>VWZF01000456.1:27863-139455 GCA_013396755.1 Sclerurus mexicanus | reverse complement strand
GAGGGGTGTGAGAGAGAGGGGTGTGAGTGTGAGGGGTGTGAGAGAGAGGGGTGTGAGAGAGAGGGGTGTGAGAGAGAGGGGTGTGAGAGTGAGGGGTGTGAGAGAGGGGTGTGAGAGAGAGGGGTGTGAGAGTGAGAGGAGAGAGTGAGAGGAGAGAGTGAGAGGAGAGAGTGAGGAGACTGAGGGACCCCCAAGAGCCTGAGGGAGCCCGAGGGAGCCGCAGGGCTTCACGCTCATGGAATCACAGAACCAGAATGAAGAAAGGACCTCTGAGATCATCGAGTCGGACCTGTGACCCAACAGCGCCTTGTCAACCAGACCATGGTACTGAGTTGTTCCTGGAACACCCTCAGGGACGGTGGCTCCACCACCACCCTGGACAGCTGGTTCTAGTGTCTGGTTGCCCCTTCTGTGAAGAAATTCTTCCTAATGTCCAACCCAAGGCTCCCATGGCACAGCTTCAGACTGTGTCCTCTCTTCCTGTCACTTGTTGTCTGGGAGAAGAGCCCGAACTCCACCAGGCTGCAACCTCAGGTGGTTTAGAGAGTGATGAGGTCCCCCCTGAGCCTCCTTTTCTGAGCAGGACAGCAGGAACAGCTCCCTCACCCCTCGTGTGGGTGGCTGAGTTCTGTGTCATCTGGAGTCTGAGTTCCCCGCACCTGGGATTTTCCCTGTTTAATCTTGTATTGCTATTTTTTATCTTCTTTTTTTTCCGCTCTGTTTTGCTACTCTGTATTCTCTTAGTTCCAGGTCCTTAATCTCAGATACGGTTCAAAGCCTGTTTCTTCCTCGCCTTTGTTCCTGTGAATCTTACTGTCCTCCCTCCTGTGAATCTTGCTTTAAATTGTACTTTTTCCCCCTTGCTGTTTTACATGGGGGCTTTGTTATTGTTGTTACTGCGTTTTTAAACTTTTCTCCGTCCAACTTTGAGATGCGCCAAACTTTCCAGATTTGTCGGTTCTCCCTCAAGTGAAATCATTCCCGGGGTTCTGCATGTTTTCCTATAGATCCCAATGAAATCCCCCGAGCTTTGAAGCGTTCCCCCTCCCCTGAGTGACCCGCAGGTGATTCCTTTACAGACACGCTGTGTGCAACACGAATCCCGCGTGGCTTTTGGGTGCAGATGGCGGGGCTGGGGCTGGCGGGGCGGCTGGCGCGGTGTCCCGGCCCGGCTGGGCGGGAGCGCTGCCTCCTTAGTGAGATATATGGCTTCATAATTAGCCCCTTGCATTTTTTCCGAGTGCTGGCATCAGCGTTCTATGATGTGTTTCTCTGATTAACAGCTGCTTTGCAACTATTTCCGTGTGCCACCGATAACCGGATTTGTCACGTCGGTCCTGGCAGGGCACTGATTTCTTACTAAAACGCGGCGTTTCTGTTGGAAGGGGTTTTCTCGTTCGCCGCCGTGCCAGGCTTTTAAGTCAGCCCTTGTTAAAACGTAAGTTGGCTTTAGCCTGATGCTTGTTAACAGGATTCTGGGTATCTCCTTTGGAGTAGGAGTGCAGAAACCTTTCACAGACAATTTAATCTTCCAAGCCTTGCAAACATACAGCCGTACACTGAGGGGGTGTTGCTGTACGCTAATATATTGATCAGTTCCATTTGCCCTATGGCTGTGGCCTTCTGCTCTGGCTGAAATAGGTTGAGTGTTTGTTGATACTGCCATATTATTATTTTTTAATACACTGGAAAAAAATTAATCCCAACTTCTTTTACATACGTCATATATATTGCCAGTGTTGATTGCTTCCGCACATGTAATGTAAACTGTCTGTGCATAGTTCATGGCCTGGGCCGCCTCTGCTTAATGAAAAGAAGTGTTGCATTTAAACAGATACAGATCCACTCAGAAAGACAAAATACCATCCCTTGCAACGTATAATTCAGACCCAACCTTTACATCACAGGTCATCTCAAAGTCTCAGTCTATCAACAAATGCTGTTTAGTAATAACCTACAGAGGGTTCCCAGTATTAGGAAATCTATTAGAGCTCTTAGGGGCTGCACTTCTGGTGGCTTTTGAGTCTCTTTTCCACGTGGAACTCTCTTACCAAATCCTCTGGAACTTTTATTGATGAAGATGATTTTCTTTTACATTTGTGTTAATTGATTGGGTTTGGTTGGTTGGTTTTTGTTTGTTGGCTTTTTCTTTTTTCTTTTTTTTAGATGATAGAAAATAGACACTTGCCACAGTATTTGAAATTTCATGGTTTGTTTTTCTAATGCTAATAACTGATAAAGACGTTTAGATTGCTTTATTGGAAACCCTGCAGCTTTGAGCACAGTAAGAAATAAGGCTTGTCTTTATCTTTGCCATTAACAGAAAAGGGAGGGAAATTAGGAATGAGGGTCCTTGGCTGTAACGTCCAAGTGCTGTGCTTTGGCCCAGACTTTCACCAGCCTGCTGCACTCCCACAACATCTGCAATAAAGTTCCTGTCTCCATTTTATATCTTTGACATTGAAGCAGAATATTTGGCCTGAATTTATGTAATTTGGCCAGTTGCAAGTACAATCTACGAATAGTGACATTCATCTTTAATTGGAAAATCAAACTGTAGGACAAGACCTGCTGCAGGATTCCACCCGTCTCCACTGAGTCGGAAAGATGCCTTTGTGGATCGTGTCACTGCAGGAGAGGTGGTTGGAAAGCAAGTTTATGGAATTGACTGGCTTCTAAAAGCCAAATGTCCTGTTTAATGGACACAGGTACCTGACCCGCTGGATACAGCCAGTGTGCTGGGTGGTGCTGCCAGTCCAAGAATCAGAGCAGTGATACAATGCTCATTATTTGGCAGTGTCCTAATACCATAAAAATTTGGAGAAGTATTACAAATGCTACAGAAATAGTATGGAACAATGTTAGCAGCTGAGTCAGAGTGCTATTTGCCACATGATTTTTTTGGCTATACACAGGACTGCAAGTCTTCTCATCTTCCTGCTCCTTTTTCTCTTGTTTAAATTATGGACTGCAGTTGCCCTTGTTTGTGCAAAGAAAATGATCCATAGAAGGTAGGGAAGTTCTTGTGTGTGTTTGTTGAAAATATTGGCATTTTGACATGTTCAAAATTGCTTTGTAAGTTGCTCGTGTATACAAGATGGATTATAAAAATGAAGATGTTTCAGTTCAGCCTATAGGAAGAATGTTCAGAGGCAAATGCATACACAAATATGAGAAACGTGGGATTATTGGGAGGAGGAATACATGTCTGGCATTCTTTTTTATGGAGTTTGTTGTTGCTTGTGATTTTATTTTGTTTTAAGATTAAAAAGGTTGTGAATAATGGAGGAAGTGGTGCAGGGGAGAGATAAAATAGAAGTTTATTTTGGAGTGAAATTTACTACTGAAATGTTTACATTTTTACAAGGCAAAAGTAAGTTTTAGTAAAGGGTTAGAATCAAATATTCACATGGTTGTGATTGAAATAGCACAATGAGAAATACTGCTTATTTCTTACAGTTTTTTTAATGCTTAAAAATTGGTAATGAAATGTAAGAGCTTGCAGAACTGCAGGTCTGCAGGCCGTTCGTGTCTCTGGCTCACTGATGTGGGAGGGAGTGTTGAGCTTCTCAAGACACAAGTTATTATTGTTAGAAGGAAAGTGGGGTTGATATGTTCCCGTGTCTGTCGGTCTTCTCATTTGGGCATCTTTCTTATTCAGCAGATTATCTTGAGGTTATTAGTTTGGGCGCTTTACATTTCTGCTTCTGGCACAGCAATATCAGCACAGTTTAAATCTGTGATTTGCCTGTCACCTGCGTTTCAGCTGGAGACAGATCAAGTGCACATAAATGAAGCCCAAGTGTACTTTATGTGGGGTGTTCTGCTCTGGTATTTTATGGTTCAAAATTACCAAATGTAAACTTAAGGGAAAAAATGCAGGAAAATAAGAAAAGGAAAAGAATTAAAAGGACCCCATTCATTTCATCCTCCCAACTTGGAAGTGTGCTGGGACTTTGTCAAATTCCCGTTAAAATAAATCTGTCAATTTCATCTCCCTTCCAAATTCATTTATCATGCTTTTTTAAAAGGTGTTTTCTGCTTTACCTGATGTTTAAATTGGATTCGCTCGTTTATGCTGTTCTTTGCTGTATCCCCCATGTTTTTCTTAAATGAATTAGTAATGACAGCGTACTCCATCATACCCTCTCTACAGCCACTTTAAGGGAAGCCTGGTGATCTAAACCTTTTAACCTATTAAAGATGATTTTCCCCAATTGAATCAGACCCACCACAGGTGTAATAACTAATCATTTAAACTACACCTGCTATTATGTATTTTTAAGCCATTATGCATGTTGGATAGATGATAATTCATGTTTATTGCATTGTCCAATGGATCCGTTTTGCCTACACTAGCCTGATTAATGTATTTAAAGAAATAAGAGATGCAATTTAAAAGAAAAAAAACATTGATGGAATGCACTGAGGAGTACATTGAAAGTGCCATTAAACCCATCAGAACTTTGCTCTCTGACCAGAAATGCATATTCGAAGCATTTGATTCAAACACAAAGTGAAACTTAGTGATTCCAGGAGTGGTGCTGTGTTTTCCCTTCTTTCCCTGCTCTGAAAGTTTGGGGAACCTTTCTGCAACTGAATTCCAGAGACTGTGTTTTAAGGTAAACTCTTCAAGACCTGCCTAACGTCGGTCTAGCATATCAGGATGGTTATTTTCAGCTCTGGAGGAGGGAAGTAATGTTTTCCACTAGTTCCCATGAAGGTGTCCATCACCTGAGTGCTGTAACACATCGGTCTTCCCCATACTGCACCGGGAACAGATGTCTTTATATAAAAGTAGAACGAATCACTGCTACAGCAACGTGTAATAACGTGTGTAGCAGTATGGGAGCGTATGTGGAAAGTGGAACTACCATTTGAAGAAAAAAAATGAAATATCTTTCACTGGCACTCAGTGGAAACATAAAAATCTAGTGCCGTAGTTGATGTCACTGAGTATTTCCCCATACTTTACCCTTTGTTTGACTAAGTGCTCTGTTTTAGGTTCTCTGGCATCTTCAAGAAGGATGTAGGAGTCAGTGCAGACAAAAGTAATCTATGGTTTTTGCTGGTGTGGAATTTAATTACTCCTCTACCCATTTATGTCACTAAATGACTTTTTTTGATATTTTTGTTACTGGATCCAAAAGATGTGAAGTTGTTTCTTTTCTAGTCATGACAAGCTGAGGTTTATTTATTGCTTTCAGTAAATTAGAATGATGGCAGAAAAGGCCTTAATCTCTTAGAATTCCCAGGGAGGTTTAAGTCAGATAGAAAGGAAGCATTCTTACAGTAAGCCAACTCTTACAGCTCACGTGCATTGACTCAAGGTTGCCCTTAACTCTGGGAGCCAGCCTAGGTAAGAAGATCACAACAGAAATACCAGAACCCCCTAAGAATCTTAATGAGGATTTTGGTACAGGTTGACCTGCTCCAAGAGTGATTCAGCAGGAACTTGTAGGTGGAAACACCATAACTGTGCTGTCTGATCAGATGTGAGCCACAGGCTCTGGCTGACCCGTGTCTGAAGCTGGCTGGGTGTGGGCTCCAGACCCTCTGCACGTGATGGCTGCAGGGCCTTACCTTGCACTGCAGAGTGCATGCTGTGTCACGGGGGTCTGACCATTCCTAACGTGGGTCTTCTCTCTCTTCTTTTTCTCCCATCCTCCCTCCCTCCTCAGATTGTGACTGCAGTGAAGTTTTTACAGAATCCACGGGTCCGCCAGAGTCCTCTTGCAACCAGAAGAGCATTCCTGAAGAAAAAAGGTAGGGGCTCTTAAGTTGTGATCTCGGTGATAATGGGGGACCTTGAGTTAGGGTAAGGCCAAAATGTATTCCTGTGGAAAATTAAATGTTAAAGACAAAGCAAGTAATCTGCCTCAAAAAAGAGATTTGAAGTTTTGAAGAAGTGTCAGTCTCTTTCCAACTGACTAGAGCAATATTGGCACCAGATGTGCAGTTGTAGATTACAAAAGACACACGTGGCGTTTGTGGGTTAACTGTTATCATATCTTCTCTGCAGTGAGGACAGCTCAGAGTTGTGGACTCGCTGGTCAGTTCTAGCCTTACTGACACTGGCTTTAGAGTGGCCAACTTGTGGGTGAAAAGGTCAAACGTTTCCGAAGAGAGCCAGAGAGAACAGTGAAGGGCAAAGGACTCGGGGAAAGTAAACAAGGTCAGGCTAAGGTCAAGCTTGGGGTCAACCTGACTTTCAGGCTGAAATGGTAAACTACTGACTGAGTTTAGCCCTTTTCCGTAGCACAGATAGAACAGATCCTGACAAATCCTATATCGTCTTAGTCAGATGGAACATACTTCAGCCACCGCTTACTGAGAATTTATTTTACTTTCTGACTCAGAGTGGAACTATCTTTTGTTCCTTTTCTATTTCTAAAGTTTTTATTCTGCAACTTGCAGTGCATTTCAGGTGAAGTTTGCTCCATATTTTGCTACTCTCCTGGGACTGTATTGCTTAGATCCTTACCACGAGATGTAAATAATAAGGACAGTTTTAACTTGGAGTTAATTGCACGCACACTGGAGCACTTCAAGTGTTGAAATGATACTGAAAATACAAACTCCAGTCTTCAGAGGGGAGTGACCCACTTAGACGCTGAGGTCACGAGTACTTCAGGGTACATCAAATTCTAGAGCTAAAGATCATGGCTTGAAAAGTAGGGGAGCCTATGAAATATATGTTTGGAGTTATGAACTGTTTATTGAGACGCCTGAGACCTGATGTCATGAGATGCAGAGTTCAAGGATATACACCACTTTGCTCATCTTGAACAGCAAAGGACCTAGAAGGGAATGGCAGCCTTGTGTTTTGGCAATGATGTCATGACAAGTAGTTCACATCATTTTGAGTGTGATCCTCTCACTGCTTGTCCTAGTGCCAATTAACAGAACATTCCAATTGCATAGGTATGTTGCTTGCGCTGCCCTGGCCATCAGGATGACATTAAAATTTGGAGCCTGTTGGTCGCTGTGCTCCAGGAGTTTTTCCTTGAAATATGTGGACCTACGGGGAGTAATTAATCATAAAAGCTTGGGGATTTCAACTCTATCATCGGAGCAATGAAGCAAGGGAAAGCTGAGCCTAAAAGCTGTGCTGATTACCCGGGGTAACCTGATACAAAATCTATTGTTGCCGAGAGATCCTTAGCCCCCAGTATATCGTGCAATATTATAACTGCCTGATCTTCTTCTGTGCTGACAATGACCAGTTATTCCTCATTTTCTCTCTCAACACAGCTGGGTTAGAATTTCATTTGCAGAAGGTATTTAGAGCAATTTAGAGACAAATGTCTCTGGTGTTTGCTCTGCACTTCCCCACCGCAGGCTTTGCTGAACAGTTTTTAGTATCAGGAGCTCCATCTAATCTGTTTAATTTTAATAAATCCCTGACTGGGAGAAGAGAAAGGGTGGGGAGTTGGAGGCACAGAGAAACTGTGGCCCGACTAATACTTCTTATGAATTACTTGGCTAATAATTACTAAAGAGCTGAAATGGTTTGGTAGAACTGTTTGTTTGTTCCTGTTTGTTAATTAGCCCTCCTTCCCTTTGTGCTAATTGTTTGTTTGAAAACTTAACAGTAGGAGATAGGAAGGAGCAGGGTCCAGTAGTGCCTGTACCCAGCAGTCACTGGAAACGTGCATGTGTGGAGTCTGACCTGAGTTCAGTGCTGGAGAGCAGAAGGTCCATACTGGAGTGGTACCTCTGTGCTTTAGCAGGTGGAGGCCATTCCTGAAATGTTGCTGTCGTGGCTGGTTCAGTCCCGAGGAGATGAGGGGTTACAGGGCTTGGTGGGCTGTGCCCCCTGTTCCCTGATGTACAGCTCCTGCCCTTCCCAAAGATAATGTTCCTCCCCAGTCTAGGCTGGCTGATGGAGAAGTCCTCGCTGCCACTCAGAAAGGTCCTGCGGTCCTGACTTTGCCTAACAAAGGTCACTTCGGAGACTTGCAGAGATGGTTCCACCTTGAATTAGAATTTTTTTTTCTTTCTCTATGTGAGTCTCTTTCTGAAAAAAAGCCAAACAAAGTTTATTTCCTTTTAGTATTATTTAGTATTTAATATAGGAACTGGATTTGGTTTAATCTACTTCGGCATGGTGAGAAATGCAAGTTTCTGCAGGATCATCAGCTGGACTGGGCTTGGTGTGTGGTGAAACAGCAGCTGCAGAGGCTGAAAGCAGGGGAGGGTTTCTGGTTCCATGCAGGTCAGGGGGTGCTGAGCTGCTCTCTCTGGCACTTGGGGTGATCGTGTTGACAGCTGGGAGAGTGAGGGTGTCCTGGATTTGTAAAAAGGCTTTCAAAAGTTGGATGAGATTTCTCTGTTGTCTTAAGCACTTTTAAACTCCCGTATACAGAGGCATTAATGAGAAACATGAAGTTATTAGAATCATTTATCATTTTCTTTGAAGCTTACACTGGCATTTTGTGTAATTTATGACATTTCCTCCTTTTTATCATGAACTTCTTCAGATGAAGGGAAAAAACAGCTGTTTCCCCTCAGAGTATCTGAAAGAAAAGAAAGGAAAAAAAGATGCTGTTTGTTTTTTGTCCAACTCGCTGATTCTGCTGATGACATGCCACAGAATCAGCGGCGCCTTGGGAGTAATTAGACAGCATGTGGGGCTTAAACCCTTGTGGAAATGTGTCTGTCATCTAACTGTTGTGCCTCAGATGTCCTGTACTGCTCACTTACCCAGCCGGGAGCCCATGTGGCTTGTTAATTCTGTGTGCTCTGGCTCTCTGACTTGTGGCAAAGCACAGGAAGGGGGTGGAAGTGCTCTGTACGTGGGGAGCTCTGTTTTCAGGGTGCTGGCTTTTTGGGGCAGGGAAGGGAGAAACTGCCAGGTTACAGACTTGGGTCATCTGGGATGAAGAACTGTTTTCTTAGTGGCTTGCTCTCCTCATCAGTAAAGCGAGTACAGTAATGCCTTCCCAGAGTGGGATTGTGGGAACAGACAAAAGCATACGAGGAGCTCAGAAATAATGGTGATGGGAGAACAGGAGTGCATTAGAGCAAGTTAATGTATAATTGTTGAGTTACGTTGGGAGGATGTCCACCCAGAAGGTTTTTCTGCAGTGCATCAGCGTTCCAGAAAATTTTGCTGGTGTCAAGATGCCAGACTGTGGTGATTTCTGAAGAGATGAAAAAATTCTGCGTGCCCCTTCGCAGCTGGAGCTCTAAAGCGCTTGATTCCCTGGAAACAAATGGCGTCAGCCCCAGAACCTCCAGTAGAAAGCTGACTGAATTTTCTTCCTCTTTCTGTAATCTCTGTTTTTGGAAGTTGAACTCCTGTCTTTTCTCTTTTTCCAAAGAAGCCCAAATGGATCACCTTGAGGACCTGGGGGAAGGGGGCACAGCCCACTGCTGGAGGGCTTTAAAGAAAGCAAATTCTTCAGCAGATTTCAATTTAACCCTCTTTCATTACTTTTCTTTTTTTATAATTTAAGTCCATTTCATGAGGCAGTTTGCATGTCCTTGAATGGAATCTCGTTACCATGAAAGCTTTTTTAGCATTGATTTCATAACAGTCTTAATTTAATAGCGCCGTCATTACTGAGAAGCCCTGAGAGTGAGGCCCCAGCTTTCCAGGTCACTGACCTTTTAATTACAAACCTTGTTCTGATGGCCAGGTTATCGACTGGACAGCTCCCAACTCCTGCCCCCAGCACGAAGATGAAAATAACTGCCTTTCCTCCCCCACTTCAGAAAAGGGAGGAAAAGAAAAGTAACCTCTTGTGTTTCCAAAATTAATTTTCTCCTTCAGCTTTGCTTTGTAATTAATTCTTTAACATGTCTCATTGAAGCTGGAACAGTTTTTACAAAGCTTTTTCTTGAGAAGAAAATACGGTGCAAGCCAGTAGAGTCCAGTGCCAACTCAGACAGAAAAACAGTTAGTAACCTATGCTGTCACAATACCTCTTTGGGCCAAACTGCTCTGGCCCTCCAGACGTTATGCTTTGCTAGAAATCCCCTTGTTTGAGACACAGATTAGGCTGTTTGTGGTGACTGTGTGAGTAGTGCTGGGTGACCTGTCCTTCTCTTCACACTCCCGACAGGATAGGGATTTGAGGGACGGTGAGGAAAAGGAGTGAGGACTTCATTTCACAGCTGTGTTGGCTTCTCCGTAGTAGCTGGTGTGGGCTGTGCTTTGGATGTGTGCTGCAGGCAGTGTGGGTAATTCAGAGATATTTTAGCTACAGCTGAGCAGGGCTTACACAGCCAAGGCCCTTTCTGCGAGGAGGCTGGAGCGTGCAAGAGGTTGGGACAGCTGACCCCGACTGACCAGAGGGATGTTCCATACCATCTGCCCACTGTTTTAGCACAAATCAAAACACAGTTCCCAACTAGCTCCTGTGAAAAAAAATCCCTCTATCTCAGCCAAACCCAGCACAACTGCACAATTGATTGTGTGTGAGGCTTGTCCTGGTTTGTACTTGCAGCTCAGGCAGCGTGTTCTCTAACTGTTGAGTCAGTGTTTTGCACCAGTGCCTGCCCAGGCCTCATCACTTGCACTCGCAAAGCTGCAAGTGAGACCTGGAATTCAGATCCTGATAGCAAAAATGTATTGCAAGAAGATGCTTAGTGTTTTAAACTTCTGCAACAAATGAACACACAATGAGAGAAGTTCCCTGTACTAGGCAGGAGCAGGGAGGGTGTGCTTGCTGCTGGTTAAAGAAGTTTGCAGCAGGTGTTCAAGTAGCATAAAGTCAGTCTAACAGCTTTTGTAGACTTACAGAAATGACTGGAGAGGTTAAACAGAAGTCAGTGCATTCTGCATGTTCATAGCGGCTTTCATTTGAGGGTGGTGGAGCACACTGTACCCATTAACCATGGGAACTTTGCAGCTGGTTGTGTGGAGCGGGTTTGGTGGTGTTTCTAGGGTTATCTGCCATTATCAGAATCAGTCTGTGATTCTGTAATACAGATCTCACTCTGCTTTCCACTGAAAAGCACCCACCTCTGAGGCAGAGGACAGCAGCTGCTCGCCATCACTACGTGGTTTTTAGGAGAGGAAATGGAGAATACTTCATCTAAGTCATCTTGCAGAGGGAGCTTTAGGGATAGAGAATGTAATTACTGAGTAAAAAATTTACTAAGATTCTTGAAAAGCACTATGGGATATTTAATTACTAAGGATGGTTAGGCCTCTGTTTATGACTGTGCAAGACAGCTAATGTGCCTTGTAATATTTGTCTAGGTTAAATAGGAATACGTCCTACACCTGTTCATGCAATCAGTTTGTTCTTTAGGTGCCACCCATCCAAGCTTTGGCTCCTGCATAAATGGGGGAATGGGGTTGTCTGCCAAGGAGCTGGTTAGGGACCTGAGGAACGAGGAGGGAGAGAAGGAAGGCTGTCATTGCTAACCAACTCACACCAGTTGCAGTCTGAGTCAGCACTGCTCACATCCATTTGTGCACTCTTCTGTGTTTGCTCAGTGCTGATGGTCTTCAACACACAGCTAAGATTTCCACTGCTGCAGTACCAGAATCCAGAAGAACAGATGTGCTTGTGATCCAGAAGTTAGTTCCACTGTTGTGTATTTTGTATTAATTGCTTCTTTTCACGTCCTGAAAATTATTGACGATCTCTGTCCATCTGCTGGGAAGGAGGTGTCTCCCTGTCCTGCCACTCTGCCGGATGCAGATCTGTCACTTGCTGTTCAGGACCAGCCTATTCATCATGCTGGCTCTTTTCCCCCATCAATTTTACCACTGTTTGTGATGTCTGAACTTGTCACAAACTTTACGGATTTTCTTGGCTTCCCTGGTGAGAAGGGACCTGCAGCAGAGCTAACAAAATGTGAGAAACTGCTCAGCCCTAGGACATCCTGCAAGTCAGACCCGGAGCTCCTTCAGCGTTGTCAGGGTTTGGGCAAGAAAATCTTCATAGCTGATAAAAGCCTTCACTGTCATTGCTCAGGATTTGAGAGGGAATTTGGAAGAAGTGATCTCTTTAGTCCCCGTTCACAAGGGAAAATCAGTTAGTAGTTCATCTTGGCCTCTTTTCCCAGTCACCAGTGGCTCCTGAGAGGCAAGGAAAACCCCTGCCAGCAGGTTAGGAACACTGACCTTGTGATGCAGTGCACAAAGGAAGGCAATCCCTTCTTTTTCCTACCTCTTAATGCTTGCAACAGCCAGGTGAATAAGAACAGAGAATGTGTGGTGGAAACTGGAGTTAGTTATAAGTGAGTTTGCTCTTTTAGAAGAACATTCTACTTGTGTACCTTTCGTTGTTCTGTGACAGCTGGGTTTTGTAACCAGGTTGAGCAACAGATTTCGATCCACTGGAAATTCTGAGATTTGGAAATTTGTTTTTATGTTAAATAGGGATTAACATTTAAAATCACATTTAAAAAAATTGAAATATTATAGACTTGTCAGATCACTCGGTATTGATTAGACTGGAGTCTAATCAATACAAAGAGATTAATAGAATAATATAATATGTACAATAATATTACAGTGGAAACATTTGGAAAAATGCTTTTTCGATTGTTAGGAAATAATTACTTTTCTCTGTAACATTTTGGGGTTTTTTAAAGAAACATTTTTTGTAGGAAAACATTATGTTCTAGAAGTTTATTGATGAACTGTACTTGGAAGTAAAGAACTCTTTCATAGAAATGCTTTTCACTGGCAATAAAATACATCACTGTTGTTACTGGATAGTTCCAACAGGCTTGTCATCATGCAGTGCTTTGTGCTTCCACCTTTGGCTCGAATACTCTGCACTGCTGGCTCTCAGCTCTGGTGCTGAACACGGGGAGCAACATCCTGCTTGGCCTGCTTAAAGGGAGCAGAGAAAAAAGTCATGGAAAACCTAAAACCCACTAATCTCCACAGTGTGTTTGTTTAAACAAGATCATTTTAAAGGGCTTTCATACGAGATCTGCTGTTTAATATTAAAACCATGAAAATCTCAGTGATGTTCTCTTTTGTTTCTGTGTGAAGTGTTAAGGTGTATGAGAGGCACCCCTTTGATTTTCAATGATCTTGTGAACGCTGAGGAGGTGACTCAGATTTTACATCCTCTAAATGCCTATTGTGTGTTCTACAACAGAGGGTGCAAGTCGAATTAGTGGTAATATCCTTCCTCTCACACCAGGCTCAACCCGCAGTGATCTTGAGCCATTTAGATCTATACTGCACAGAACAAGAGAGGCGACTCATTTGGAGTGTATTGGGTGAAGTGTGCTACGTCTCCTGTTCCTACAGGACCAGAGAAATTCCTCATGATTTCAGGAGAGAGTCCAGAATCACCTTTGACACGTTTTTGTAGCTTGAAAATTATTGATAAATTGAAACAGACCAGTTTGATGCTGAGGAAGTTGTGCATGCTACAAAATACTGGTTATAAGCTTAATTTTAACAAATAATTGGAATGTCATGGGTTTAATGATGTCTCTCCACTTGGCTATCTGACAGTAACTATGTAATGTAAAAGAGCCGTTAAAAATGGCTTTGCAAAATTAACTCCTATTGCTCACTGAGTGTACTTTGAGTCATATCTGCCTTGTTTACTGACAAAGTAATATTTCCATTCCTGGTAGCTTCGAAAAAATAATATGATTACAGCAGAGGGAGTTGAAGTCTATTCTCGAAGATAATGCTAAAATAGTCAGTTATATCCTGAGCCCTGAAATTGTTAGACTTAGTGATGGGCAAAAAAGACACAGCCCGAGTCTGATTTGTAAATTTTCATCATTTATTTATCATGTTTTCAAGTGAAAGGAAATGCCAAGAGACAACAGAGAGTCACTTCTGTACTTGCAGTCTAAGGGCAGGCATGGGAGAGCTGAGACGTGGCTGCTTGCGTTGCTTTGGGTACATGTCCTGTTCTCAGCTTGCCCATGTGTAAAATGGGGTTAATAACCACCTTTGCCTTATTGACCTGGTAAGATTTATGTTAGCTGTGTTTATAAACTGCTCTGATATGCTTGTTTTTGGAGTTCTGGTGCTGCACTGTGATTTTTGAAGTTGCTGCAGCAAAAGCCCCACTTGCAGAGAGATTGAGAATTTCCTCCCATCAGATGGGTATGGGAGGGCAGAGCTGCAAAGTGGAGAATGTCAGAATGTCAAGGCTCGAGCAGATTGCGTGCAATCCTAATCCAGCCCTGCAGCCTTGACCTTTGAAGCAGGATTCACCTTGAGACAGTTGAAGAAATCCATGTATGTTTGTGTAAAAATATTTTTGTGAAAGAAGGAATTTGCTCTTTATGGTCATCCAGCCCAGGGTTTCTTTAGTCTTCCCAGAGCAAGTAAAGGAATTCAGCTGCTGACCTGCTCTGTTAATGAACCTGATATTCGAAGTCTAAAGAGGCAGCCTTCCCTCTTGGGGCTAGACCAAGGAGTGTAATTAGGATAATCTGTGTTGCTCTCCTGCCGAAATCCATCTCAGACCTAATGATACTTTCTGCTAGGAAAGATAAAATAAGTTCCTGTATGAGATAATTCTCTAGGATCTCTCAGGCAATGTTTCTACTCCATTTAGAACTATGTCTTTGGTACCTGTGAACACAAAGTCCTGCAGTTTGCACGCTGTTCCCTCTTAATTTTAACCTGGAGTGCAATCATTCTTCCCTTGGCTAAAAGGGGAATTCAGTTTTTGGTCCATTCCTTGCTATTCTTTCTGATGGAGCCTAGTCCAGGCGACTCCACTCCCCCAGGAGCAGAGCAGGGAATTCATTCTCATGAAATCTGAGGCTCTCTGAAGTAAAAGCTGTTGACTTTGTCATACCGTGCAAATGTGCATCGCTTTTAGCAAGACAATAAAGGGTAAATGGGGTGATCTCTGCTCCTGTGGAGAGGTCGGGTGGTTACATTACACAATCTTCTAGAGCATCTTGCAGCAAATACATGGGTTATATTAAAAGTTGCAATCATATCATTTTTTAAAAGTAAATTGCTGACCTTATGCAGTGGAATCAGCTTTATTGAATTTCGCCAAAAATGCGTTTATAATCCCCCCGCCCCCGCATACACATGATATTCATGTCCTTGCTGCCCATGTGGAAATGTCCCTTTTTATGGTGATAAAATTAAATTTGTCTTTGTCTCTGCCTTGCCTCACCTTTTAAGATTCCATCCTTTAGAGACACCGGTGGATATCCGTACCAGAGAATGAAGATGGGCAATATCCCTGCATGGCTGGCTGGCTGATTGTGAGCCAACTACCACGGAGCAAATAAATAAGCTTTTCACATTTAGAGGACAAATGAAGCTGAGGACAGGTGTAATATGGGTATTTTTCTAGGACCGTTGTGGCCTTAGCATAGGTAAGAATTTATTTTGAGTTGGAAGTACTTACTCTTTGCTTTTCAATCTTTTCTAATTGCTATGCAATATAAAATGTAAGATCCACAAACAGTTACTGTGCTACCTCTAGTACTGTGTTCCATGTCCTCCTTCAATAATAACCAGCAGTGAAACCATCCAGGCTTTGGCACCTGCAGCCCCTTCCCAAATTCCCTGGAGGACAAAGTGATGCTCCAGGATTTAACACACCCCCACCCCATATTCACAGTACTCTACAAATATTAACTGACTGAGCTTCTGACACCTTTTGTGAAATGGCAAGATTGTGAGATTAATTCAAGGCACTTCTGATTACGTTTTTTCTTCCTCATTAGACTTTTATATTCTTGAAACAGTATGCAAATTCCAAATTTCAGTGGGAAACAGAGGAAGTGCCATCCCCGTGTTAGATGGGACACTGAGGCAGATATACCAAGAACAGTTTGATCTGAGATCATTCTGGCTGCCAGCCATCGGTCTGTAAATACAGCCCTACTCTGCCATATTGTACATCGTGTTGTACTGATGTTTATGGCATTTTCAGTAAAACTACTCAAAGCATTTTCGTGTTTATCCACCATTCCAGTCCCCAGCTGCTTTGGGGGGTGGTGGGAGAGGTTGAGCTGGTTTCATTCAATAAAATCAACGCAAACCATCTCAGTAAATGGAGGGGCAGATTGGCCTCTGCAGTGTTAGCCCAGATCCCTTCTTACAGCATCCCCTGGCCTGTCTTTTTTATGTGGTGTTTAAAAGACTGCCTGCTCAGAGTTACGGAGAAGAATATCAGAATATCATTACTCCTGCTCTTCAAGTAACCAGGAGAATGCAGCTGTTAAACTCAAAATATAAAACACATGTTTAAAAGATGACTCTGTATGTGTTTAAAAAGGAGAGCGAGAGAGGATTCAAGGGAACCAAAAAATAGCAGGTTCCATTACTGTAATTAAATGGCAGCATTTAACCTATCAGGCCGTTGCGTGTATGTGAGAGACGAGCAGGGAGCTGCATTTGAAATGATCACTGTCTTCCTTGGGGGATAGAGTAGTTAACTAATTTGTTTGTGAGGTGCGAGCGAGTTCAGTGTCGGGTAAAGCAAGTGCTCGCCCGTGTGTGTGTCTTAAAGCTGGGCTGGCTCTGTGTTTGCTGAGAATGCCCCGGGGCTGGTATTTACCAGCACGTGCGGTGTCACCAGGAGCACAACCTGCTCCTGCCCCTTTGTTGGTTATCTGCAGGGTCACCTGGCCCCGCTCGCTGCATCACAGGAGAGCGGGTTTTGTACCAGGTCGCCCGAGACACACAGGGCCAGCGGTAAAACAAAACCAGGGAGGGAAAATGAAGGAAGGAAAGAATCAGAGCTCTTTTGGTGAGCTTCCTCTCTTGAGGTGACTGTAAAGGGTGGGTCGTTGTATCTGGCCGATGCGTTGGCACTCAGCAGTTTGGGGCTGTGGCGTCCCCGGGAGCAAGGATGGAGCTGCTGCTCGGGGAGCACTTCAGGTGTCCCCCTCGGCAGTGCTGGAGCTGTGCCTGCCATGAGCCCTGTGCTTGGAGACTGGAGGGTGCAGAGTTAGGTGGACGGAGAGGGGTCTGCAAAGGCCCTGTCTCCAGGAGAAGCTCTTTGGCCAGCCCTGCACTGCGATGTTGATTTGCCTTTTGGGTCCCAGAGAGGAGGCACGTTCTTACGCAGTGCCCAGAAGGGAGCACCTCCCCGTTTTTATTCACTCCCTCTTTATTTCTGCGGTGATTTCTCTGTTCAGGGGACATTTCCTAGTCGGGGAGCTACCCTCATTCTTTCAGCTGCTTCAGCTGCCTCACCTACTCATCTGACTTGTGTTATATTGCAGGAACATGCCCATAAATGTTTCTTAATCTTCACTCCAGTTTCTGTGTGAATTCTGTGTAGCCACTCCTATTTTAACTCCTGGTCTGGAACTTCTTTTTAGAAGACAACTGGCAGTGTTAAAAGTACAGTATTTCTGTGTTACCGATTTGAATGTTCCACCCCAGTGACTGGATTTTGAGGGCAACATTTGGCTGAAAGGCCACCAGAGAAATGCCATGTATTTTTGCACCCAATCATAGCAATGCACGGATTTGAGTCCTTGATGAGAGTTAGAAATCTGGAAGTATTTCCATAGATGATCTACACACAGAAAAAGGGATAAATCTGTTACTTAAATAAATTGGTGCAAATGCCTTACCTAACTCAAGTGCATGTAATGTTTTAGAAACAATATTGTGTAATAATATTGCCGTTTTACAGATGTAGAAACTGAGGCAGATGGAGGTTAAATGACCTACACAAGGTCAATAGCAAGGCTGGGAATAGAACACAAATGTGTAGAGGCTTTTTATTATACTAATAAGGAAAGTCTGGAGGTGTGTTTGGCATGGTAATCGGAACCCCGGAGAACCAGAAGCAGTTAGTGTGTTCTGTGCATGGCCCCAGGGAGCAATGATGAAACTCCTTCCCTACCTTACCACTCCAGTTCTCCGTGTGTGGTCACCATAGTTTTTCCACCACTTAACCTCGTTATTTTTAGTATTGTTAGCATTAGTTTTCCTTTGGGCGTTTAATCCAGGCTCTTTAATTTTCTCCAGAGCTCTGAAGAGCTGTTGAAGGCACAAGGGGAGAAAAAAATAACAATAAACAAACCAAAGGATGAAAAATGATCTTTTGAAACTTCTGCTATTTTGTTGACTTGTCCCCTAATGTTTTTTGTCTTTGCTATTCTTTTATCATGAAGGACCCTGCTTGTATGTATAATCTTGGTTTCTTAAAAGTTCATTTACTATTGTTTCTTTCTTCTCCACCCAAGATTAACATCCTGTGTGATGACATAGATGGTTGTTGTCTAAATGGACGCAGTGTAACCAACAAATTGTGAAGGGTGGGTGGAGAAATATTTATATACTTGTGTTAAAAATTACAAAGTAGGTTTGCCTTTTAAACAGAAGGTATTTCAACACTGCTATTGGCAGCGTCGGCCTTTAATTTTACAGGTGGCTACCTTTGTAGTAGCATTCAGCAAACAGTATTTTAATGGCATGTAAAAAAATTTCTCTAAAACAAAAGAACGAAGACCAAGGGTGATTTATAATCTGTAATGAATACTTGCTGACATGTCTTTTTATAATAGTGTAGGAGCGTCCCTGTCTTTCTGGGGGAAGAGCAAACCAGATTTACCTGAAACATTTGTACCATAATGATCAAATATTTAGCATTTAGATGTAATTTTCTTAATTCAACTTATCTTCTCAGTGTGATGATACCTGACTGCCAGGTGTCTAACCCGGACTCCACTTCATAGAAGCTGGGTTTGAGGAGCCAAGATGCTCCGTAAGGTTGTGAGAAAATACCTGCCCAAAAAAGGGCTCAGGCTCCTGTGTTCATGGCTCCCCACCCAGTGCTGGTTTCCTTACATTTCCATATGTTTTTCCATGCATGGTTCCATGTATTCCTACACTTTCTCCCAAGGTGCAGCTGCAGCTCCTGCTCCCCGGCGTGACGTCCCGGCAGAGGGAGAGCCCGGTGAGCACTGTGGGGCTGCGTGTTCAGTGCTCCTCTCTGCGTGTGCTCCGAGCACTCCGTCTTCATTGACACGCACTGTGCACGGTTCTTCCTGTGATGAGTCTGCACAGAGGGGCTTTTTAAAATTCCTTTCTGAAGTTTAAAGGAGGAAATAAATAACATCGAGGCAAGTTGCTCTTTACGTTGCAGTTCAGCTTAGTCTTCAGAGGCTACTCTGCCACGGGTCTTGTCTAGCAGAGAAAATGGGCAGGTGCTCCTTTGTTCTTGGGGAAGTCAGTAATTCCTGAGTAATACAAGGAACTGGGAATGATGCATCAGGAGAGACTTCTCATTCTTATATATAAAACTTAAGTCATCCTTCAGACGTTCTGACAAAGCTGGTTAAAGAATTTCTTAAAATGGCTTGAAATTGCTGTTGTTTTCCACAATTCCTTTCTTTTGGATGCAGTTCTGGGGAGAAAGGGAGGCACGTTCTAGAACTTCAGGTTCAGCAATAGCAGATCAGCAGTGACTGCTCAGCCCGAGCTCCACATGGGAGGTCGGGTCTGATACAGACTGTGTTCGGGCCCCGTGGAAGGCCCGGGGAGCCTTTGGTGCTGTAACAAAGGACATGTTGGAGTTACAGATGTCTGGTTGACTGCAGATCCCCTTGGCCAGCTCCTTCTCTTTCACTGCTGGAATTCCTGTGACATGCCGGCCCAGGGGGTTGGAAATGCAGTTTAAAGTCGAAATTCCGAAGGTAGATCAAAACCAAACCTCCTGTATTGCCAGTGTTTTACCTTACTGGAATTTAAGATACAGCCTCTGCCTTTCTTCTTAGAAGCTCCTAAAGATAATATCACAGATCAAAGAGTAGCCAAAGGCCAATCATTTTTGTTACTATTGCTCAACAAGCTGTTTAACAGAATATATTTTGTTCACCAAAGTAGATGGATCTGAAGCACAATTGATCTGAAGTGTTTGTGGGTCACAGGTTGGGTGGGTGTGCTTGGAAACCTACCCGTTTGGTGTGTCTAAAACTTGTTTTCTCTTAATGCCTGGGCTCGTTTCTAGGGGGATTGTCAGCTGTGGCAACAAATCACGGCAGCGCTGTGGTTGCTGCAGTAGTGTCTCCTCCGTTGGCTGCCTTTTCTGCCCTATGCAGACTTCTGAACAAATGCCAGAGCCCTGGGTATGTCCTGTTCCTGATACGCTGCCTTGGAACTGGCATCCTGCTAAAGCCTTCGTAGCCCAAGCAGATACTAATTTGAAATACTTTCGAATATGCAGAGGTTTTTGTTCTTCTGTAGTGTTCTCCCGTCGTGTCCTGGCTGGCTGGGCTGTGCTGTGTTCCTGGGTTACAGCACTGGCTTCCAGCTTAGTCACACACGGCGTCTCTTCACCTCTAGTCAAGTGGTGGACTCATAGTCAAGTCAACTTACTCTTCCAGTGTCCACTCTAAGGAGGCTTCCATCAGGTACTGTGCTTATACTTGTGTGATAATGGAAAGGAAAAGCTGGAGGCAAGAGACCTAAAAATAAAAGTATCATCATTATAGATGATGATAAAATAAAATCTCCCTCCATTCTTAGAAGGAGAGGTTTTTATTTATGCTACAGAAAGACTTATTTCTTCTGTCTTTTTTGTTGACTGTGGTATTCTGAGAATGGTCTATAATAGACAGGTCTCCAGAGAAGGGTACCCAAGCTTGAATTTTTGCTGTGTGTTTGCATATTCTTGTGTGGAAATGTAACTGGGCTGTGTAACAAAACTTCTGGTCCTGTAATTCAGGTTGCTGAGACATCTGGACCTGATCATCTTGTTTGATTTAGAGTCATGTTGCTGTCTGCTTTTTTTTCTATTTTGAACCTTTTGTGAATCAAAGATTGTGCCTGGTGAATTATGCTGTCTGCTGCCAGCAGATTTGTTGGGGATTAATTCAAAATGAGGTGTCCAAATCCATTTGAGGCTGTGGTAGCACTCCATCCACTGGGGCTGTGGCACTGCAGAATCCAGAGTGTGAGTCCCGTCTTCATCCTGCCTGAATGTTGTTCCTTGAGTTCTCCTCTTAGTGCTCTGGCCTCTCATATGTACAGCTTGGTATTGGGAGTTTTTACTTGAGGTATGCCTTCCTCTTTTTCTTATGTGGAACAGAGATCACATTCTTCATGTAAGCAAGGAGCTTACTTTACATTAAAAGAGAAAGACCTGACCTCTCTTAGTACATGCAAGTGAAACTGTATTTTCCCTGCCTTGAAACTACCAGTGAAATACATTGTGCACTGGCTTATAATGCTGTGATTTATGCTGTGATATGCTTTGTGATATTACAATGTCCTTTTGCCTTTGTGTTTGATTTTTCCCCTCTAATAAATTTTCGTGGGCATGTTGTCAGTGAGCGGGGTATTTACCCAAAATGCCCAGAGGAGAGTGAGGCGTGCTCCCTGCTGTTTGCTGCCTCAGAGAAGGGATCCTTTGCTTTTTTTCCCTCCCATTAATCTTACTGCATTTTTTTGGTTCCATCTCTTTCCTCCTTGTTTTGAAATAGCATTAACAGGGGAGAGATTTTCAAATAGAAAACAACTGGAAGAAAACATACTTCTCTTTCGTGTGCACGCACATACATGTTACACCCAAATGTGAACGAGTGACCAGAAGCAACTTTTTCGTTTTATATTTTGAACTTCTCATAAATAGAAAACTGAGAAGAAAAGTTGTAGTACTTTTTCCTGTTTTTCCCTTCCAAGACATTCTAAGCAAGTCACTTGCCCTTTCTTATTCAGAGTGAAAATACTTTGATCCAGTTTTCTGAAGACAATACTCATTTCATAAGAATATTTAATCAGTAGAAAATAGGGAGGATTTAGTTTGTTTGTTTAGTATTTAACCAAGTGAATAAGGCAGATTAGGGGAAGGGGGGGGACTGGACCCATAAACAAGGTGATATATAATATTTTTTTTCGTTCTCCTTTTAAATAAATACCGATCAGCTTTATGTTCAGAGACAATAGGAGCCGTTGGCTTAAATTTGCAGTTTACTGTATTTATGGCTGTAATATCAAGGTGCTGCCGTCGTAATTTCATGCCCCAATGAGAAGAGCAAGGTCGAAGCAAATGCTTCCATCGGCATCTGCTAACACACTAACTCATAAACAAGGCCCGGCTGGATCAGGTGGCACGGAATAATACAGGCTAATGAAATACAGCACAGCTTTCCATTACTGTTAGTTTTTACAGTGTCGTCATTACGTGTAATTTATGTTTAAAAAATTCAATTTTATACAAGGCTCTGGGAAATAGGGGTCTGCAGGTCACCCGACGACTTTTAACGGCTCTGAGAGTCCTTATTGCACTCTACTGTTCCAACAAAATGTTAATAATAAATAATAAAAAAAATCCGCTTTTACTTTTTCTCCGCTTTGCATATCTTGCTCTGTCTTTCTAATTACAAGTGGCTGAGGAGAGTTTGGGGCTGTGGATGATGTCAGGAGTTATCCCCTTTGCTGATGCTCCCAGAGGGGGGTTACTGTCTGCTTGCTTTCCTTTTGTCTGTCTATCAATCACCCGGGGTCCTGTAAATGGAGTAAACACAGCTGAGGAGAGGGAGATACTTAACAACCTCTCTCCCAAACCCTCACCCTCTGACATTGCCCTCCTCTCCTCCATTACACTTCATTTTATTATAGACTCCAAAAAGCTTGGCCAGGAAGAGAAACTGCTGCTGGATTTATTTATTTATTTTGACTTGTTATGCCAAAATACTTTTCGTTTTAACCTTTTCCTTCCTGGTTGACTCACTGTAATTCTTAGCATTGTTCTGTCAGTTGGATTTTCCTTCCTTATTTTAGTGCTGTGCAGCTGAGGTTAGAGCACCTTTATCAGTTCTGATTGCTGCTTAGTCACCCTGATGGGTTAAAGTATATAAAGATTGCACTTGCATAATTAACAGTCTCGTAGATGGATAAAGCTGTAAGAATCCAAAGCCCTTTCAGCAACTTTTCAAATTGCTTTTATTTCTGCATTTTTCAGCCTGGCAGCTGAGACCGGTCCATGTCCCTTTGATGTGTGTGTTCCTTTGCTAAAGTTTGGGCTGGAAGTGCAGCAGCAGGATGTTTACACTGAAATACAGCGTCTCAATGTAAATCAAGGGTAAAAAAATCAGAGGGATGTTTCTGACACCTTAGATTTTGTGAAGTGTTGGGTTGGGCGCACCCTTAGGAATGACCCATTTGTGAAAGAAAATGGCTCAGGAGACCTTGCCCTTTTGACCTTTCAACTAAGCAGAGTAGGATGTAGGGCAAGCATTTGATAACAGTCAGCCAGCACTGCATATAACTGACCGAACAGGTGGAATCATCAGTCTGGACCGGATCCCAGAAGGATTTTATGACGACTCTTTTCAAATGTGGCCGTGTTCTTTCTGAGCAGAGTTGACTCAGTGGCTTCCAGGAACAGGAGTGTACGTCAGTTCAGGGTGCCGACCAGCAGGGCTCCCTTTCAGTCATCCAGTACCAGGCACTAACTTCAGGTGGTCACCTCGTTTGTTGTAGCCAAACAACCTGTCCTTTCTGTTTTCTTCTTCATAGAAAGTCTGTGGGGAAAACATCAGCCTCCCCTGCCTTTTGTCCCTCTGAAGGGTGGGTGTGAGGATTCTCTGGGGTGGCAGTAAAGCTGGCTTTGGAAACTCACAAAGGAACTTAAGTCTTTCCACCACCTTTTCCTATTATGGCACCGTTCTTAATTTCACCTAAACAGAAATTTTCTCCCTAAAACTGATGCTGCCTTCAAGTTGTGAAAGTCTTGCATGAATTACTGGATTGAGCAGTGGAAGAAGGAATATAGTAGAGAAAAATATATCCTTAGAGCCTGGGATGGGAAAAGAGTTGTCACTGGAATGTCAGAGCCTGTGTCAGAGAAGAAGAATAAATTTAGTGGCTTGTCTAGTTAAGCTCATGCAATGGTTTTGCATTGCAATTACTGCTGTTGTGTTTTGGCCAGAAAGTAGGTTAAACAAGGGGTTGGGACTCATATCTTCTGAGTTTTATTTTCTGACTGTCAGAAGCTCAGTTCTGACCTTGAAACACTTCTCATATCTGTATGTCTCACTTCTTCCTCATCTGTGAATGTGGATAACAGACTGTAAGCACTCCTCGACTTCAGAGTGGGCATAAGAGCAACAGTATTCTGGTGTACGTGAGGTCCTTATGCTGAATAGTAATAGATATTATAAAAGGACATAGGCAGTTGAGTCTTAAAAGTTCTTGAGCAAAGGAGCCCGGGGTGCAGGCACCAAGAGGTGTTGGTGACAGCCTGTTTTATTGTCGGACTTGCTCTGATTCTGTGTCTGACTACAGTTTACAGAGGCTGGGGGATCCCTGCAACCTCAGTGGCAGCAGTGACAATCACAAAAGAGGGTCAGCAGGAACCTTTGAGTGCAAAACCATCATGGGTGCTGGATTATTCAAATCAACACCCTGAAGCCTGCAAAGGAAATGTGAAGGCTCTGTGAAAATTATGACTAATGCTCTGCACTGGCTGTGGTGCTGTGGAGGAAGGAGAGGGCTGGCTGGGGGCAGGGAGCAGGTTTGCATTCTGAGGGGCTCTGAAGACAGTTTCCGTGCATCCTTCTCCTCAGCTCAGTCCTTGCTCAGTACCCTCTGCGGTTAGATTATTCCTTGCAGATAGCAATCAACTGGAAGGAAGTGTGTGTCTAATTTGCATGAGATTATTTAAAACAAAAAAAAAGGTCTGCATTAGTCAGGGTGATGGTAAACAACGCAAAGAGATGCCTTTTATAATATAGCCGTGGCTCAGCTTTCAAAGCCAAATATAATTCACTTACAATTGGCAGTTTCCTTTATTGTTCCTTTTAACCTTTTGCATTCTGCAGGGGCTTGATCTTGCTGCAACTGCAGAGCAGCGAAAATGTTTGTTTTCCAAAGTGTTGGAGAGTGGATTTAGAGCAGTTCCTCCGTTAAATTGAGGTGAATTTCTTGACATACCTATTTGAGAGTTGTATTAGACACAAAGCATCAGTTTTCATGGCACTACTTCTGCATCCAAGGGAAGTGGTATTGTTTTCAGGTTGCCAACTTCCTCCTAGGTTAGAACAAGGAATGGACCATGGATACTTCTTCCTGCAGTGCAGTGGTAGGAGGTCTGTGATAAAATGAAGCCAGGTGAGATACTGGAACAGGTGACACTTTCCTGTGGTTTAGAAATTCCCGCTTTCCTATATAATTAATACATCAAGGTTGAATAATCTGGGCATGGAAAACTCGTAGCACATATGTGCACATACGTGTGTAGGTGGTGAATCTGAAAACAATCAGGCCAAAGGGAACTGTGATGAGTTGGTTTTCATTGCCTGAGAACAGTGCTCGAGTATCTTGTCCCTTTGCGTTGTGTGTGTGAAGAATGGCCAGCATGAGGACAGGTGTCTTGCTGAAAGCACAGTGGCTGGTCATGACTGAGCCCCGCAGGGCAGACCTGCTCCGTGCCTGTGTCCGAGGAACGCGCTCGGGGAGGTGTTTGGAGCCCGACATGGTGAGGCTTAACAGCGTCCTGGCCAGAGGAACCCAGGGGTTCCAGGGTGGTGGCACTCCAGTCTTCTCTGAGAAGGAAGAAGGGATGTTCTTTTGGATAATGCCACTAGCACTGTGACCAGGACCGCTGCACCAGGCAGAGGAATGGTCCAGGGAAGTAGTACCAGTTCTGATTTGATCTGCTTTGCACAGCCTTCACACCAGGAATTACAATGTGAAAGGTTTCCCATCGTTCTGTCATTCACGTCAGCTTTTTCTTCACAGCACAGCAGCGTTTAAATGGAAACAGTGATACTTGGATGTTCCTAGGTGGCAAGATCAGAATAATCCTAGATGTTCATTTTATCTGCTAAAGATTTTCGTTTTTTTCTCCAACAGGAGGAGAATAGAAGGGGGCAGTATGGTTAGGAAACAATAGACATTGTTTTCTGCTCTTTGCAGAATGAAGTAAGGATCCTCCATTATTTCTGATGTTTCTAAGGGTTAAATATTGTCAGATTTGCTGTCTTTGCATGGAAATAGAACAAAACGCCCTTTTACAGTGGCAGCCACATTTGCAGGCAGCAGCTAATGTTGTCTCCATCTATGAAATCCCATAGTTGCTGGGGATCTGCAGCGTTGGCATCTGTTTATGTGCTCTCCTACACTGGATAATTAGGAGCTGGTTTAAGCAGTTTCTTTCTGATTAGGACTTTGCTTTTTAACATGGATTAAACACCATAAATATTGCTTCAGTGACTAGAGCAGGAGGCTGAGTGGTGTTCATGTGCCTTCTATTACTCTCGCTGGAAGTCTCGCTCCATATTGTTATGTGTGGTTTTGGTTCCTTACTATTTGAGGCATTCATCAAATACAGCTCTTGGGGTGATTCTGTCAGATTTCAGGAGAGAGGATCAGGAACTTCAGATTTCTGATCCTGTTTCTGACACCGACGATGTTCTGTTAGAGAAATCACCCAACTTGTGCGTGCATCAGCACCTGCTCTGTAGACGAGCAGTGTCTCACAGGAGCTCGCAGCTCTCACGTGCTCACAGGAATAGGGAGAAGATCTGTTAATAGTTATAAAGCCTTCTGAATACCACAGGCACTGTGTTAGTGCTTATGATATTAAATAACAGTTCTGAGACAGCCCTGTGTATTTACAGATTATTCTGTCTACACCCCCAGTGTGCAGTGAAGCTGAAGATCCTGAAAAATTTTCTTGAAACTGCTAATATGCCCAGTAACCCGGCCTTGGACAGTCTCTGTGCTGTGTCTCTCTGTACTGTTCAAAAGCCAAGAGTTTTAAAGGAGTAAGTTGAGGAATTTCATCTACCAGCAATGCTTCGTGGATCTCGAGTGGGGGTGATGGGGAGGAAGCGTTCCCCCTTTTCTCCCAGTGCCTCCCATTCACACCATTCTCCTCACTGTGCTCGGTCCCTGCGATGTGTGGCAGTCAGGGGATCCGGCTCTCTCCTTCTAAATCTCAGTCCTTGAATGCACATTCTCACTTCCACCACTTTGGAATGTTCTTGCACACACGCTGATGTACGCTGCAAGGTCCTTGATGCCTTCACGTGTTCCTCGTAGCAGGGACGCTGGTTTGCTGTGTGCTTCTGTGCAGGAGAGCCGCACAACAAACAGTGCCCAGCTGTCCAGGTCCCACTTCCCGGCTGCCATCTGAGCACTCAGGTCCTTTCCTAGAGGATGTTTTCTCCCGTTGGAAGAAGTAATCCAGCTGTGCTTCTTCTTCCCAGATGCTGGTCATCGTGAGTGCTTTAGCTGCCTTGCTTTCCCCCTCGTTGGCCACATCCGTTCCATATGTTGTGGCCGATCACAGATGGTCATCGCGGGGTTTGCTGGTGCCGCGTGTGCAGTTACCCAGCTCCGTGGGAGATACAGACCAGGCTGCCCTGGGGCCATCGAATCGTGCGGCAATAGGCCGGGGCAATGCTCAGCTGAAAGTTTGGGCTCGGCCTTGTTTTCATCTGTTTTGTTATAGTTTTATTTCCTCCTTACATTCTGTGTCCCATTCATACTAATCACAGTCAGTCCCGATTTTTTTCTTTTTATTTCTGCATTTGTCATAAAATAAAGCAAATTATTCCCGTCTTCGGAAACGATCTAGACTAATTAGTCGTCTAACCCAATAATTAGTTTTTTGTTTCCCTGTCTGTTTTCATGCATTATTGTTAGTTTTTTCCCCTCTTTTTTTTTTTTACACCATTACAGATTAAAATGAGCCACATTTGCAGTTGATGGTATCTTTTTTTCGGGGGAAGAATGGAGAATTGCAATAGAAAGCTACTTCAAAAGCAGCAATAAACTCAAGGATAAATTAAGGAAATTGAATGAGCCACATTTGGAAGCAGCGTCGAGGCTAATATTCTGTCGCTTAAGGTTAAATTGCAACAGAGAAAGAGAGAGGGAGACATTCCAGTGAATCCAAAATTGGGGAGGCATTACCGCTCGAGTCAGTGCCAAAACCCTTTGCAGCTTGAAAGGGTTCTGCCCGGCTTGAGAATTTAATTATGCATGCATCAAGTGGGTAAAGGTGCTAAACTGATTTCATTTCCTCTGCTCCCCCAGGCCTGACAGATGAAGAAATCGACCTGGCTTTCCAGCAGTCGGGCACGAGCACCGAGGAGCCGCCGGCCCCGGCTCCTTCCACGCCCGCGCTGCCGGCTCAGCCCGCTCAGCCTGTGCCGTACGGTAAGTGGCACTGGGGGAGAGCGGGGCCTCCCGCCTGCTGCACCGACTCCTGCAGCAGGGTCACAGGGCTGGGCCACGTCCGGCAGTTCCGTGCCACTCATGCCACCCTTTCCGTCAGAACTGGACACCGGCGCTGCTTTGAATGCGCTTCGTGGGGGTTGGTGCCCGTGACAAGGTGATGTTACACGAGGAAAATGAGACACGAATGGTCACTGTCTGCGAACAAACACTATCCAGACTGGCCTGTGACACCTCGTGACCGAAGGTGTACAGTCAATACAAATCACATTCTGGCGCACTACAAGGATGTGAAAGAAGCGTTTAGGCAACACTGCGACTCACTGGGACTCTTCCCTTCTAAAACCCAGAGAACTCTCTCTGATCTTAAACAATCTGAGGTGTGACAGCAGAAATTCTGTGTAGACTACGTGGATGTGATTGTGGGATTTTTGTGTACAAAACACACTCTCAGAGAATTTTTAAAGTCCCAACATAATCTGTGTCGATTCAAAATTTACATATATATTTGCATTTTAAAGCAAACCTCGCAAAAAAGTATCTAAGCTCCAAACAATAAAAACCAAAGCACACACCATTAAAAATCCATCAAGAGAAGCTGTTCAGCTCACATGTGTGTCTGGCAGTTTGAAAATCTCTTCACTTACCTGCCAAGTATTAAAAATAGAATTTTGTTACTGCTCCTGAACAGCTCTGTGTCAGAATTGACTGATAAAACAGGCCACTTAGGGCTCTGTTTGTTAGTTTAAGGCACAGTTTTCCTATTGCTGGAGACAATACTAGACTTGCTTTCTGAGTTTTTAACTGCTCTGGTTTTGTACAGTTTGAGAAGAAAAAATATTTGTGATGGAGTTGGGCTTAGAGCTGGAATATTTCTGACTGTTGTACTGGCTGTGCAGGGGAACTCCAGGGCCGAGTTCTGCCTCCTGGGCTAACACCTGCCTGCAGCAGCACGCAGAAAATGCCAGGAAAGCATTATCCTTATTGAAGAAGCAGTGCCAGATCCTCCTGGTGCTGTCCACTGGTCATTCACAAACTCTTACCATAACCCAGTACTGGAAGAGCTAATCTTCCCTTGTTTCACAGTGTTGCACTAGCGTGAGTAGGGCAGGGAAGAAGCACAGGGTTCAACTCAGGAAGAACTGTCACCACTGTTAACCCTTGCAGCTTTACCACGATTTGGTTGTTTTCCTCTCACTGTTTGGGCTTTCCACAAGCACCAGTTCCAAATTCCTTCTTACTAGATAAGAATCTTCACTACTATTTAAGCATCAGAATGTTCCCAGTAATAGTTCCAAAGAGAATTGTGAAAGTATCATTCTGTAATGCTCGGAAACCAAAGGTGACTAAAAATACCACCAAAGTGAAGCCTTTTTAGGGGATATAATTGTAAACTAAATTGGTGCTCTAACTTTGTGATCTGGTTGGCCTCTTTTAAATGATGTGAACCCAAAGCTTTTTCCTGTGAGCCAGTCCTTTTTAGCAGCCCCCAAAATTGGGGAAAGGTGACAGTGAGTTCATTAGGTATTGTTCGTCCCCACTCTAGCCATTCTTTGTGAGCCTTCTATTTAATCTTGACCTCTAAATGGAAGTGTGAAAAGAATAAATAGCTGAACATACATGGTATTCGTTTGGCCAGCATACTTGTTTTGATTAGTTCTCATCTGTGCCCTGTTCTGGTCCTTGGCTGGTGTAGCACTGGTGGTGTTAGTGATGGATCCATCTTCGTATCTTCTGCAAAGTGCTTTCCATGGTCTCAGAGCTGCAGACGGAATATGTGGATCTCCCTAGAGCTGGAGGATGAGACTGTGCAGTGGCTCAGTGCTCCTTCAAGGTGTCTTGTTTGCTGTAGGTTATTTCATCAGTTGGATGCCAATCCTGCAGCGAATATTTCTGAATTGGTCCAAATCTGCTCCAGGATAGTTGTTTCTGTGATAGTTTACTGAGTCAATTTATCTTTCACAGGTTTGTCAGGGCTTGTCACGTGCAGAGAAAGACAGACCCTCCTTTTTCTGTCTGTCTGTTGTGCTTCTCTCCTCACGGAGTGTTTGTGACACTGTGTTGGAATGCTGCAAGGTTTGAAGTTGGAAAGAACACCTAGAGGACGAGTGGCACAGGGAGGCTGCTGAGCCTGTGCACTGACTTGGTGGCAGCAACTCAGGCTGGTGGGCTTGTATTGAAAGAGGTTGCAAGCTCTATTTGCCTTCCCCAAAGAAAACATCTGAGCTTCTTGTGAAGCAGCATCTGATCTGCTCGAGTTTAGGTCTTGAAGACTGTGAACCACTTTGTTTGATATTTTTGGTTCTTTTTAAGCTTTTTTGTGAGTAGTTTTGACACCTTTACACAAAACCACAGAACTGGAGAGAAGAGAGAGATGGAATTACCCCCCACAGAGCCAAAAGGAAAAACGATTGAGGAGGGCTGTGTGCTGAAAAGCTGAGGCTCGTGGCTTAAGAAATCCTCATTTCTCTCTGCCTCCCCCTCCCCACAAGGTGTTGCTGCCTCATGTGTAAAAATGACATTAAAACTGGGCTAGGGGTGCAGAAGCTGGGGGTGGTTCAGAACCATCTCAGGAGTTTATTCAGCAGGAGAGAACAGAAGCAAAGAGCCGGGCTGGAACGAAGGGAAGAGCCAGGCCGGTGATCTTGGCAGCAGTGCCAGTGTAAGGTGCCCACTGCTGTGAGCCACAGCAGCAAAGCCTGTGCACACCTTTGGATTTAACTCCCTTGGTCTCTGCTGCTGTCAGCCCAGTCTAGTCTGTTCCTTAATTTCATCCTTAAATTCATCAACTGAACTGCTAATGTACCCAGTCCTTAGAGTTCTGACGTTTTGGTGGAAGCAGCTGTTACCTGCACAGGTAATTCCTTGTTCTTGAAGAGTTAACAAGCAAGAAGCAGACTTGTAAGCCTTCAGGGTCACATAGTCCTTGTGTGCTGGTCTCCTTCTGGGTTTGGTTCAAGAGAAGCTATAAAAACTTTTGGGAAAAGAGACAAGAGTTAAGTTTCTCGTATTTTAGGTCAATACCATCTCTACTATTTTTCCTCCTGTTCTGGAGGAGTAATTCCTTCCCTCCAGTTTGTACTTTTGCCAAGAGGTGTCAAAACTGCTTAAAAAAAAACTTTAAAAAAGCTTGAATTTGATTAATATAGAGAAACAAGACTTTGCCTGACTGATAATAAAACTGATAAATGACATTTGAATTACTTGTAGCAGTAATTTATTACATAAAATATCTTTTATTTGACATGCGATTAGTTGCTGGAAGCATCACTCAATCTGACTAGTTTAAACATGCTCTAAAATGAACCCCCAGTAAAAAACCAGGGCTGTCTGCTGTTGGCATTATGAAATACACTAATCCAGCAGTGAGGACAAAAATCTGACTTTAAACATTTAAATGATTAATTGGGTTTCTCTTTTTCTACCTTTCTAACCCATGTAATTACAAGCAAACTCAGGGGAGTTTCCGAGCAAGGTGTGCAAAGCTGCAGCTGATCATCCAGGTATTGTCTGTGTTGGCCCCCTGGTATTTATGGGCTCCGTTTATGGGGGTTTGTGCAGATTTTACACCTGCTTAAAGTTCAGCTCCAGTGACTTTTTTTCATGCCATTTGGGTCCTCTTTTCCCACCCCTGTGTCTTCATTATGTGGGAGGCTTTAGAATACAGATTTTTTCCTCTTAGAATTAAAAATGGTAACTGGAATCCAAACTCTTTTTCTTTTTTCCCCAACACCTTTGCGTGGATTCCCTCTTGGAAAATCACCTCTTCCAGCCTCGGTTTCTACAGTTTTAAATGTGGGTACTGGTGAGGCTGACCTTAACTTGGATGCACAAGGCCTAATTAATTGATATCAGGGAAGTTAATTCTGAGATGAGTGAGGATCTTAAAAATAGTAGGTGTTTACTGTGGAAGTGCAATTTACAGTTGCTGCTGTGAAAATTAAACATACTTACAGAAAACACGGACTTCCAGCTGAAGAAAATGTCTGTCCCTTCCATTTGCCTTTTGAGGGTCCCTTAGGTAGAGTGGTCTCTTATTTCCCCAGTGCCTGACTGGAGAGTAACTGGGCTGTCAGTGCTTTTTCACTTTACCTGGATTTTACTTGTTTTACGAGTGAGGAGGTTGAGGATGTGCAGAGCAGTCGGTGGGAGCACTGAGGCTACAGCTGAGAAGCTCCAAAGCCTCTCTTCACCCCACGTTTTAGGTTAAAGGAAGGTTGAGTGTGAATTTCAGGCAGAGCTGTGACATTCTTCCTAACACTGTAAAGTAGCTGTGGTCAATGCAGAGCCTTTACTGCATCCCTCACTCACTTTTTCTCTCCACCCCCCTCACTTTTTTTTTTTGCCACAAGACAGAATTATTTCACACATCTCTAAAATGAGTAAAATGGCATTTCAGCTTCTTGTCTTTATAGACTCTCTGAACTTTAGGAAAGATCATTCTGGTCCCTTTTCATTAATAATGAAAACCAGGGGGCAATAAAATGTTCTTAGCTGGAGCATTACAGGAGTGGAGGGAGAGATGAGGGAGGTGAAAGGGCAGAGCGGGCAGATTCCTACAGGTGTGTCTCCTTCCTGCTCAGAGGTCACGGCTGGCAGGGGGTTTGGGACAGCCCCTCAAGGACAGCTGGGACAGGGCACAGCTGGACCCACAGACCCCTGAGATGGTTAACCCTTTCACATGGGCACTTCAGCCAGGAACCAGTTGCCTTCTCATAGAAGGGTGTTGTTAGTCAGAAGTTGAGGGGAGAGGAGTGGACAACCAAGAGGCTTCAGAGAGCAGAAATGGCAGTGGGAGCAGAGTATGGAGGGGAGAGTGGGGTAGAGGGCTGGGGCTTGCGGCAGCGTAAGCCAGAGATCATTTTCAATCCTGACATGTACACAGCCAGTTACTGCAGCTTAGCTGACGTGTGTTAACTCATTAAGTTAAAAAGTTATGATAATTTGATCATGTGCCTAAGCTCCAAAACTGCAACTGCAGCAACCCAAAATACTCCTGGTGACAGTGTGCACCAGTTCTGACAGAGATGCTTTAATTTGTTCGGATTTCTAGTCAGTGGGTAATTTCAGGAGCTGTGTCCTAAGACATAGTAAGAAGCTCTGAGTGCCGGTATTTGGGCGTCAGTGCCTGTCTGTGGACCTCGAGGGCTGGGATTAGGAGTAACTCGGGCAATGAAATGCCTGTAGAAGAGCTCAGCAACAAGCAGGATGGCAGTGGGTGAGCAAAGCAGGAAGGAGAGCAGCGTCCGCCCGTTCAAGCCCGCTGAGCCTCCCTCTGAAAGCCCAGACCGAGCTCTGGAGAGCGCAGTGCGTTCACGGGGCCTCGTAGTCACAGGGAGGTTCGGCTGCCTGTTTGAGACTTCTCATCAGCTCTGCCCACATCCTGCCTCTGAACTTTAGGCAAGATCATTCCGCAGCCTCTTTATTGTTAAAGAAAGCCGGGGGCAGTACAAGATTCATTCAGGGAACTGCGAGGGAGGTGGAAGGAAAAAGGTGGTGGAAAACTACAGGTACCTTCTGGCAGTGCTGGAAGGAGCAGAGCACGCCGTGCCTTTTGCTTCACTCTGTGGAGTCTCTAAGCTTTTGTGCAGAATCGTGTGTTAAATAGCTCAAGCTTTTATCTTCTTCTTTACCTCTCTCTGTAGATATTTAATTGCGTATTTTCTCTCTGCTCTTTATGTGTGCTTTGGTCCCTGTTTGTAATTTAAGCTTGAAAGACACTGGATCCTTCCTTATTGAAATGGTCCATAATTGCTGACACAGTTTTCATAAACCCATTTATTGCCCTGATAGGTTTCTCTTCTTTCTCAAAACACTCCCTTCTTTCCTTTTTCCTGCACTCCTCTGTGTCTCTGGCTCTGTCCCCATTTCCAACAGTTGTGATAGTGGAGAACAATAGGTATTCAGGTAAGGAGTTAACCTCAGCTAGCACCAACCCCACAGACAGTTATCTGGGTTCACAGTGCCTTCTGCAAGGGAAGAGGAGGGCAAAAAATTGCTGCTGTGATTTGTGTCCCTGTGGCACTTTGTGCAAGGCCAGTGTCAATGCCAGAGGTCTGGCCAGATGTTTGTGTCCTTGTGCCAGAGGCCTGCACACCGTGTGTTATTCATTGCTCTTTTCTCTGATAAAATGGATGTACAAAAATGTTGTCACCTGCAGTTCTGACTGAATTACTTCTTCATTTTTGGCCTTTAGGTCCCCCCGGCTCCCGATGGCGAGACTATGGGGCTTTGGCCATCATAATGGCAGGAATTGCCTTTGGATTCCACCAGCTCTACAAGGTAATATCTGAGAGAACCATGCTGTGCTGCTTGTGTCCAAATCATCGTGTTGGTTCCAAGCTGGGGAAGCATCTCTGTTCTCACTGGCACTGCCATTGGTACATCTGAGAAATGTAGACACATAACATGAAAGTGCAGAGTCAAAAAAAAAAAGTGGCAAGCAAACAAAACGAGTTTTTAGCCAAGACTCTCAAACTGCTACAAGCAAGGTAATTTCCGTGGTGTATGCTGTCGTTGAAGGGCATATTCAGCTCCCAGGCCCAGAGCTGCAGAGGGATCCATGGCACTAGAGCAGAGTTGTGCCTGCTCGACCCAGTCCATCCTCTGCACGGGCAGAGTGAGGTGGATTGCGTGGCTCTGTACAGTCGGGAGCTGGTTTTAGCACCCTGAAAAATGTAACCACAAACCCCTTCTTCTGCAGCTTGTTCTAACACCTACTGTAGGGGGAATTTCTTTTCTCAGCCAGATGTGTGGATAAATGATCACTGGCTCTGTGATAGAGGCTGAGGTTGGGGGGTGGCATTTGAGGATGTTTTGGTAGATTAGAAAGAACGCTTTGCATATCCCTATTTCCTCAAAAAGTTTCCGTACTCCGTGCAGAAATACCTGGTTCCTCTCATCATGGGAGGCAAAGAAGACAGGAAACAACTTCAGAGGATTGAGTCAAACATTTCCGAGATGAGTGGCAGTGTGACACAGACAGGTAAAGATTAATGACTCCATCAATTCGCCCCTGAAAGCCTTTCTCCCCATATCCTCCATTCTGCCAAGACCCCCACCCTTTTCTTTCCCTCCATCTCCACTTTATGTGGTGACTTCATTTATCTGCTCTGAGAATCTGTTCACATTTGCAAATGAAGCCGCCGTCATTTCGGTTTAATTTGAAATTGCTTGTTTACTGTCGGCACGGCCTCAATTAATTATGTTTTTACGGAAAGGCTCCCAACCTCAGAATATTAATAAGGGGAATAAAATGACAGCCTTTTGGAGGGCTGTAAAGTTCATTTTTAATTTCTGCTTCTCTGATGTTTTCAGGGGCCTTTTTTGGTGGTTTCCCCCCACCTTCCATCTGAAAATCCGAGCAAGGGTCGGGAGAGTCTGTAATTACTGTGCCTCCCTGACCTCAGCCACCTTCTCTGTTATTGACTCCATAGGCTGTCTATTCATTACCCGACACCCTAATGATGGTCTGGAGTAGCTGTTACCTGTCACACCAATAGAGTTTTTAATTTTATTTATTTTATCAGCTTGTTTACTATCTGGAAGCTTTGGGTAAAGTACCAAAGCAGAAAAAGTTCTGCAGCTGGAATTGGAATCCAGCAGAAGTTGTTCAGTGTTTACTGGGATGTAGAAGGGGAAGGTAGGATGCTCCCTTGAAATAAAAGGGGAAGAGTGCAAAGTATATTCAGTTGGGAGGGAAAAAGGTATGATTTTCAACAGTAAGTTTGTCAAAGATGTTGGGGTTGAAGGAGCTGGTGGCTCGAGAGTGGGAGGATGCTAATTACACTTTTTACTGAAGGGTGAGAAGAAAAGCATCTTTCATTTCTCAGGAGAGCCTAAGGTCAGTCCTGGGAGCAGCCTCTTCCCAGATTGGAGCTCTCTCCAGTGTTTGCCTGCAAGAGGCCCCAGATAGATAAATGATACAAACATTGTATAAGTTCAGGGAGATGTACAAATCATAAACCAATATAATTAGAAGGGAGAGGTTTTGGACGGATATACTGTGGGCTATAGACATCTATACAATGGAAAGATAAACTAGAAATACTGGAGGTTAGATGCAGTGCAGGTAGATTACCCATAGTGCAGATAAATCATAGGGATTAAAGTGAGCAGGCGGGCATAGATAAATTAAATATAGTAGGAATAGAGGCATCTCTGTGGCTAGACAGCAGGAAAGGCGTGTGTGAGTGTATGTGCATGTATCCCAGTTTGACTCTCTTGCTTTTTCCCTCACAGTGACTCAGTTACAGACAACTTTAGCAGCTGTCCAGGAACTGCTAATCCAGCAACAACAGAAAATCCAGGACCTCACCCAGGAACTGGCTGCTTCTAAGGTATATCCACTTCCCACTCCACCTCAAGAGCAGCACCGTCCTTGGGACGTGCGTGGCTTCTTTTGTGGGCACGTGGAAAGCACCTCCTGGGTTCAGTCCAGCCATCAGCCCTCTCATATCCCCAGCCCATTTCTCTGCGTCTGACTTGGCCACAGGCGGCTGGTTAAAGCACTGGCCATGGCTCGGGTGCTCAGTGAAATGCATCTGACTGAAAGGCCCTGAAAGGCCAGGGCTTTGCTGTGTGGCTTTGGATGCTCCCTCAGGCCTGTTCTCAGCTCTGTGCCTTCTGCACTTCATTTGAGCTGAAATAGTTGTGGTGTTAGTCCCCTGACCAGAAGAGGCAGAGACCAGTTGTGCAGAGGTTTTGGTTGTGTGTAATATGTAATTTTGCATGTTTGCATTTCTCCTGAACTCCTGTACATTGTCAGAACAATTACTTCGTCCTGTTCCGACAAGCACACACTCGAAGGACTGTATTTAAGTCTTGTTCAGATCCAGGCCAGGTAATGGCAAATATTCTTACTCTTTGAGTTCTTGTGTCAATGATTTTGGACAGCTCAGTCACATCACAACCCCATTAGTGACACACAGTGACCCATTCCCCTTGACTCCTGACTTGACCCCGGCAATAAAACCATCAGTTCTGACTGGTTTGTGTTGTTACATGTGTAAATAAAGTAACCACTTTTAACCAAAATTGATTTTCTTTCTAGCAGTGAGAATTAGTGCTTTGCATCTCCAGAGTACTTTGCAGCCCTTGTCTTAAGCCTTTTGTCAGGCAGAAACTGTTGGTGACGTGTGAGGTGGGGTGGATTTGAGCCAGTCACATGGAGGTGAAGTCTTCCTTTGACTCACAAGCTTGGGATTATTCAGGGCCCAGTCGTCTGCGCAGGGAGAGGTTTTCCTGTGGAATCCCTTAGGCAAAGCTTTCAGCCTTCTACCTGTAGCAGGAATAGTCTTCTCCCCTTCCCTACACGTTAATCTCCTCCAGCCCCTTTGGTGGTGTGTCACTGGTGGGCCACAGCTGACTCTGCTGTGCACACTGTACAGTAGGAGTCCCTCAGTGGCACAGCTGCAAACCCAACCATGAAAGCCAGTTTATGGTCACCACACTCTGCTTCAATTTTCCTTGGGAACTGTGGCCTGACAGTGGCCTGGAGCCAGTCCGGAAATTGGAAAACTGTTTTCAGGTCTTAAGTGTTAAGATTAAGAACACATGTTGAGCTTTAAGAAGGAAAAAGGCCGTAAGAGTCTTGGTGGTTTAGAGAGTCTTGAAGAAGTTTTCCCTCCCCCCTCTCTACCCCCTGCACTGAAATGGTAGCACACATTGTTATGATATCTAAACCTCATGTGTACAAAGAAAAACTTGGGCAACCCCACAAACCAAGGAATAAAAGCTGTGTTTTCTCAGCTGTGATGTAAGTTTTTATATCTGCTTTTCAAACTCCTACTGGCATGCTGTAAAAAATTAAAAAGAGGGACTTTAAGTAATTAAAAAACGTACATAAAAATTCAAGGCTTGAATTTTCTACAACTGTTTTTAAAGAGACTGGCTAAAAAGCCCCAGATGTCAGATTTTATTTCTAAATCCTAGGCATCTGGCACCATATGTGTTTTGGAAATTCGAGTCCTTTGCGGGCCAGCGAGTGGAAATCTCTCCCTCGTTAATGCGCTGCCGTAGCTCTCAAGGTCTCGCCCAGCCAGAACGGTGGCTCCTGGATTCCTGCCGTCTGCGGGCTGCGAGCGTGGCTCCCGAGGGAAGGCGTGTGCGTGCCACGGCTCCTGCAGCCCGCGCTCTGCAGCCCGCGGGTCGCGGTGCCTGCGAGCACTGCTGCCTGGCCAGGTGCTCAGGCTTCCTCAGCACCGGCTGAACTCTCTGAAGAGTGAGGAGGAGCAACCAGTTCTGGCTGCATCTCCTCGCAACTGCTGAGGAGGAGTTTTGTGTTACTCCAGGCCTGGCTTCCTCCGGCGGGGGATTTATTAGAAGTATCTCTGGAGTGATGCTCACAAATGGGTTCATTCCAAATGGCTTTTAGCAGAAATTACTGTGGCGAGTGCCAGGCACGAGTGTGCATTGGTCCCACAGCCACAGGAGCTGCTGGAGCAATAGGATGGGGTAACCACAGGCCATGATCCGCCTTAAGGAAGTCCCTCCCGTTTCTCAAGGTCCTGAAAGGGTTAAAAGAAAGAGTGCCAGAAGTATTGTCTGCAGCCTGTTCTCCTCAGTTACTTGCTCTAATTTCTGCCTGATATCCCGTGGCAATGCTGATGCAGTGCTGGCAGAAGCTGTACCAGGCTTCCAGGACTTACTTAGCATCTCTCCCCACCGAATGCATTCCCTGCCTTGAAATCTCCAAGAGATGGTGCCCAGTGCAGCTGCTTCTGGAGAGACGACCTGGTGACTCGAGCACAGCTCTAATTCTTCACATCAGGGAGGGAAAATTCTTGCGACTTTCAAAGCATTGATTTATCAGCCCACCTCTAAACACCACAGAGTGCAGATAATCGATTCCTTCTTTCATGATTTAGGAGAAATGAACAAATGGTTTTAAAATAGTTGTTAATTTATAATATTTGGATCTGTTGCCTCAGCTAAGTGCAGTCACAGGAAGGAGTAAAGGACCTGATTCAGTGCAATTCCTGCTGCTGTTCAGGATCCTAATTCCAGTTATTCTCTAGAAATTCAGTAGGTCTCTGCCAAGTGATTCAGTTTATCTCTTTGTATATTGTTCTCTGCCTGATATGTTGGTGGAAAACCTCCTATGTGGACCCAGCTTTGAATTCCCATAAATGCTCCTGGAAAAAGAAATGGCCCCTTGAGAAGCTTCAGCAATGGTTGTGTGGGGGATGTTGGAAACATGATTAGTTAGTCCCCAAAACAGGTAGCAAATATTTGAATAGTCTTGGCACCTTGAGACAATTATTGTTTCTGATCCTTGTGGGGATCAGTTGAGGACCTTCTTTATTGTGGAAGGTGTTTTGCTCAGATCTGAGAGATTTTAGATGATAGAGCTTATGTGTGTTATCCACAGGACTTGAGATTCCCAGATGGGAGTGGAAGTAGGATGACATAGGAAAAAGTGACACTGGGGAACTACCACCCAGGTCAGACTTTGATCTTTATGTTTTGTTTCTCATGTTCTAGGCCACAACTTCCACTAACTGGATCCTGGAGTCGCAGAATATTAATGAATTGAAATCTGAGATCTACTCTTTGAAAGGACTTCTCCTGAACCGGTATGGACAGAATGGGAGAGCAGACTGTGGTGGGAAAGGGGCTGCTTTCTGAGGTTCTCTCAGTCATGGGGAGGAAAGGCATTTCCAACAGGAACTAGCTCCATATCCTGTTATTGCTGTTTTAATAATACCACTTTGCACTCCACTATCACTTTCTATTTGCAGGTCTCAAAATGCTCTTCAAACTTGCCTTAAATCACAGAGGGCTTAGCTGAATTAATAAGATTTTTGCTTGTGATGGAGGAGCTCTCGGCCATTCCTCACAGTCAGGATGCCTCTCACCCCACCTGAGGCATTGTCTGCATCTGCACCTGCATTCTGTTGTAGAGGGAGTCACTTCTGGCTGCAGTTCAGCCTCCCTTTCATGGTCAGGGCAGAACCAGGATGAGGAGTCGCACTGCAGCAGACCCCGTTTCTCTCAATTAGACAGCTCAGATACAGACATCTTGTGGTGTAGTAGATGTCTGAAACGAGGTGATAGAAATCCCAGCCTGTGGGACAGTCCTAAGAACAGGGATCAGATCTCAGTTTTTGTGAAAATTCTTTGTTTCCCAGTATGTTCATTAAGAGTTTATCCAGCTTTTCTGCTATTGATCCCTTCCCTCAGATATGACTCCCTTCCCTCCATCTGTATGTAACTAAGTCTTCTCAAGTCATCTGTTTCCTAAGTAATGCACTTCAAAGGTCAGTCTAAGACTGAACTAAACATGCTCTGGATCTCAGCAAGTGGGCTTTTCAGAAGTCTGAAAAGTATATTGTCTTTAATATCCTTTTAAATTCTTGCTACCCCTCTGATTCCTCCCAGGAGTCTTGGTAGGAAGCTTTGGAGAGTGGGGAACACATATTAAGTTGCTGTCTGTTAAGCTGGGTCATACCAGCTAGGGTGAGAGCATTACTTACTGACTCCCTCTTTTCACATGCACAGGCAAGGATGTGTGGGGACTGCTAGATCAGACATGCTTTTTTGCTTTGCTGTTCATGAGAGATGACTCTGAGGGCAGCAGCGCTCCCCTTGCACTGAGATCTGTCCTGTCTGCTGCTTGGATTCTCCTCTTGGGGCTGGGCATTATTTAGCTACTGTCATATCCGTAAAGCCACCTGGAAAGGACTCGGAGATGGAGCAGCCAGCTTTCCAGCTGGTATGACTCCATTCGAGTCAGAGGAGCCGAACCAGTTTGTGGCAGCCAGGGCCTGGCCCAAACATGTAAAGCGCCTGCTGGGACTGGGAGAAAGGCTCTGGATTGCAGTGAGCCAGAATGCAATACTGGTGTATCACTGGTGAAAGCCAGGTGGTGAAATTCCTTGGCTCAGGCACAAGGACCTGGTGTGTCTGACTTCTTGCTCCAGTGGGAATTGTCTTTACCAATTAGTTAGGGATTGTTTTATAAAGGGACACCCATGTCTTTTTGCAGGCAGCATTCCTGAGTGCTGGCTTACTCTGTGAAATTGGCCAAATCAGATCATTCTAGTGCTTCAGATTGCCCAGCTGGGATATTTTCCTTGTGTGCAGGCTCGATTGCCGGGTGCTTGTAAAGCACTTGGAGAATCTGGCTGGAGAAGTGAAGCGGCCTTGGTTTTGTTCATTTATGGCAAAGAGACTTGCAGTTTTAGCCCTGCTTTACGTGACTTCCCCAGTGCAAATACCATTCTCTCGAAGGATAACCCCTCAGTATTTGTAATAAAAGCCCCTTTCTCTCCTTTTCTTCCCCTCTTCCCCTCCCCAAGGAGGCAGTTCCCTCCCTCCCCTTCGGCTCCTAAGATCCCGTCGTGGCAGATCCCGGTGAAGCCAAGCTCACCCTCCAACCCTGTTGTTGCCAACCACAACAGCAGCAGCGACATCTCCCCGGTGAGCAACGAGTCGACCAGCTCGTCGCCGGTGAAGGAGAACCACAGCCCCGAGGGCCCCAAGGTCAGCTGCCACCTGCTCGGCCCCGAGGAGGCCGCCACGGCCGTCATCGACGTCTCCAGCCAGGTGCGCATGGAGGTGCAGGGCGAGGAGGAGAAAAGGGAAACCAAAAGGAGCGAAGAGGAGGAAGAGGACGATGAGGATGACGATGTTAGCCACGTGGATGAGGAGGAGTGTCTGGGTGTCCAGACTGAGGACCGGCGAGGAGGGGACGGTCAGATTAACGAGCAGGTGGAAAAGCTACGAAGACCTGAGGGGGCCAGCAACGAGAATGAGATTGACTAACGACACCCTTGGCTGCTGCTGCTGCTGCTGCTCTCCATCTTCCCCGGGCTGCTGCACTGTCCCCGGTGCCTCTCCCGTTTTCTGGAGAGAAGTGCTACCATCCCCTCCGTTCTCCCATGACTGACCTTGAGCAGGGTCACGATTGCCTGGTGAACAAGGTGGGCCCTGTTTCACCACAGGGCTTTGCAGTGTTGCAGTGGCTTCTTCTCCCCTCCCAGACCTTCTCCCCGTGAGCTGGGGTCACTGCTGGGCTGGAAGACCCATCGCCTTACCATGCACCACAGCTACAAAAGCCCCCTACAACAACACCATCTCTCCTCAAACATTCGGCCTCTTGCTGCATCCTAGAGCCCTTCTGTCCGACTTCAGAAATCTGCCCTGAGCTCCTTGATTTCACGAGCCTTTAATCCCCACATAAGGCCCAAACCAGTTCTCTGATTCCCAAAATAAACCTCTGTTTTATTTCTCAAACTACTTGATAGTCTGTTGCCAAAAAAAATTAATTAAATAAATAAATAAAATGTTTTGAGCCTGAATTCCTCACCAGAGCTCAGTCTTGGCTCTTCCAAATCTTATGCCAAGCCTCAAGTTCCTGAAACTACCTAGCATCTAAACCCACTGAATTTCTGTGGGATCCGAAGAACACGATTTCCACGCCATGTCCTTACACTCATCAGAGTGGCTCTTACTAGGGACACGGTCCAGGTGTCAGGGCCACAGCAGACCCCATGGGAACGGGTGGCTTTGTTGCTGATTGCTCCCCAGTAAAGGAAGGCTTTTAAAGAGGTTGACTCCACTCATCCCAGTTGTTACCCTTCCTCCTCCCAAGACAAGGAGCTCACATCAGTTTTTGACATCTTACATTTTATTTATAGCTGCCCTGAATGAATGAATAAATGAACGGGGTGATAGCAGATGCTGAAATAGTTGGTTAATTCTGAAAGTTTGCAATGGTTTTTAGCTTGTTTTTCTCCCTCAATGAGAAGAAAACCAATCTTAAATGGTTAGCTCAGACCTGTATCTCTCCAGTGACAGGCACCTGCTTCAGCAAAGCGGTCTCTGCAGCAGAGAGAACAGCTCCAGCTCTGAGGTTTAACCACTGGCCCTTCTTGCGCAGTCCAGCCTTTTTTTGCCCCGTTGGGGCCATAGAGAAATGAAACCAGTGAATTTTGAAACCTCTCATTTGCAGCATTGTGTTCTCAGCTGGTAAAATGGTGGTGTCCAATGATATTACTCACTGCATCAGAGCCTCTTAGCAGAGCAATTCTTGTAACAACTGAGTCTCACTGTCCTCACCAAGCAAGTGTGCTCGTCTGTGTGATCATGTATAGATTTCAAATATAAAATACGATTGTATATAATTGTAATAAATATGAGTTACCACTATTTAACACCAGGCTATCACTGGATTGCTGTGGCTCTTATTTTGGGGAGAAACGTGCATGCAGGGGGGAAAGGGCACGGTTACAGAAATTCGGTCCCTCTGAGATGTTTTTTCTGAAGGCTGTTTGTGGTTGGTGCTGTGAGTGCTCCAGTCCCAGGTGACAGCAGGAGCAGTGCAGGGAGCAGTGTGAGCTGCACCGTGCAGAGCTCCAACAGCTGCAGTGCTGCCTTGTGTCCGTGGCGCACGGTTGGGATGGACGGATCCCCCAGCGAGGCAAAGGCAGCTCTTCCAGTGCCTTTGCTCCCAGCAGGAGGCTCTGCAGGGTGCGGAATGCTGCGTCCTGCTCCTTCCACCCCGGCAGCAGGAGGTGCTGAAGGCAGTGTGTGAGATATCCCACGGCCCCTTGGCCGTGTCTGCCAGGGGGGAATGCCGTGCCCGGTCCCATGACTGCTCTAACCATCCCAGTCCAGAAGCCACTGAAGGAAAGGGAGTGCAGCAAGTCATTTGTAGCTACTGCAGTCCCATCGTTGCTCAACAGAAGGATTTGGCTCCCTTCTGAAAAATTAGGGATTTGCTTGATTCCCGAGTATTTGGGTGTCTGGTGCACAGTGACATTTTCCTGCTCAGGGGGAGCGCAAGGGACCTTCATATTACTGTATTTAGACCTGCTGCTGAATGTGATGATTTCTCATGCCTTAAATGGACGAATATCTTCCCCAGGAGCCAGTGAGTGTGTGTGTGTCTCTCCCTCTGCCTCTCGGTCTCTCTCTCCACTGTTTAACGTTCACAAAGAACGTCACGTTTAGCTAAAACAGGGCAAATTTGAAAGTGTTTAAAAGGAAAGGCTTTTCTTAAGAGATGGCACTTTTCATTTCTCCAAGCCAAGAATCCTCGTGAAAAGAAAACACGACTGAACGCGGGGATGTGATGAAAAAGTATTGTCCTGCCTGTGTACATTTTATATACATAGAAGGTTTTGAAAATAGAAAGTGCCTGGACAACAGCAGTTGGTGAAATGTGGAAAATATGTTGCTGAGGTATGTGCCTTGCAGGGTGACTTACGAGGTTTACAGTGCAGGCATCCCTGTGGGTTCATTTTTCCCCCCTTTTCCTCCATGTTGCCAGTGTTCAGCTCATTTACCTCAAGATTTCTGGGGCAGAGTAAAAGGCAGCTTTCTTCAGCTGCCCTTTTCTATCGCTTAGCTTTTCCTTCTTACTGCCTTTACCAATTCTATAGATCACTCTTTCTCCCCAGCCTGATAAATCCCAGAAAACTCCATCAAGGCCATTGTTGCTCAAAACATTTAACTCTGTGCCTCTGGCTGCTGATGGGGTGTTTGTGTACTTTGTTGAAGAGATCCAACCCACCAGCAGAGAATTTGGAAGAAGCCAGACCTTCTGTCCAGCAGGTACTGTCATGAATCACCAGTTTTATTCCTCTGTCTTGTGTTCCTTGTCTTTCCAGCATAGCAGCAGTTGTAGGGAGAGGATTTTGGTCCTTGTAGCCTGACTGCTAACTTGTAATTTTCTTCTTTTTTTGCTAGAAACAAACTCCTTAACTGCCCTGTGAAATGATTACCCCACTGGCCAGTTGACATTGAGAAAGGCATCCTGTTAGCTGAAAGATGACCAGGTAGGGAACCTTTTTTCTCCACAAGAAGACAGCAGCAGCAGCAGTTCCCCACCACCTGGTTTATTCAAGTACTTTGTTTTACTGTGAACTCCTCTTTTTGCTGTATTTTACACGGGAAGAAGAATAACCCCCCAGGGAGGGAGTTCAGTGGGTTTGTATCATGGTTTCTGTAGGTTCTTGACAGCATATAGAAAGCAGATGAAGGGAGCTTCCCCTGAGCAGTGTCATCTGGGCACATTTCAGTGGATCTCTGCGAGCCTGTGCTCCCCTAGAGGAAACGGGGTCAGGCTGGTGCTTCCCAGTAATTTGGGAATATGAAAGTTCCCTTTCCAATACCTGCAAGAGAAGCATGAGCAACTCAAAATTTGGCCAAAGGGGAAAGGGTTAAGAGACATCTTTGTCCAACCTTCCTTACCCCCAGATGTGACAAATTAGTCCTATGTGTATCTTTGTCAAAAGCAGGAAGAATGTTTTTTAATTGTCTTTTGTGTGTTGGGGGTGTAACCGAACAGTGTTTGGGATCAGAAGGAAGAGGATGACTTTGCAAAGTATTTTACTTAGAAGTGTGCCTCAGATTTCACGTCTTTGGTAAAAAATACAGAGTATGATAAATACAGAGTGTGATAAATACAGAGTGTGATAAATACAGAGCTGTGACACAGGTTGCTGAGAAAGCCAACTTTGGGAACGAGGTGTTGTGCTGGTCCTGCAGCTCACACAACCCCCACCACCCTGAACTCTGGAACCAGAGCCCCAGCTGTGGCCATCTGACATCTGATGAGCCCCAGCCCCTGTTCTGGCCACTATCCAGGTGTGGCCACTGACCCTAATGAGTCCCAGCCCCTGTTCTGGCCACCACTCAGCTGTGACCACTAACCCTGATGAGCCCCAGCCCCTGTTCTGGCCACCACTCAGCTGTGGACACTCACCCTGATGAGCCCCAGCCCCTGTTCTGGCCACCACTCAGCTGTGGACACTCACCCTGATGAGCCCCAGCCCCTGTTGTGGCCACTACCAGGTGTGGCCACTGACCCTGATGAGCCCCAGCCCCTCCTGGCCACCACCCAGTGTGGCCACTGAGCCCGAGGGCTGGGCTGCACAGGTGAGTGAGGAGCTGCCCGGTACCTGCAGCAGCCTGGAGACACTTCAGACCTGGTCCTTACTCTCTGCAGCAGGGGTTCTTCTGACAAGTAAGTGCTTTTTATTACTGTGTTCTCTCTTGATTTCACCTGCAGTCGTGTGGGGGAACTGGCTGCGTTCTCCCCGTCTGGGGCTTGGCTGAAGGGTGGCCAGAAGGTCCGTCCCGGTGTGTGCTGGTGCAAGGGAGCAGCGTGGGGGCTGCCTGTGCTTTGGCTGTGCTGGGGCAATGTCATGCCTGGGGAAAACAAGGGCTGGGGCAGTGGGGCCAGAGGAGCTTTTTGTTGCAAACCTGTTGTGTCAAGGTCAAGGTTTCCCTGCTTGATTGGACCCTCCACAGCCAGCAGGCTGTGGAGAACGTGTTTGCCAAGGGCTTTGGCACAGGAAGCTTTGGAAGGTCTTCCCTGTGTGGTGGGGCTTTACCTTGAGCCCAAATTGTGGTGGTGGCCCTGCACAAAAACAAGCTGAGCTTGGAGAGTCTTGGGCCTGGACTGGACCTCTCATACCACTGGGTGCTATGCAAGTGCAAAGCAGGAGAAGGGCTTGGCCTCCAGGGATTGGAAACACGAATAAAGGGATGTTGGGAGGTGAAACAGGAAATTATTCTCCTAAGGGCACAGGAGAGAGCTTTTCCCTTTTACTGTCTTATCCCCAGCCCGTGCTGCTTCCTCAGGACTCAGCCTCCGTAGGCACCTTTGGAGCTGTGTCCACCTATGATGCTGATGAAGGGCTGGCTCTTACACTATTTCTGCTCTTAAAAAGGAGATAAAATAATGGAATTGTGAATTTTGGGGTACGGGGAAGATGGAGGTCAGGGCCCGACTCCTCCACTTGCTGTGCAGTACAAACTCTGAGCTGCACACTTGTAGACTGAGGGGCTGGCATGGTCTGTCCCAGCTCAGGGAAAAAAACAATCCCATCCCCAAAAGGGAGCAGGCACTAACCTAATAAAGGCACCAGCTGGACGAAGGGAAAACCAGCTCTTTGGAAGAAAAAAAAAACAACCAACCTCCTTTCATTAGAAAAATAATATATTTCATCCAAATAAGGTAAAAATATTTGAAATGGGGCAGAAGCGAGCACTAGGCAGCATCTGTCAGGCCCTTTCTGAAAAGGGGAAGATTATTAAAACTCAATTGCAATTTATTTTTGTAAAGTGTCTTTCAGGCTAAAAATCTCCCCAAATGCTTTGCAAGGACTGCTCAGGGGTTACTTACAGTATGGAGCATCTTCAAAGATCACCCTGTTTTCCTACTAAACCCTCCGTCCCTGTGTCTGCTGGAGGATTTCATCCTCCAGGATTTTATTTTTTTTCTATATTTGCACAAATAATGAGAGATGTTTTATGATGCTGGCTGCAGGAACAGCCTGAAGAGGAATGGGGGAGGAGGTTGACACCGTATTTTTTTCTGTTTTAGGTAAAACACTTACTTTGCTTTATGACTGTCTCCTGTGTGAGAAGGTGGCTGGCTGGGTAGGGCTGACTCAGAGTATCTGGGAGTACAGCTGGTTTATTTGTTGCCTCTTTTCCTTTCTGTGCCTGCCCCTTTGCCAGCCTGTCCTGTGTCTCAGCCCCTTTGCCTGGCAGGGCTGTCCTGTGCAGCATCCCTGGTGTGGTTTTCCAGCCTTCCCTCCTGCCTGTCTCCTCACGCTCTTCCCTTTCCAACACCACAGGCTGCTTCCAGCTTTATCCCTCTGCTTCTGTAGCTACTACTGAGGTTTTGTCTGTGTGCAGCTAGAGCAGCACCTCTTCAAAAGTTATTTCTTTAACTGATTTCATTAAACTAGAGCAAAGTCTGGGGTGGACGTTGTTCCATCTCTTTGAACAGATTTGCTTTACTTTAGCAGTTCCAGTGGAACCATGTACGCACAAAGGGCTGGGTGCCAAATGCTGCAGCTTTCCTATGCGGGTCAATTCTTCTTTGCTTCCTGCCCTCTTGGAGTGTCTGCAGCAGGTGCCATTGCTGGGTAGCTGGTTCCCTGCTCACCTGTCTGCTCCTGTGCCTGTGCAGTAATACCAGCACTGCCACGGCAGCGGTTCGGGGCATGAGATGGAGCCTGGGGCTTCCTCTTGCTTGTTCCCCAGGATGAGCCTGGTGCATCCCATTATTGCATCTCTTTCTTACCTCCTTTTTTCCCCAACTCTAAACCCCGCGGGCAGGGATTCCGTGACAAACGTGCTGTGCAGAGGGGCTGTGGAGGGGCTGCAGCTCTGCCAGCCCCGGGGAACCCCTGCACAGTGCTGTGTCAGTGTCCTGGGCACACAGCTGGGCACGGTGCTCCCGCCGCAGGCGGAGCNCTTGGGGGATAGTGCCTGAACCAAGGCACCTGCCTCCCTCCAGGGCTCTCTGGCTCTGGCCACACACCAGAGGGCTTTGTTGTATCCTCTTCGGCGTGTTGGATGCAGAGCTCTGGCATTTGGGCAGAGCTTGGCCATGCCCTGGCATCCCAGGAGGGTTGTGGGGCTGCTGGTCACTTCAACAGAGAGCTCAGGGCAGCACCCAGCCCTGTGTGGGAAGGGAAGGGGCCAGGGAACAGCTCAGTCTGCCTGTCAGATAAATCTCCAGCTGTTTACTTAAATCCTCAGTGTTTCTTCATTTGTTTGTTTAAGAGTTTCCCTGCCAAAAAAGAGCAAAAGGAAGGAGGGAAGCTGCCTCTGTTGACCACCCCTCCTGAGCCAGGATGGGCCTGGGGCACTTGGGGGGCAAGAACAGGACTGGGGGCCAGGGGCCCTTGTGAGGGAGGGTGTGCCTGAGGGACTCTGGGCACCCAGGGCAACAAGAACTTGTCACCCCTTCCAGCACCTACTGTACCTACCAATGCTGTTCAGTGCCTTTCCCCCCTCTTCGCCCTCACCCCTTTGGCAGGGATTGTTGCCTCTGGAAGTGGGTCTTGTCAGCTTTCAGGTACTGGTGAAGTTTGTTCAAGACAGCAGAAAGAGACCCAAAAAGTGAGGGCTTCCTGCCTGAATGTTGCAGTTCCATGTAAGCATCTGTCACAGAAGACTCAAAAGCATCTTGCTTATCCTTACTCTCTATAGATGCCCGTAAAATACATTAGGTGTAGTGAATATCACACGTGCAGTTCCTCACATGCTTTCACTCAAACTGGGCTCTCTTTCCTTGTCCCAGGATTGGGCAAACCTGTGGATTTTACTGTAGCTCTGCATGTACAAGTCTGGTGGACAGATCCAGTCACACTGCTCTCCTCTTTCCAAGTTTGGTCATATTCAGCAAAGTTCTGCCTTGATTTCTAAAGAAAGACAGAAATTATTTATTTATTAGTGTACATGAAGCTCCATAGAGATTCCCAACAGCCTGCATGCTATTTTGTTCAGGATAGGTACAAGCTGCTCAGTGACTTCCACAGAAGTCTTTTTTTATGTTCCTCTTGATGATGATGTGTGGTTTTATTGTCACGTGAAAGATTCAGTCTTGTATGCAGATTGGAGAGGGCAGAGTTTTGCTTATAGCTCAAATCCTCCCCGTTCCCCAGAGCTGTTTCTCTGAAAGGGCCTTCAAAAAGGCACCTGCAGGTTTGTGAGCACCGTTCTGTGCCCATGTGCAAACGCAAAGCTCAGTTGTGACTCAAGCAGTTGGTGCAGTCTGTATGTACCTTATGGCAGCATTGTTGGTTCAGAACCTCCCGTCGTGGAAAGGGCTTGTGCAGAACTGGGAAGGAGATCTTAGAGGTCAAGTGAAGGTCTTTGCTTTAAACATTTGGTCCCCATTCTCTTGTTCACTTCTGTGTCATGATTCTTCTCTCCTGCTTTGTGTCATTATACCCAATGCACAGTGAAAATACTTTTCCCAGGAGCTCTCAACGCCTTTATTATCTGGCAGCCAGTTGTTATCTGTTAATGGCTGGTTTCTCTCTGAGCTTCCTCACCTGGTGGAAGGTACGTGGACAGGACCAGCAGCTGGCTCAGTCAGTTCTTTCTCTGTTGTTTAACAGACCCGTTTCCCTGGCAAGTCTCCGGCTCGTTTCTGAATGTCACGATGCCTCAGGAAGCCAGTGCTGGGCACTGGTCCCTGCAAGCTCCAAGTTATGCCCACTACGTGTTGTGCATCATCACAGCTGCTGTTCCTCTGTACCAGTAAGCACCAGAATTCTGAACTTCCTTCGTCAGGGTGTAGTAGGCACTACACAGGGTGTAGTGCTCCTGGAGTAAATATCCTCCCGAGTCACACATGCTTTACTCCCTCTGTCCTCAGCTGAGCAAGCCGTGAGGAGCATTTCTGTGGGCAGGTGCAGCTCTGCGCCCACTGCTCTGTGTCCCCACAGCCCCTGCAGGATGGTGCTGAGTAAAGGCAGTCGGGGCTGGAGCTGGTAAGAGCTTGTAAGAAGGATTCCTGCAAATGAAATGAATGCCTGGTGCAGAGTAAGAACGGTCTGGGGTGTAGCGAGAGGGGTAACCCAAAGTATTGATTTCCCAGTGATCTCTAGAAATGCTGGTGGACTGTCTGTGAGCAGCTCTTGGGTGAACAGCACTAATTATCTTTCCAAACCACAGTGATGGCAATTACCTCCATTTTTGGCCCATTAATTACCTTAATTTTTGGCCGATAATCTGCTGTCTTTATTTCTGTCCTTGTTGGCCTTTCTGGCTCCAGCAAGGATGGGTCTCCATGAGCTGAGGCTGGACCAGGCATGTTTGGTTAATGACATCTAAAAACCAGTGTGATTGAAAGCAGCAGCAGAACCATCTGGTCTCTCGTTCTGTGTCCTGGAATACCTTGGATGCTGCTTGTTTATGTTTGAGGCGATTGAACTTTTGCTGCCTCTATTGGTTTAAAGTCTTGAATTGTTTGGAGAGGGGAAGGCAGCGCTGCTGTTTGAGTTCTCGTGCTTGGGCTGGTGCCAAGGGCTCCTCCCGCCGTGGGTGCCTGTGTGGTGGGTCTGCAGGGCACTGAGAAGGGGACAGCCAGCGTCTCCCGTGAAACAGGCCCTGTGGTTTTGTGGCTGGTGTCACCTCGGAGCCCTGCGCTCACAAAGAATGCTGTTACAGGGGTACACTTGAGGTATCCAAGAACAGTAGCAGCAGAACCTGCCCGGTTTTTGTCCTCACGTTAGAACAAGTGGCCTCGCCTGGCGTCCTTTGCTTCCCAGGGCTCGCCAGGTGCAGGGGCTGTGGGTGCAGAGCCGCACCATCCCCAGCTGCGAGGGCTCGGAATGGATGTGGCAGGGAGACTTTGATTTGTTCAGCTTGCAGCTTCTCCCCCGACTTAGTCATTCTTTCATGAAGTGCAGGCAGAGTTCCACAGAGAGCAGGCAAGTTCCAGCAAGAGCTTTGAAGCAGCGAGTCGTGTCGTTCTTGTCCCCTGTCCCCCCCGGAAACACGGCCATGTAAATATTCCATGTGCTGTGGGCAGAGCTCCAGTGAGAACAAACCTCTGCGCTCCAAGGTCGGATTAGGAGCGTGTTCAGATAATGACATCTGAAAACAGGATGGCTGGGAGCTGCAGCAGAGCAACGAGGGGGCTTTGAAAGAGAGAGGAGTCTAATCCTCTCTGCTAATAAGGAGGCAGCTGCTGCCAGTGCATCAGGCTTGGCAGGCACTGCTTTGCTGCGCCTGGGCTCTCTGATGGTGGCAGAGAGGCACGAGGACCCTGCTGCTTTGAGGTGGCTGGGGAAGAGCCACGCGGGAGGGGTGTTCTTGTGTGCTTTGGGTCAAACAGGAACTTGGACGTTGCTTGGCTCTGCACCTGCACTGGCACTTGGCAGGACGGGCATCATGCGGTGCCCAGGAGCTCATCCCTCCTGTATGCACCGACACCCGAACCCTGCTGGTGGTGCAGAACCAGTTCCATTTCCAGCTGGACGTGTGCGGTCTGTGGGCACTTTGGGGGCACAGCTTCGGGCAGGGTGAGGGCGCGGGGGATGCCCCAGAGGCGGCTCCTGTGCAGAGTTAGGGATTTCCAGCAGGCTGGGGATGGGCGCTGGCAATGACCTTCCATGGAGGGCGAGCGCTCGGGGACAGGGCAATCACTGCAGGGCTCAGGAAGGGCTGGAAACCAGCACTGGTTGTTTTGCCTCAGAGTGCCTTGCTTATTGCCTCATAAAATGGCATCTGCTGCCTGTGCCAGGGCGCGGATGGTGGTGATGGATGTGTGTTCTAGACCCCCCCCGGATGAGCCCTGGGCAGAACGTGGGGACAGGCTCTATGGAGCAGGCGGGTTTCAGCTCATCTGCTGTTCCATCGCAGCCGTCCCAGGGCACGGCGGCTGTCAGGACACCCTCAGCCCTGAGGGCACTCAGGACGTGGGCACTGCAGGGCGCGCACAGGTTTCTGCAGCAGGAAAAGCTGCAGAGCAGCCGGGCAGGAACGCCGGCTCGGGGGGTTTGCTGTGGGGACAGCTCTGTGTCCCCGAGCTCTGCCACACGTGTGTGGCTTCAGCCTCTAGGGGGGATGAGAAGATCTGCTGCCCCAGCCCTTCAGTCCAGGCGGGACGATTCATTCAGATTGTGTCTCTTATGTGTGGGCGAGTCAAAAACGTGTGGATTTGGGTCTCTGTCACTGTAAGGCTTCGGGTGGGACCCACCGCGGATCCCAGCCCACCACGCTGAGCTGGCAGGCCCAGGGAGGAAGGAGAAGTCCAGATGTGACCCGTGACACCTCCAAGGGCACATCCCCTCTAGGGAGCTGTGGGCTTTGTCAGGGCCCCTGCAAAGAGAATTAGAGAATTCCCCTCCCACGGCGGCAGGTCCCGAACGCCCCCGCTCTGAGCCCCGGAGAACGTAAACCCCTCCTCAAGCAAGAAGACAACCCGATCACTTAAAACTTTGGGGTTTTTTTTTCCAGTTTTTATTGAGTGAAAATGTCAAACCTTGCATCAGTCATGCAAAAAAAAAATCAAATAAATAAAACACATATATTAAATTTCTAATAGCACTAAATTCAAGTGGAAAAATATTCAGTTCTTAATAACGCAGGTGCTGAAGAGACCAGATTCAAGTAAATCAGAGCACACCATCCTGTTTAGGGTGTTTTTTTTCACTTTCTGCATTTTTGTCTCAAAACCTATATATATATCTATATATCTATATATATGTATATACATATAGATATATACACACACACATATATATGTGCATACATATTATTTTTATATTTATATATATACACATACATATTTATAAAACATTAAAAAGAGCATTGGTGGTTCAAGCATTTATTTCCCCCCCCTCCCCCACGGAAAGAAAAAAACCAACAACAAAACAAAAAAAATTACACATTTAAAATTCAAAATGAGCTAGCAATGGCTTATAGTCCTAGTGTGCAATATGGATATTACAAAAGGCTAGAATCCTCCCTCATTGTCTTTTTTTTTTCATTTTTGTTTTTTTAAAGTTGTTTTTTTTTTTTTTTTTTCTTTTTGAAAATTTTTTTAAATTTTTTTTTTCTTTACAAAATTCCTTCCACGCAGACTTTAATCCAGTTGAGTTTGTGGCTAGAATGAACAATCTAGTCAATAGTTTTTATTTCATTTTTTTGCTCTTCAGCAGTGAACGGTAGCAGAATCAGGAGGGTCCATCTCAAGGTTTATTTTGTTTGGTTTTTATCTTGTTTTGGGCAGAACGGTTCCATTTCCTCTCTCCTCTTTCCCCATTATTCCGCGCGGTGTCTCGGCAGCCTTGGCTGGCAGTCACTGCAGGGACACAGCACCTGCTCTCGCGGCTCCGGCGCCGCCCAGGCCCTTGCTCAGAGAAGCACCTGAGCTCGGGCTTAAACCTGGGCCCGCTCAGCGTCATCTGCTTAAGGGTTCTGCCGAATTAAAGCCTGAACAGGGCAGAGCGGCAGGTCGGGTTTAACTCTGCTGGCCTGTTGTTGCTGGGAGCAGAGACAGTGTAAGGGTCACGCACAGGAGCAGGATGCTCTGGGGTCGGGCTGGCCCGTGGCCACTGTCCGGCCCGGGCACCTGACCCTGCGTGGGGCCGCTCTGGTTCCCTGTGCCAGCTCCCGGAGAGGAGGGGAGAGAGGGCTGGGAGAAGGGCTGAGATGTCAGGGAGAGAAAATGGTGTGCATAGATAAACACGGGCCCTCCCGGCACGGGCAGCAGGGCGTGCGAGCGGCCCAGCCAGGCGGGTCCCGGGGGCTCCTGCCCCGGCAGGGATGGGGTGTCCCCCGTGCTCCGCACGCTCCTGCTCTCCCCGCTGCTGGGCAGTCTGGCCAGAGAGGGAGGGCAGAGGTAAAACAGAGCACTGAGCGGTGCAGGCAGGGCCAGGGCCGGTCCCTGGCAGAGTCTGTGTCCGCCCTGCTGAGCATTGGCAGCACCAGTGCCCCGGGAGCTGCCCGTCAGCACAGCAGCTGGGACTGAGCTGGGGAGGATGTACAAGTACACACCTGCAGCAAGTGCTGCTTGAAGTAAAATCTCCTTCTGCCCCATCCCGTTTTGAGAGATTCCAGGGCATCGTTGTGTCACTCGCCCCAGGAACACGAGCTTCATTCTAGTCAGGAACTGGGTTGTGCTAGGAAACACACGGCTGAGGGCAGGGGATTTACCAAACAAAACAAAAACAAACAAACAAAAAAAAACCCCTATAAAAATAAAAGCCACACAAATAGCTGATAGAGGAAAAGAACTCCAAAGAATTAAATAAACTACAAACTAGTAATAACAATATTTCATTTGCTTTGTTTTTCATTTGTTTCACCTCTACAAAATTCAAGTTAGAATTCGGAATCGTGCAGCTCCGGTCAGTGCTGGGAGTGTCAAGTCAGCCTCAAACCGCAGCGTCAAGGCCCCCCCTCCCCTGCCACCCCCTACAAACAAACACTACATTGAAGGAGAAAAAAAAAAGGAGAAAAAAAATTGCACACAATTAACCATATCTAAGGGCTGTCCAGAAGGCAGGTGACCCCCCCTCATCCCCCTGGTGTTGGTGGCTTCTCTTTGTTCTATATATAGTAATAACCTTTACAGGAAAAATACTGTACAACTTCTTTTTTTTTTTTTGCCTTTCCTTTTGAAACATTATCTGAACATTCTGTCCCCACATTTACACAGCTGAGCTGCTTGTTTATAAATCAGACCTGATCTGCACCAGTTCCTTAGGGAAATAATTAAAAAAAAAAAAAAAAAGAAAAGCAACCTAAACTTCTTGAGGCCTTTATCTGTTCAGAGTGAAAACAAATCCCGGGGATCCCTCGGAGCTGAAGTGCTCGTAGAGCTGAGGAGGGGAGAGGGCGCCTGCATGGTATTAGAAAAAATAATTAGGTTTTTTTAAAAAAAGGGACAAAGCTCAGACTAGGCTGGTATACTTAAAACTGGCACCGAAATAACTATCATCAGAATTAATTCCTACTAGTCCTTCTGGAGCCCTGGTGTGTGTAGACAAGCCCTGTGAGGCTCAGGCAAGGATCTGGGGTGAAGCAGCCACCGGCTCAGCTGCCAGTGTCCTGTAGTGTGTGTTCCCAGGCCGGGCTGGGGCAGGAGGGCGGGCAGGGCTCAGCACAGTGCCCGAGCCCCAGCCCCGGCAGGAGGACCGGGCAGCCCTGCCCGGCGCTGGCTCGGGGCTCTGACGGGCAGCAGGGCCAGGGGCTGCAGCGCAGGGGCTGGGCAGGACCCCCACCCCGGGCTCCGGGCCCTGCCCTGCCCTCCCCTCCCTCCGCAGCCACCGGGGCTCCGAGTCTGTCCTGTCTGCAGTGCCGGGCTGGGCACGGGGCCGGGCACGGGCACACACCTGTCCCCAGGTGGCCTGAGCGGCCAGGACGCTCCTCTGGGACAGGGCGGCTCAAACCTCCTGAGATGGGGAGACTGAAGCACCACGAAAACGCCTCACCCTCAGCAGAGAGGAAGCACCTGGGGTGGGATGAGATGGAACTGGATGGCAGATTAACCCCAGTCCTCCAGTGTGACAGACCCTTTGACCCTGCCCTGCTCTGCCCAGGTTACTTCAGCTAAATCCCTACAGGCAGAGCAGCAGGGACGAGGAGAGGTGTCCTACAGAGAAAGTGTAGACTGAGAAAGTTTTACAATATAAATAGCATTCAAAATTATTATCATTAACAGTAAAAAGGATCTGGAAGAACAGAGGAGTGTCCCATTCCCACCCCTGCTCATTCATTAATGCATCCTCATTTATGTGACAATAAATACCCACTCCCACCCTGGCTGTCTGATGCCATTCATTTAATGCTGGAGAAAGAAGGGGGAGGGTGGAGAGAGAGCACACCCCTCACCCCCCTTCCCACTGGCAAAAGCTGAGCTACTTGTCTCTGTGACACCAATTCCTTGAATTTATATATGTGTGTGTGTGTGTACGTTATATATAGAGAGACACACACACAAATATATATCTCTAAAATTCATTACCTGTTGTTCCCACCCACCCCCCTCCAAGAAGTGGAGATTATTATTATCGTACAACTGAAAACATGGAAAAATAAAACCCAGAAAGAAAACTGGGGGGATAGAGCCCCACCCATAACAAAGGGTCCCCAGATGGGCACAGGCCCCACGCACCACGCAGGGAAAGCAGCGGGTGCCCTCAAGGTTCATGTCCATATGAAGGGTATTTTTTGCTGCATCCTGCCCCCTGTTCTGGGATCTGTAGAATGGATGAGGCAGCACCAGTCCTGCTGCAAACCGATCTCGTTTGGGGCCTGGGGAGGAGCAGGGGTTTCCTTCCTTCCTCTCTCTCGTGTGTGTGGCACCGAGTTTGTTTTTCATTTGCCATCCCAATCTTTGTTCTCGCCTCATATGGGGTCCTCTTAGTAATTCTGTGTAAGAGCAAAACCAAACCACTGCCGTTGTTGTCTCTAAGATTAAGGAGAAGCTGCAGGAGCAGCGGTGGAGGCTGGGGCAGCAGCTGGAGCAGGAGCTGGGGCTGGGGCTGGAGTGAGGGCTGGCTCGCCCTGTGGCCTGGAAGCATCGCCATGGTCTGTGGAAGAAGCAGCCTCCTCTGGTTCTCCATCTTCTTTAGTGGCCAGGCCTTCAGGGTCAGGCAGTGATTCTTCAGAATCTGTGTTCAGGTCTTCCTCTTCGTCATCCTCCTCATCGTCGTCGTCGTCATCCTCCTCTTCGTCGTCCTCCTCTTCTTCGTTCATCTCCTCCTCATCATCCTCTTCATCCTCCTGGGAAGAGTCCTCCTCGTCCTCCACGTCGCCGGAGCCAGCGGCGCCCGGGCCCCTCTCCTGGGGGGCGCTCCCGGCCCTGCTGGGGGACGGGCCCTCGGCCGCTTCTGCCTGTTTCTTGCTGAGGTCCAGGGAGTCGCTGAGGCCCACGCCGGCCGCGTTCTGCAGGAAGAAGAGGGAGCTGTTGTTGTCAGTGCTGAGGTTGAGGGAGCTGTCCAGGTTGATGGAAGAGTTCTGGATGTCGTACTCCAGGGTGGAGTGGGCGAGGCCCTCGGGGCCGGGAGAGATGGCGGGCAGCTCCCCCCGCTCCTGCTTCTCGTGTTTGCGCTTGTGCGAGTCCATCTGCGACATGCCCACCACCGTGTGTTTGCAGCCGGGGTAGGTGCAGTGGAAGTGGGAGCACTTGAGTTTGTACTTGCAGTCGGGCACCTCGCAGTCCACGCTGGAGCTGAACTGGCAGAAGCCCGCGGCGCTGATGACGTCCTGCTTGCCGTGGTGCTTGCGGTGGGCCGTCACCTTGGTGCTGTCGGTGCAGCGGAACCCGCAGCGCAGGCAGTGGAAGTGCGTGCTGTTGCCAGAGAACTGACAGTCTGGGAAGTTACAGCTCAGCGAAGACTTGAAGCGCTTGAAATCGTCGAGCACCAGGTTGTCGACGCGGTCGTGGTGCTGCGCGTGCTTGTACATGTGCGTGCGGCCGCAGAACTTGTAGCCGCAGTTCTCGCGCGTGCAGTGGTAGTGGGTGACCTTGAGGGAGAACTGGCAGCTGGAGTCCTTGCAGTCCTCGTAGAGGTCGTAGCGCCGGAACCCCTCCAGCATCATGCCCTCGTCCAGCATCTTGCGCGAGGACGCGGTCTTGCGGCGCTTCCCGAAGGGGGACATGTCCTCGATGATCCAGAAGCGCTTCTTGGCCCCCGAGGCCGTCGGCATCGTGATGGTGTTCCCTGCGGGCAGAGACAGAGCGGCGTTGCTGAGGGCCCGGCCTCTCCCCCAGCCAGCCGTCCCCCGAGCCCCCGAGCCCCGGGCCAGCAGCGCCCCACCTGCCTGCACACCCTGCCTTCCCCCTGGGCAGAGCTCCTCCTGCACTACTGCTAACCGCTGCCTCTCTGGGTCGGCACTCTCACGCTCTCTCCTGCTGCTCAGTCCATCCCTAGTCCTGTTTTTCTCCAGTGAGACGTTAACGGAGAGGAGCTGGCTTGTCCCAGTCCAAGGACTGAGGCGTGTTACTGCAGCTTACTGGAGTGGTAAAGGAGTTTCAGGTGCTCAAAGCCAGTATTCTGCGTGCACTGTTCCCCCATTCAGGCTCTTGTAACCCACTGCAATTGCCAAGGACAGGCAGGAAGTGAAGGGAGATCCCATGTGTGACTGAAACTGCAAGGGGGGATTTATAGAAACAGGATGGACTTTGGCCAGGAGACTGCACCATCCCTCACTGTAATGAGCCCACATATTACCATGAGTGCACTTAGAAAGACAGATGGACAGATGTTCAATGGGGCTAATTCTCATCAGCACTAGCCAGTGGACTCAGAGAAAATACCAGTTCTGCAGCTTTCCCTTGGGTCTCAAAAGTCACATGATGCCCCCCAGGAAATACAGAGGCCTCATCTATCTTCCCTTTCATTCACAGGGCCAGTGTGTCCGGCCACTGCTCCTGTCCCCCTAGGATCACACTCACATCAAGGACTCGACCTCATTGCATCTATGAACTTTTTTTCCTTCTCTGCTTGCCGGTTCCAGAATCAAACCACACTCTCCAGTATCAACATGCAGCACAGACAAGGTTGGAGGCAAGAATTTCTCACCAGGTGCAGAACTGTGAGTGTAATTGGAAATTATAGCTTGCAACGAAAACATACTCCTTTTTTTTTGCCTCCCTTCCTGCTGAAACTGCCATCCTCTTGAAAAGAGGCACCATTTGTGACACACAGTGCCTGGGGCCTGAGAACCCAGAGCAGCTTGAATCCTTGTCTGGGAGAGTGAAGGAACAGTGTCAGTTTGGCTGGTGTGGAATTCCTTCCTTTCTGGCTGCTGGGCAGGTACTCCAGGTGATAAATGCTGCTGCTGCCCTGCTGGCCCTTCAATGACAGCCCTTCCAGAGGTGGTGGTGACCACGGGGGGCACTCCCAAGTCAACCTTCTCTGTACAGCACAAGTCACTGGAAGTGGAGCAGGACCCTCTCCCACATGGCTGGGCTATAAAGGTTGCAGGATGAGCAAAGAACCAAAGGCTTTTCCACACCCATTAGTTCCTGGCTCTTGTGCCCAGGCTGCAGATGAGGACACAGCTCGGGGCACCCACGGTGAGACCCTGAGAGTGACAGGGAGCCGGTGCAAACTGCAGGCTCAGGCTGATTTCAGCAGCCACCAGGGAGGGAATAACTCTGTGTCACTGCAGATTGGACACTGGCAGGCTCTTCACTGCCGAATCTGGGACCAATTTACTCCCCGCTCCCCCCAAACATCTGGTACTGTAAAATCCACTTCTCCACTCCCAGCCGACTCTGTGAGTGCACTGGTGCCTGGACGAGCTGCTGCTGCCCAGGTAACTCCTGATTTTAAAAAAACTGTAGCCAAACCATCCAGTCTTTAGCATAAATTAGTGTGAATGCTCATTGTCTGCCTTCAGATGGGACTATGGGAAGAGTCATCTTTGGGGAAAGACTCTGGATGGGAAATAAGTAGAATTTAAATTGTACCTGTTTAAAACTCAACGTATCCACCCAGCTTTTACAACAGTTAAACAAACGTGCTTAAGACTTTAGTTAAAAAGCAATTGTTTCCTCATACAAGCAGAATTTTGGAGTAAGGGCACAGAGAGAGCTGACCCTCAGTGCACTCTTCTCCTCTGCCACCAGCCCACGTTCAGTCCCTGCTCCCCAGGGCACCACGAGCCTCAGGGGATGTGATGCCCAGCAAAGCTCGGCGGTGAGTGCTGGCCATGAGCTCATCTCTCCCACTACCAGCAATGGGAGCCTTCACCAAACTACTCCCAGGTAAAACAAAAGAAAGGTACAAATCTCTGATTAGAGGGAGCACACCACAAGGTTAAGATGTTTCAGGTTGCATGCAAGTGATTTAAAAAAGAAGCAAAAATACAGTTTCTTGTGTCTTTTGTTAATTGGCACACACTCCTCTGGCCAGGGCAAGGATCCTTCTCCTGCCAAGTCCCGTGAACTTCCAAGTCCAGCCAGCCACAGTCTCCACCACTGACCTTGGATTTACTAAAACTGGCAGGAAGAATGACTGGGATGTTTGTAGGCTGCCAGAAGGCTCTTAAGTGTGAACTTAAGCACAAATATGCCCTTAATTAACTAGAAAAGAGCTGGGAGTTGGGAAAAGAAGCCAAAACTGAGACACACCCTAAAAACCAATCCCAGCTGGAATGAGAATCCCCAGCCTGAGACATCTCTGATCTTAGTCACACACGGGAATCATGGCAGCCTAAAGCTAAAAACTCTAGCTGTACTCTGCAGCTGGTTAGAGCAGATATAAATAACAGTGAGTGTGAGAAACAGCCTGAGCTGCCTGCTGATGTCACGTGTGACACTGCCTGGACCTCGCGGGGAAGGCAGCCCTGCACTGTGGGCAGACACAAACACAGACCTGGGCACCTCCTCAGACATTCACCTGCCAAGACACACGGGCAGCAGAGCATGGCACGCACTGGGGTGGGTGGCCTGCAAGATCTAGCCAAGAATTCCAAGTCCCATTAACACCACATGAGCTAAAGTTTGCTCTGCGGCCACCTTGATGTTATCAAGAGGCTGAAAAGTGCATTTAGCTGTGGATTTTGTTAGGTTTTTCTCAGTTAGGAATCGGTGGGAATTGCTCTCAGGTACCTGAATGTCTGTGAATGACTGGCTGTGGTTTTGGTCCCTTTAGCTGTGGTTACTGTGTGAGCAGGGCAAAGGAGCAGGCACAGGCCCCTGGATAACGTTAGATAAGGCACAGAGTGACCTTTGCTGCTCTGCTCACCCAAAGGTGCAGAGAAAAAATGTGGGCAGGGTGAGTGGGGAAGGAGGTGGGCACAGGACACGGAGAGAAAGCAAAGAAGTGTTACCTGCTGCATCCTGCACTAAGGGAACGTCACTTTTTACTGGAGTTGGAGTGGCAATGATGGGCGAGAACCCAGCGGTGCTGGCGGCAGGCATGACAATGCCTCTGCTGGCTCCCAGAGTGGCACTGAGCAGGGAGTACGAGAGACAAGATGGAGAGAAGAGATAGGGCAGGGTGGGGAGGGGAGACCTAAGCAGGGCTTGTGAGAAAGATGGAGGCAGAGATGGTGGTGGAGGTTGTGGTGCAGTGTGGGCATCGTCGGCAGCAGCAGTGGCGGTAGAAGGAACCAGGCAGCCTGGAGAATGTGGAGAGAAAAAAGCAGAAAAAAAAAAAGAAAAAAAAAAAAGAAAAAACACAACAAAACAAAAAGCAAAACAAAAAACAAAAGAACTGAAATGAGAACCCAAGAGCAGAAGCAATATGATGAAAAATGGAAAATACATTCACAAATGTATGAAACAGAACTGTAACGGAGAAGGAACAGAAGGTGAGGAACTGACAGCACCAGAAGAGGAGGGTTGTCTCTGCAGGAGGCAGGGTGGCTTTATGGCACGGGGGAAGAGCCACAGGCTTCCAGGCAGAACTCCTGACTGACTGGTCCTTGTTCAGCTGTGTGGCCCTGCCTGTCCCAGCTGGCAGCTCTAAGGGTGGTCTGACACTGGGGCCAGGGCAGCTGCTCCCTGCCTGCAGAGCAGGGGGCATTTCTAGGAAGTGTGACTGGGCCACCACCGATGTAGGAGAGAGTGCCAGGAACCAGTGCCCACCAGAACGCTCTGGAGGAGCCACATGTCATGGGGCAGCCACTGTGGGGACACACGGCTGTGCTGTGTGACGGCCTTTATCCAGCACGGGAAAGACAAGTTGGAAAGCGTGTATGGAATGAAGGCAAACTGAGGCAGCCTATGCAGAACATCACACTGAACCCTGGGAAGGACAGCTAAGAGACCCTGACCACCACTGGATGACAACAGAACTCCTCACAGGTACCTGGCCCCTGGCAAGCTGACCCTGTAACACAGAGCACTGGGAGATGCTGCACGTTATCCTGGCAAACAGCAAACAAGGGCAGAACTTACTTCCCAAAAGATGGGGGTCTCCTCTGTGCAACACTGCACAAAGTGGAACAAGAGTTTCTGTGTGAGGAAGGGAGCTCAGTGAGCAGCTTTATGTGATGCTTTCTGAAGACAGGCAGGTTTTATCCCCTGTGTAGATAATATTTGCTGTCGTACAGTCCTTCTGTACCTCACCAGCACAGGAAAGTGCCTGACAGATCCTGCTCCAGGAACTTCAGAAAGGTACCAGGGGAAATGCCAAGTACAGAACAGACCCACAGCTCCTTTTTTCTATTTTTTTTTTGAATCAGCTATTAAAATAGACCCAACTCTAAGACCCAGGATAAAAGCCTCTCTTCAGGAGAGAAAAAAGATAGCCTGTCAGTTTCTGGATGCTTGAGGTGCCCATTTTGCTGGAGCTTTCTCTCAAGTGCTGGAGAGAGCTGGGTTAGTGTGAGGCACTACTGTGAACTCGGCACAGTTCTTAGTTCAAGGTACAACTGACCCTTGGCCTCTCTTCATGAGATTATCTCAAGAGAGCAGGCAACTGATGACCCATTTCACACAGCCCCTTGTCCCTTACCTGCTGATGTACTTTCATTGCCCACTGGAGTGCTGGAGCAGCTGCGGTCCATGTTGGAGGATTCCGAGGAGATCCCCCCAGGGCTACAGCCAGTGTAATCCATGTACTCATCTGTTTCAGTGTCCATCATGCTGGGGGGCCCCTGGAAGGAAGCTGGGGTTCCTGATGAGGCTGGGCTGGGTGCCATGCTGCCAACCTGGGGGAGATTTTCATTTCTTGGAGCGTGGCCAATAACCTGCAGCAAGAAAACAGGACGGGGACTTTCACACCAAAAGCGAGATGCCAGGACCAAAACCATCTGTCTGCGCGTTTCTCTCTCCAGCTCAGGAGGGATAGCTGGAACGTGCCTGTGAGTGGACCCCATGGCACTGGGGCCAGGAGAGTGACTCTGCCTGCACTGGGAGCTCAGAGCATTACACCTGGCACGTGCCCCCTGGTACGTGCATTGTGATGCACTCAGAGGCTGGGAGTGTTAATCTTGGCACCACGTCCTGGTGCGTGGATTCTGCGGCGTTCACAGACAGGAGGTGTTAATCTTGGCACTGCTGCCTCACTGTGTGGGTCCTGCTGCAGTCAGAGACTGGAAACATGTCAGTGCTGAGGCAGCAGGGACACACAGGTGTGTGTGCTGTGTTCACTGGGGCCTGGCCTTCTCTGGACAGTCCGTGGATTGGTACCCGGAGGAACCAAACACTCCATAGCTGCCCACGGAGCACTGAGGCATGGGAAAAACTGGAGGTGGTGGAGCCCAGCAATCTGGCCGGCTCTGCCACGTGCCCCGAGCTGTGGTTTGATCCTTATCTGGTTGTTTGCTCCAGGACCAGTGCTGTGTGCTGACAGGACTGCTCAGGCCACCACTGCTACCTTTCCCCTGACACAGGACTGCCAGGGAAAGGAGATGGAGGTCAAACCCAGCATTTTCTGCCCAGCATGCACTAAAATTCCCAGGGCTAAACTCAGCATGTGCTACAAGAGTAGTGAACACAAATCTATTTGTTAAATCCTGGGTTGATTCTTGTACCTAAGCTTTTTGTGTTCAGACCAAAAGCTGCCACAACGGTAACACCAGTTCCTTGGCATCTGTGAACTCACTAAATCCAACAGCACTAGGAGTGAACAGTTCACTTACTGACAGTAGCTAATAACTAACAGGGACCTCTCATTCCCATACTGTGGAATGAAAGAGGTTTCCATCTTGCGGCTGCAGATGGTCCCTTTTGTTTTCCATACACCAGATGATGTTCTTATGGTCACATCAGCCACAGGCATTTAAATAAAGCCAGCCTGTTTAATCTCCCAAGTCAGTGGAAGCTAAAGCAACTGAGGAGTAAGAACAAGCAGGAGGTGGCAGGAATGCTGTCCCTTGGAGCAGCAGCTCAGGCTGCAGCTGAAACTCCTCCATTTATTCAGGAAACAGGCAAACCTACTCTGCCAGTTGCTCTCAGTTATGTGTCAGAAAAGCAGCAACTGCATCACTGCTGCTTCCTGAGAGGACAAGGAGTGCCCCAGCTAACTCCACATCAATAAGGGAAGAGAAATTTCAAGACTGGTATTTCTCCCATCTTAGGTGGAAGCAGAAAATAATTCTTTATGTGCAACAGGAAATGTTTGCTTTAACCAGCACGTTCAATTCTTCCACATCCTAAGCACTTTAATTTTAATAAGCCAATTGTGTATATTGAGAGAGCTGGGAGAGAGTGCAAGTTGTAAATATGATTATTTTAGTGTTATCCTTTTCAATTTTTTTCTCTGTAATTCACCAGGAGAAGCTGTTTACATGAAGCAATGCTTTGCTATCTGTGCTTTCTCATCTTCCCTCATACTGTGTCAGTCCAGCCAGGTAATGCCACCCTGGGTGTTCTCCCAGATCCCAGTGGGATCCCCCAGTGCAGACACACATCCTAAGGAGTGTGGGGACGAGTGTCCTGGCCCTGCAGCAGCTCTACATGTGGGCCTACAGGAGTTACCTGAGTAGGAACACGGTCGAAGTTCTTGCCCAGCATCCTCCTCATGTGCTTTCTGGCGTGGGACGTCATTTGGTGCTTGAGCAGGAAGGAGAACTGGCAGCCCTCCCGGATGCAATGGAAGTGGCTGTTCACCTGGTTGTATTTGCAACCTGCAGACACAAAAGCCACTGCATGTAGCACAGGAAGGTACTGGGGGAAGGTGATGGCACAGGGCAGAGCTGCTGCCACGGGGATTGCTGGAGCCTGACCATTATCCGTGGTTCTCCAGGAACAGTCCTGAGTGCAAAGAAACAAACCCACAATCCACTGCCTGCTGAGCTGCTGCGAGAGGATTACAGGGCACACTGATCCAAGACATGGGCCCCAGCCCAGTCCCATCCCTCATGGTTTCTTTATAAAGAAAGGAACATTACCATTACATCTAGTAGTGCCTAATGCTCTCCAGTCTTAGCCAGTGCCTTTTCCTTTACAAAGAGAACAAAACCAAGACATTCAGCTGTATCACAGAAGTTACAGTCAAAAATATATGCTCATAATTAGATGAGAAATGAAAAGTTCTCCTCTTTTTCTTTCCCCTTTAACTGTGTTCTCAGAAAAGCAGTCTCATACCAGCTCTAGCTCTGGACAGTGTGTGCTCTCTGGCCAGATAGGAATGAGCCAGGAAGTGTTCATTGCCACTCCAAATTTGTTGTCTAATAGGGGCAGCTTCTGAACAACAAGCAATTCACTGGGTTCTGGCATACAGCACTTCACACATTCTGCTCCTGTGGCTACAGCCACGTGTGCCAGGAGTGTGTGTGTGTGTCATTAACAATCCCAAGCAGCCACTTCTATAGATGATAAAGAATGGCTTGGTATAGTTCAAACACAGCTGTATCAATAACCAGGTCCCGCTGTTCATCCTCCCTTGTACAGAGGTACAGCCAGGCACACTTCTCCTCATCTGTCTGCACCCATCCACCTTCACTTACACATGTATTGTTTTCATCTCTCTCTCCAATCACACACTTGTATATGTTTATACACACAGAAACATACATTTAAAAAAAATCTCTCCTGTGTGTGTTCAGAAACATTCACAGCCCTTAAAGCAGGCGTGTATCTCTACAGACACACTGTTCACAGATCTATACATACACAACACAAAAAGCAGAGACACAGTGATGGATCCACATGTTGGTGTAACCACACACCCCCACACCATCCCAGCACTGCCCCTCTCTGCGCAGGAAAAGCAGGGTGCTGGCTAAGTGTGTGTCTGCTGCACAGCAGGCCCAGCCTGTGGCACAGGTACTCGTGCTGGATGCAGGGACCCCTTCCCTCCCCAAAAGAAACCCTGCTGACACAGACAGCCCCGAGCTGCCATCAGCTCCTGCATCACCCAGCCCACGTGGAGCTCACAGCCAGCGCTTCATGTCCGTGCCAAGAGCGTGTTTGTTGAGGTAGGGCTCTCCCCACAGCCCCACCTCTCCTGCCCTCCCGTCCCTCTGATCCCTGTGCTCCGGGACCGGGAACAAACAGTGCTGTGGGATGAAACACGACCAGCACAGGGCAGGTGAAGGCTCGCCTGTTGCCGGGGCACCCTGTGGGCTGGGTGTCAGCTATCACTGCCCTGCTTTGTCTGGCCCCTGCTATCACCTGAAACACCCAAAGGTGAGCAAATAACACAACTGCTCAGTCTGCTGCCATGTGTCAGGGAGACCCAGGCAGGGACTGGCAGTGCTGTGTTGACACTCATTACCCTGGTTACCACAAAGAAGCTTCCATTTGGGTACAAATTCTGCATGTATTCAAAGCTGCAAAGGAAGGGTTTGGTTCTTGGTACTGTTTATTGAATGCTCTTCTGCATCTCTCTCTGCTTATTTGCTCTTTGACTTTCAATATGCTGCACTGGCAATGGCTAAAAAAAATACCCTTCTAAGAGCACTTCTAAATTTCATCCAACATAAGACTACAAAGTATAAAAACAAACACCAAAAAAAAGCCTTTGACAATTAGATAAAAAGGAAAAACAAAGGGGAGGCTCTGTGTCCAGACAAATAAATACATATATATAATCCTCTCCATCACAGTTTCTATCCATTTACCTTGGGTCTGTTTGGGAAAACATGCTTCAACCCAGGCACATCAGGAACTGCTTTGTGTTTTGCTGCCTTTCTTGTTTAGTGATTTAATGCCCAAATACCTCTCAAGCAAAACTCACAGGTTCTACGTCACGGCATTCACTCTTGGGCCGGCCAGGGGACAGACCACGTGAGAAAGAGAACAGAACTCACCCAGTCTGCCGCACTCCTCCCGCTTGGTGAAGTACTTGAAGCCGTTGGCTGCCCTTCTCTCTGCCTTCTCGTGCTTCTTCACGTGCCAGGGCAGCTTGGTGGTGATGTTTGTGACGAAGTAGCAGCCGGGGCGCAGACAGTGGTAATGGCCTCGCATGCGGAACTCACAGTGCTGGGGGAGCAAAGGGGCCCTGCCTGAGGCACACGTGGGACACAGACAGCCCCTGCCCGCCCCTCGCTGTCCCCTCTGAGGCCTGCAGGGGCTCCACACCCCGGCTGCTTCATCCCCACAGCCTGCACTGCACCCTGGGCCCTCTCCTGTCTTTCTGCCCTGCTATCGTCTATTCTGCAATACACTATTCTCTGCTGGAACACCCCAAACCTACCTCGTGGCTTTGCCTCTGGATTCATCACAGATTTTTATTCTATTTCATCCTGTGTCTCTCAGATCATTCTGGTGCCCCCGTCTGCTGCACCCAAGTCAAATAAACACAAAAGCACTGCATTTTCCCATTTGATGGAAACCAAAGGTTTTGCAAGACCACGCAATGATGCCCGTTCGTGGTTCTGCAGTTGGAGCAGGAGTGCCACGCTCAGCCTCGCTCCCTGCTGGGCAGTCAGTGCCCCCAGGCCCACACTCCAGCCAGGGCACTGCTCTGGCCAAGCTCTTACCTGGTTTGGACAGAGACACTGCAGGGAGTAGTAAGCAAACTGGTCTCGCACGTTCACCAGGTTGTTGTTGGGGTTGATGTGGTCCAGGCAGTGGGATTCTGCTTTGCCAGAGGTTTTGCACACATACTTGCAGTTCCCAAAGAGACAGTGGAAGTGGAATTTGTTGGCGTACTTGCAGTCTGTTGCCAGGCAGGGATCACTGGAACACATCCAAAACCCAATCATCACCTTCACTCATTTCACACATTTGTTTCTTTGCCAAAATTTAATTCAAGGGGAGCCCAGCTGAAGCCTGTTCCAAACATGGCCCACAGATTTCCCACAGCCACCTTCCTCTTTAGGGAAACTGAAGCTGGCAAGGCTACTGCAATCCCACCCAGCCAGGGCACTCTCCTGATTCCCACTGTTAGAACACAGCACTGCAAACGGGGGGTTCTGCAGCCTCTGAGGGCCACTCTGCCACCGAAACTAAACTCCTGAGCAATCCCACTGCAGGGTGCCAGGGCTTCCCCTGAGCAGACAAAATCAGCACTGGCCTCTCTCATCAGCTAAATGGATTTCATACCTCTGACTCATTCCTTTGATTTCTGGCCCAATAACCCTTCAGTGTCAAAAATACTGCAAAGACACCTGTAGTTCTGGAGAGCCCTCATAAGGGATAAAACAGGAATCAGCAAAGTATTAGCAAGTTTGCTTCTCCTCTAAACTCATGCCTAAAAGTGCACTCAGATGTACTCGAAAATCTTGTGTTTTTCCTAGGATAACCGAAAGTATTTCTCAGACTGCACAGAGGCAAATTTTCTGTGAGGTGAAACCCAGAGTGCTGCCTAGGCAGAGAGCCTCAGTGGTGGAGAGGGGTACACTGCAGCTCTGAGGAGCGGCACAGAGGGGGCCGCAACGCTGGGGCACAGAGGAGGCCAAGGGCAGCGCCAACTTACTTTTCCTGGAACTGGAGAAATCCGGGTTTGACCTGAGGCTTGGCGTTCTCCAGGGAAGTCGTTGCCAAGGGTGAAGCTGCCAGGTTAGGCACTGATGCTGGGATCTGAGGCATCTGGGGGATAGCTGAAGCCAGCTGCTTCCAAGCCAGCAGTGTGGGGGCAGAGGGCACAGCGGCTGGACTTGGAGCGGGCACGTCGAGGGCAGGAGCACTTGCCATGGTGGCAGAAGTAGCAGATGGTGAAGAAGGGGCCAGTGAAGCTTTATTCTCAGCAGTGGTTGTGAAGGGAGACTCAGAGTTACTTTTCACGGTTCCACCCTCAGTTCGGAAGTGAAAACTGCAGGAGGACAGTGTTAATTCGGACGTAAGTTCTTGACCATTGCACATAATTCAATTAAACATCAACAAGAATGTGGCAGGACTCTGCAAACAAATTAGCTGAGGATAAATCCTGAACGGGGCTCTGCAAACTCTGTGGAAAGACTTAGGGCCCTCCCAGACCATCTATGAAGAGAAAGAATTCCTTAAGCGGGGTGGAGAAATCAGGTGTATGGAATCAGAAATGCCACAGTGGGAGAGCTCAGTGTGCCTATGGCAGCTCCCAGGGCCGTGCAGAGAAGCTGGAGTTTGCTGTAGCGAACCACAGGGAACTATCCAACAGGGGAGACCAACTGTGCTAACAGATCTGTCCTAAAATTTGCACCACCTCCTTCCCTTTAACCCCTTGAGGCTCAGGCACGTGGCCGGCTGCTGAAGGCCTGACTCGTTCTTTACTTGGCTATTGCCCTGCCTTCAAAAGGAACCTGGGGTGGTCGTGGACGGGTGTCCCCCCGCAGGGTGTGTGCTGCAGAGCCTTCTCAGGACCGCTGCTGTCCCACTTACTTGGCGTGTTTGATGGCTCCATCCAGGGTGCTGAACAGGGCCCCACATTCCTCCACCACGCAGTGGAAATGCACCTTGTGCAGGAAGTCGCACTGGGCGTCGCAGAAATCCTTGGTGCCAAACCTGGACAAAGCACACGAGCACACAGCTTAGGGAAGGGCCCAGCAGAGAAGCAGGGCTGGAGCAGAAATACTTCCTCTGCTTTTCAGCTCTATCAGCACTCCCACAGACAACAGTCGCTCAAGGGAATCCAGGGCCAGAATCCCCCCCTGCCCTGGAGCAGCAGGTATCCCACAATGGGAGGCAGGAAGCATCACCCACGGGGCAATCACAGCCTGGCCTGCAGAAACACTGCAGAGCCCACCCTGGATGCACAGAACAGCCAGCAGGCCACACAAACACCATCCAGGATGGGCTGGGGGTCACCCTGGAGCTCATGGTAACAGGGCAAAAGCAGCTCAGTGGGCTGTCACTGCTCACCCACTGCTGAGATCTCCTGCCTTAGTAAGGGCAGCACAAATACACGTGACTTCAGGAAACCCCAGAATCACAGGGAATCTGAAAATCAACTAAGAAACACTGGCAGGAAGGATTTGAAACTTAACAAGGGAATCTTGCATAATTAAGATACAACAAACTAGAGTTGCTCTGATGAGCAGGAAAGCAAGAAAGGAACGGCAGCCTGTGTGGTCCCAGGAGGGACCTCTCACCAAGGGGAGGGCAGAGGCAAAAGGAAAAGCTTGTACTGGAGAAGGCTTGGATATACAACACACGCTGTCAGTTCTGGCTGCAGGCAGAAGAGGAAGGAAAGTAATGGTTTGGTAAGAGAGAAGAAACCAAGTTACTGCAGACTAAAGGGGTTGTTTTCCCACGGACAAGAGGTGTTGAACCTGGAAAGAAGGCCTGATGAAAGAGGTGATGAGTCAAAAATGGCCGCATTTTAACACTTGCTTTGGATGAGAAACCCAAAGGGATAAAATGAAGACCTTCCAGAAGAGCACACAAAGAGACCGGCTGGAAAAATAAAAACATGCACCAATCAGCCAGTCTGCATGATGTTTGTCTTGAAGTGCAATGGAATTTAATTCCCAAACTGACTGCATTACTGTTTGCTGGGGTTTAAGCCATAGAGAAGAGGGAGGTACTACATAATTGGAAAAAAACCACCCCAGCACAGTCGAGGTACTGGTTCTTTCAGGGAAAAAAAAAGTCAAGTCATCTTTGGCAATTATCACACCTCTGGCCTTAACTTCTCCTTCTAGTAAAGTAATGGAACAAATATTAAGAGGGAGGAGAAAATCATTAAACATCTAGAGGATAAAGGAACCATGAGCAATAAACAGCATCAGGATTATACAGAATAAATCTTGCCAGACAAATTTAATTGCTTTTTTTGATAGAATTACAAAATTAGTGGATGAAGGGATGTAATATATTTGGATTTTAGTAAAGCATTTTGATACAGTCTCGCATATGCTCAGAATTAATTCCAATTGGCCTGGATGTGATGCCACCTCATGGCTTGAAACTGGCTGAGGGACCGTAAACAAAGGCTGATGACAACCAGCACCACACTGAGCTGGGAGGAGGCATCTGTGAGTGCCGAGAGGAGGACTCGGGTTAGTCTGAGCTTATTTAACATCTTCATTAGCAATCTTGGAGTAAACAGCGTGATAATGAAATTCACAGAAGATACTGAACCGGGAGGAGTTGGCAACACCAGTGCAAGAGGAAAAAAGAGCACAGAGAGGCCTGGCAGGAGAAGGGAGAAGGTTCAGGACACCAGAGCCCTGTTTGGGAACACACAGCTGATGCACCCGGGGGGGTTTATACACAGGGGACTCAGCAGAGTGGCATGAAAGCCCCTCCTGTGTCCCAGGGGATGGCAACCATGGTACACACACATTACTCTACAGATGCCAACAGTGAGCTGCCTACACGAGGGCACAAAGCCTGTCCGGTCTGGGGGGTGGCACAGGAAGGGCAGCCAGTTGTGCACAGTCAGACGAAAGGAAGTAAATAAGGCTGGTTAAATGGAATGCTGAAAGTCTGCGACCATGTGAAGGGGGTGAACTCCAACTGCACAGAGGAATTACCTGCTGTGGTTCAAGGGGATATAACCAGAACTGCACCAAAATTACAAAAAGGGAAATTCAGGCAGCAAACACGGAAAGAATTGTGGCACTGAAACTTATTAGGTGGTAGAATAGTGCTCCCAGAGACAAGAAAATAGCGACAGTGCCTGGCATAATTACAACTAGGCTGGACCAGATGCAAATGGACTGCAGGGAAGGATGTCACAGTGGCCAGGGGCAGATGGACTAGAAGACTTTCCAGTCTTCTCCATTAATGCCTGTGATTTACAAAGTGTCCACAGGCATTTGCAGGCGATTCATCTGTGTCAGAGCACAAAGCCGTGTGTCTGCCTGGGTGTACCTGTGTGTGCTCAAAGCATGTGTCTGTCTGGGCACGTATGTGTATGTGTCTGTGTGTGGGTGAGGTCTGGCTCTGTCCCAGTTTCTTGTTGAGTCTCCTTTCCACAACAAAACCAGCAGAAACCATCCCAGTTCCCATATCCTTTATACCTGCTCCCATGTCCCTATATGCCCCAAACTTTCTGCTCCAGTGGCCTGCCCCTGTGATCAGAGGAAATGCCGCAAGAAGCACACGAGGGCTCCAGTGACCCCAGTGCAGGAACTGAACAGGGGCCAGCACAAGTTCAGGGACACTGCAGTGGATCCCCAGGACTCACAGACCAGGGACACGAGGAGGAGTCTATGGTGAAGTCCAGGCCAACAGAGCTTTGTGAAGATCTGTGCTTGTATTTGGTTCTCAAGATCCCTTTGTAAAATAGTTCTATGTGGGCAGACATTCCCTCTGGGACACTAACACCTGGTGCAGGTGGCAGGGACAGAGGACTGAACATGCTCTGGGTGACCAGGGTGTGACAGTGAGGCCTTCCCATGCAGCACAACTCTGCTCTGAGGGGTGAACCAGCGAGCCAGACACTTGGCAAAGGAAGGGCATTTCCCTCTCCTGTGTTCCCAGGCCCAGGCTCTCCTTACCGGCGCAGGTACATCTTCCACGGCTCAGAGAGCTTCTCCTGGACAAGTGCCTTCACTGCCTTGCCCAGGTATGGGGTTGGCTCCCCAGACCCAGCCTGGCTGCCATCACCTTCTGTCTTGATGTTCAGCAGGTTGCCAAGGCTGGCACTGGTCTTGGACATCTGGAACAAGAACACAGACAGCGCATCAGGCCCAGCACAGCCACCCCCAGCACTGTCCCACACCACGTGGTGTCTTCAAAGGTTGTGAGAAGACAAGAAGTCTGCACAGGCTGCCCCAACTGCACCAGCAAAACTTAATAACACCTCACTCCTCTGCATCCTCCACCCAACTATCACAGAGCACTCGGGTGCCCATGGAATATTCATGGCTCTTGTTCAAGTAATGAAGCATCGTGTCTGTTTTATGCGTGGGGGAACGGAGGTGAAGAGAGGTCCCCTGCCTGACTGTGGAGAAGGTGTGCAGGCTGAAGGAGCAACAGCCCTGCTGTGCAGCCCCTGCAAAAAGCTGGTCTCTCTACAGAGCTGTGGTAGAACTGGCAGGCTCAAGTTTATTGAAAGTCATCTCACCCCAGCCCCAAGGACGCCTCCTTTAAAGTGAGTACCAGGTACATGTGAGGATGGAAGGAAGAAAATGTCATTCAACTGGGGAAAAATTCTGCCTCTATTTAAGTCTCTGCAAAATTCTTATTAACTTCAATAACGAAATTATGTCACTTTCCGTGCTAAAGGGACACACAGAGAAGGTTCAGAGGTCCAGGTGTACCACATCCAGGATAGAAAAATGAAGTTACTCAAGACTGATTAGAGGGAAATTTTTTCTTTCAGAATAAATCCACAACTTCCCAGACCCTTTCTTGCTCTGTTGTGCTCTCAATTACCCCCAGTAACAGCAGTGAATTTCACAGCATGAATAAAACACAGGATTGGGCCCAATATTGCACTGGAAACTCCACCCACTCAAGGATCTCGAAGCCCTTTATAAATATCAGTTAATTAAGCCTGACAGCCCCCTAAATAAACTGCAGCAGGCTACAGGAATCCTGGCTATTTGAGGCTCTCTTAATGCCCCCTGAAGGTAAAGCCCCCGCTGCTGTGTGGAGACTGCAACTCTCTGCTGGAGCCAGGAATTCAGGTCGCCTGGTTGCACTGGGTGCTGGGCATTCCATTTCTGCAAAGGGCTCTTCCTCCTCCACCAGTGAAGGACCCCCACACGCTGTGCAGCAAGAGGGAGAACCCGTGTGGGGTGTTCCCGAGCAGAGCGAGCTCCACTCCGCAATCCTTAGTCCTGGAACCAGCTTCCTCCCTCAGGGGGTTCCACTCCTTGCTGCTTTATGTCACTGGTTAATCCCACTCTTAAAAACACAACAGAGCTGAAGAACTCACAGTCTGCACCTCTGCCACCCTCGCTTTGCACAACGTAAAGAATCCTGTGTCAGGCTGCACACAAACAAATGCTGATTTCCAAGCATACGCTTAAATCCCACATTATCCTGGAGATTTTCAAGTGCAGTGTTCCTTGAAAGGGAATTTCCCTGACCTGGGGCCTTCAGAATGGCTCAGGACCCCAGAGAGCAAACTTACTACACACATTTACTCACTAGAGAAAAAGCTGCATATCTGGAACCACTAAAGGGACAATAAGGAACAAATAAGAAATTGAGTTTAAAAGGAGAAAAAGTGACATGAAGGATGAAGGCAGAAATTAAACAACTCAGTGAAAAACAGTGATGAAATAAGAGAGAAAGGAGGTGGGAGATTCCGAGGCAAAGTCACTTTGCCCTCTCTTGAGGGTTACAGGGCCTTGATGGCTGTAACGCCCAGAGCCAAGGGGAGGGCAATAGTTGTGCCCGTAAAACCATCACCCAGCAGAATGTTAGAGCACGGCTCAAAGGCTGCCCTGATCTCGGCTGCAGTTGTGGACAGCAGCAAAATCCATCTGGGTACAGTAGAATTTATCATGTGAAAGGGAAATATATATTTGAGATGATGTACAATTTAAGGAAAAATTAAGGAAAAAGAAACTGTACGTTATCTAAAATAAATATTCTAGGACATGGTAAAGGGGATTCTGTTGGACCCCATTACTCACACCAGAAAGACAGAAATTGATGATTTTGCCTCAAAACTTCGGATTTTTTTTCCTTCTCTTCCATAAAAACAAATTATTCTCCCCCTCCCCCCCGAAAGAAAATGTTTTAAAGTAAATAAACAAAACGAATAACAATAAAAGGAGCGCAAGAGAGAAGTTGCCAGGTTCTGGAAATAAAAACAGAAAAAAAAAAAGGAGAGAAACCTTTTGGAGCCCTGCTCTGTCTAGAAAGGATGAAAAAAAAAGGTGTCAGAGGCTGCAATATATTTCTTCAGCCAGTTCATTAAATTAATTCGTAAGCAGTGGCTCTGAAATTATATCCGATGAAAAATGGTCTCAAAATTTAAATGGTACAAACTCATCTTATTAGAGGCAAAACATTAAAAAACAAACGCATCTCTTCCCCCTCCCCGCGGTGGCGGCTTTAATTTCTGGCGGTGGGGGCAGTGAAAGGCGTGTGATGGATGGCTCTTACCTTATTCATAAGCGAGGATAAAAGAGATGAATTTGCCGAGACTGTGTGGCCATTTGATTCATTACTGGAACACACAAACCAACAGGGTTTAGTTCAGATGTGCGCAGGGACTGCGAGCGCCGAGATTAATCCCCCTCCCCTCGGGCTGCCTCTCTGCTCACCTGCTGCACCCGCAGGAAGGGAGCCGTGCCCACGCTCCCGCGGGCACGCCAACCTCGCTTACGTGGGACAGCCAGCGTGGGCACAAAGAGGGGCCCAGGTCTGCAGATTTAGTTCCTTCAGCTACTCAAGAGCCCCAGTGCCCACCCCGCCACACTTCGTTAGCTGACTCACAGCCTCCCCCATGTTCTGCTCCTTCTCCCCGTCAGAACTTGCCCACAAACCCAGGGGGTGCTGCTGAAGGCTGGCACTGCCGGGGACACGGGGCCCATGGGCAGCCGAGGGGAAGGCAAGGCAGTGGCCATCAGCGACAGCTCCAAGTGCCGGGATCCCAGAGGGAGCCTTGTTTAAACGAGGTATGGACAGGAATGCTTGCAGAGGTCAAAGTGGAGCTCGCTGCTCCCCAGGATCAGTGCCTCTGCCCTTCTGCCAGCCAGGACAATCCCCAAACACTCCTGTTCTCACTCAGTAGATATGCTGGGCCACTGGGACACACGCTCTGAGAGAGGTGCAGTCACATCTGCACAACCATGGCCATAACCACGGATCAGGCCAGAGCAGACCAGAGTCATCCTGACACTGAGCCCCTTCATGTGCCCGGTTTCTCTAGAAGGTGCTTCCCTTGGATCTGCCTGAGCAGACCCAGCAGTGCAAATGGTGCTGCTGAGTGTGCTGGGACTGGTGCTGGGGCAGCCTTTGCTCAGCTCGGGATCACAAGGGCAGCACCAAGTGAAAGCAGCTCTGCCAGGGGCTCGTTTTTCAGAGGGGAGGACAAGAGGTGAGGCTCTCATCAAGAGTCAGGAGGTGCTTGTGAGCCCACAAAACCACCTGGAGAACGTACGCTTTGAGGGGGTGTATAGTGACTGTCCCTGCCTCCAGTCTGGGGGTGCCCAGCCCAGCCCCTGCGGAGCTGCCTTTCACCAGCACGCCGTGTCCTCGGGCCACAGGCACAGACACTTCCCAGAGCAGGGGGCCGGGAGCGGCCGAGCGTGCCTGCCCCCCGTCTCACCCGTGGTCCTTGACGCTCAGGTCCAGGCTGTGCTCCTGCAGGGACTCCTGGCTGGTGGCAGACGACGACCCCATGGCCTCTGCGGGCTCCTGCTTCACCTGCACCGGGTTGAACCGTCCGGGAGCCGCTGCTTGTCCGTTCCCTGCTCCAGAGAGACGCACAAATTAAGGGCGAAAATTAAACGAAAATGCAGGTCTAAAATGAGGTTACAATGGCAAATAAGTAACTTAAATCGGTGGCACCGGTGCCTAAATGGAAAAAGCAAAGAAAAAGTGTGGGGGGAGGGAAGTGCCGGGATTGCTGGTCAGCGTTTATTGCCAAGTTGACATGATGGGTTCTGACGTCCACTCCAGCGTGGAAATTCTTCAAGTGATAATTATTGCAAAATTATGTCAAAGTTGTCCAGGCTATGGGCCCTTTAAAGGAGAAGGGCGGAAGGAGCGTGGGGGAGACCTGATTCTCTGCACAAACTGTCATAACTAATTTGCGGGGCTGCCTCTTAGGCGTTTATTAAAGCCTCTGTTAATGCTGAGCCAATGTGGCAGCTCTCCACTGCTAGTCAAGCCCCTCGCTCGGCCCCCATCCCGCCGTTGCCACAGCGACCGCCCGGCCCCACTCTGCGCCTGCCCAGCAGCAGCATCTGCCCCACCGGGGCCGTGCCAGGGGACAGCGGGGGACCGCTCGCTGTCCCTGGCCCTGCTGCTGTCCCTGGCCCTGACACTGCCACCATCCCTGCCGCTGTCCCTGTCCCTGTCACTGCCACCATCCCTGGCCCTAACGGTGCCACTGTCCCTGAAACCACCACTGCCACCGTCCCTTCCGCTGTCTCTGTCACAGCCACTGTCCCTGCCACCATCCCTGCCACTGCCATGGCCACTGCAACCCCGCCACTGTCCCTGCCAAGGCCCCACCACTGCCACTCTCTGGGGACATCTGGGAGAGAAACCTTCGAACTGAAGGAAGAGAGAAAAAAGGGAAAAGAGCTGGGGAAAAAAGAACAAATTAAAGAAAAAAAATTAGGAAAAACAGCGAAGAAAAAAGGAGGGAAAAAAAGTTGCTGACATGACCATGTTCTGCAGAGCTTTTTTCCACAATCCCCAAGTGACTAAAATATTAATTTGCCCTCCGGCAGTACAGCTGACGGCGAGCTGCTTCTCAGACAGCAAGTGGCATTTTATTAAAAAATAAAGGAAAATAGTTTCCTCAATGACCTTTCTCTGCTTTAGGAAACAATTTTTCAAACAATAATTTTAGAAGTATGTGAAAGTTCCCCTCCCTCTTTAATCAGACCACTTGGTCCTCCTCCCCCGTCTGCTCAGCACTCCCATGCCCAGGGCCAGCAGCCGCCCTGGCCTTTCCATGCCCCAGGAAGGGGCTCCAGGGGGGCTGCCAGGCACAGCCTCCCCCACCAGGACCTGACTGTGTCCAGCACGCTGTGGAGGTTCCCTCTGGAAGGGCTGGCCACGAGCCGTGACCTGCATCAGGTCTAGGTGGCAGCTGGAAGAGCTTCACACTGGCCCAGGGGAGTTCTCGTTCCCATCTTTCCGCCCCTCAGGGAGCTGCAGGGACAGGGAAGCACAGCTTGCAAGGGCTAACCAGGAGAAAGGTCCTGTTTGTGGGATGCTCCAGCACTATCCCCAGACCCACAGCTGGGACATCAGAGCTGGGGCAGAGAACCAGCCTCCCAGATCAGAAAAACAACTAGCCATGGGCTACAGGATCATCACCACTGGGCCCAGCTAAAGCTCCTACGGTCTCTGCACAGCCTCCCTTCCAAACCCAATACAGTGCCTCTCTCTTCTCAGCCTACAGCAAACTACACAGGGCAACACTCTTCCTTCAGCTCAGCTAAGAGCCTGCTCCAGCTGCAGGCAAAGCTGTGGTCCCTGCCTCCCTTCTGGCCACGTGGGTACAGCCAGGGTCCACGGGAACCCATGCCAAGACTGCCCTCTCCAAGGGTTAACTACACACAACCAAATTTGCTCTCCCATTCACGTTCCTTTACTGCCTCCTCCCCACCTCCAGTGCCATGGACAAATGGGTGGCTTCTCGTTCATCCTTCTCCAAGTCATCAGGCACTGCTCTGCCTCCCACCACTGCCACCACTGATGAGGTGACTCACCTGCTTCAAGTGCCACAGAGGGCTTGAGTGCAGCTGCTGCCAGCCTGGCCATCATAGGAGAGATTAATCCCTTGCTAGCAGAGATCCTCTCCATTATAGATGCTGCTGGAGCTGGAGAGGAAGTAGCGGGTGGCTCCCCAGATCCTGAGACTGCCTGGGATGAGGAATCTGCAGGAGCAGATGATGTTGGGTTGGTGCCAGCAGCACCAGCAGTCATCAGACTAGCGGAGCTGGCAGGAAGCGGCGTGGAGACCCGGCTGGGGATGATGGGGAAGAAGGATCCAGCTGTCCCAGGAAGTGCTGAGTTGGAGAGCGCCAGGGCCAAGGGTATATTGCTGGGAAGAGCCTGGGAGAGCAGGCCAGAGATCTTGGTGGCTGGTGTCATGCTGTTGGCAGCCTTGGTGGCCTGTGAGGAAGCGAGCTCGGCCGCGGAGGAGGGCACGGCCGGGACGATGAGGGACACGGAAGACTGCTGGCTGGTCGGGGAGGCACTCAGGCTGGAGTTCTTGGAGCTCATGGCAGAGAAGTCGATAAGGTCGTCGTTGCTGGACTCCTCCTGCTCGTTGTCCTTGGAGCCCAGCAGGGAGGCAGGCAGCCCCAGCACCCCCGAGCTGCGGATGTGCCGGCGCTCGTGCTTGCGCTTGTGGGACGTCATCTGGCTGGTGGAGGTGAAGGTGAAGCCGCAGCCTGCCCTGATGCAGTGGAAGTGGTTGGTGGCCTTGCTGTAGACACAGCCCTCGTACTTGCATTCCTCGTACTTGTAGAACTTCTTGAAGCCGTCCTTGGCATAAGCATCATCTTTGATGTGGTAGCTCTTGTGCTTCTCAATGTCACACTTGTTCTTGAAGGTGAATGTGCACCCAGGTCTCCTGCAAGGGCATCGAGGAGGTGAGGGTGGTTGGGTGTGTGGGCAGGAGCACAGCCCAGCTGCTGTCCCCTGCCCTCTTTGGGACAAGGGCTGGGATGAGACAGTGCCCTGGCTGTGACACCGAGGCCAGCAGAAATGCTGCCACGTGGGAGAGCTGGAATGCTCTCTCCACTCTGAGGGACAGCCACAATAACAGGGGGATACAGGCACCCTCCACTGACAGTTCCAACTGAAACAGCAGCTACAGGGGACTGAGGTACAAACTGTGCTTTCCTACTCTTCCTGAAAGCATGAGAAATCAACACAAGTTGTGTACAGAAGGCCCAGTGTGGCCCCAAAAGGGATGAGCTGGCTGGAGCAAACCCCACCATGGAAGTGCCATTAGCAGTGCATTCAGGGTTCACTTCAGCTGCACTCTGAAGAGCACTGTGACCTCTCTCCCAAATGATCCTGGGATGCACTTTCTAGTGGGTATCCTCTCCTCAGATCATACTCCTGCCTCCAGAGTGGTCTGTGGCAAGATCCTGGAAATCCCATCTGCCCTGGAACGTGAATTCTCTCAGGAGCAGGACTGAGAAGGCCAGAGCAGGGAAAACCAAGTCCCTGTGCATACCCCTGGAATTAGGACTTGGCAGAAGGAGGCAAACAGAGCCCACAGCTCTGAGGCAGGATTCCTCCCCCTCCCTGTCTCACCTGCAGTGGAAGTGAGTGGTTTTCTGCCCATAGAACTGGCACTCCACGGTGCCACAGTCCTCCGTGGCACGGAACCGCTGGAACCCGTCGTTGATGAGCTGCGTGTTCTTCTTGTGGAAGTTCTCGTGGGTCATCACGTCAGAGGTGCTGGTATAGACCTTGTTACAGCCCACCTAGGCCAGGCCAAAACAGGAGTGGTCAGCACGGTGGTTTAAGAGCCTGCCATCATCACCAGCAGTAACAAACACGCGAGCAGCACACGTACTTTCAACAGTTCCACTGGTGTGCTGCTCCTTGGAGTATTAAGTCATCACTTTAATTCTCAATCTGAAGACTGATAGAGCAGTTGTGGAAAGAAAACCCCAAACCACCTCTCTGGGCATGAAACAGTAAGAAAAAAGGATCAAAGGGATAAAAGACCAGCTCTGGATAATCATGCCTGCTTAGGGAGGCAGTAAGCAAGGTTCTTCTCTTAAGGAGAAGGGAAGATGGAGAGATTCTGCTACTTTTTGTTATCTTGGAGTCACACTGAATGAAGGAGGACTTTCAGCTACTTGGGGAATACAAAACTGAGTGGGAGTAAGTTATTTACTGCATTAGTCCTTCTGAGAGGTAGGGCAGGGTGGTGCAACAACGAGGCCAACCAATCCTCTGAGGCTGTAATAAACAGTTTAATTCTAGCAAAGCTGAAGCCCAACGTTCAGCTATCTTAGCAAACTGGTGGCTTTTCTCCCCCGTCACTGCTCAAGACTCCTCTGCCAGTGGTTTTAAACTTGTGCAGCAAAGGGGAATGGTGTGAGGGGGACGGAATGCTGAAAACCTGCCTTCCTCTGGGCAAAGCGGGCAACTTTGCCATATTGAGTAAAAAAACACTGGAATCTGAAAACGTCCTCGGCCCTGCTGAGGGAGGATTTTTTTTTCTTTTCTTCCAGCACAACGTGTGCCAGTGCCTGCACCATCTCAGAACTGAAGAGAACGAAAACACCACCCCTTAGTTCAGCCCAGGTTGATTCAAACAGGCAATAACAAAACCCATGACAAATACCCAGGAAAAAAAAAGTATCTCCAGCTATTTCCAATATAAAAGAGCCTCTCTCTCTCTGCACTGACACCTTGAAAAAAGACAGGCCCTGCATGGCATTAAAGAAAAGAATTAAACAAAAACCTCCTTAGGAATAATTTGCAATGCAGCTCTTGGTGCTAAAGCCTAAAAAAATGTCAGTTTATATAAACAACTAACTGAATTTTATCCACACCAATTATGGACATAAAGAAAAAAACCCCATGAGATGGATGGCACGAATTCTGCCATTTAAGCAGTATTTTCTTTAATTGGGAGTTTATATTCAGACACCTTTCCTGCTTACATGGGCATTATTTTACTGGAAGAGAGTGGGCACAGGGTGGAATTAGCCATATATAGTTGTGTAAATGAGGGTCTCTATTTGAACTCAAGAGTGACCTAAAGCTGTGAAACACTGCCTGTACTCTACAAAAACTTAAACAAATCCCATCCTGCTCATTTGAAGAAACTAAACAATCAATATTATGGAAGTGTAACAGAAAATGTCCTCAAGAGCAAGTCACATGCAGTTCCCAATTTATCAAATGCTGTAAGCACATGCTTCCACCAGCCCCTATTCAGGACAGAACTTGAGTGCATGCCTAACATTTAAGTATGTGCTTAAGCCCCATTGACTTCAGAAAGCTTACCTGACTTCAAGTTAAACATATGCTCAAGTCTATCCCAGCAAAGCATTTAAGCATGTGATTAAGGCCTTGTGACTTTGACTGGGGTCTTAAACTGCTGGGACAGGGCAGGGAGTTTGCAGCACAGAAAGCTGTCACCAAGGGTTGCCTGGTCACTCTGTTTGTAACCACAGCACATTCTCAGGGCAATGGTTTAGGCCGCAATTCTAGTGAAAGGAGTCCATGTCAAACCCTCGAATCTGAGGAGTGAGCAGGGTAAGACCCAAAGAATCTGGTACGTCCTTGTCCAGAAGGGGGAAGGCAGCACAGGGACAGCTGCTGAGGCCTGGCAGGCTCCTGGAACGTGGCTCCCAGTGCGCACCACACACAGGCAGCACTGGTGAGGGAGGTGGGGAACTGGGGGGCTGAGTCTAGGTATGTGACAGTAAGGTTTAATTGCTTTAGAAATTGATTACGGAGGAAATTAACCCAGTGGGCTATTGTGGGGCAGATGTGCCACAGAGAAGTCTGGTTTCGAAGGCAGGGACAGGTCAGACTTGAGTGGAGCCAGTGCAGTGGCACTGCACAGGGCCCTGTCTCAGAGAGCGGGACCTGCCTGGACGAGTGAAGTCCAAGGCTGTAAGAGAACCTGAAGACCCGCTTTGCCTCACTGCATGGCACAGGCTTCTAAAACACAATGGGGCTTCCCTTTGCCCCTCCCAACACCTGGCAGGGCAAGTGCAGTGGGACAGGGCACGGGCTCTTCGAAGAGGTTCCTGAATCAGGCATGAGCACCACAGGCTATGAGTGTCCCCTGAACGTCCCCCTGCGCCTCGGGACAGCCAAGAAGGAAGCACTGGGCAGCCTGAGCTGCCGAGTCCTTCCCGAGCGGCCGGGCAGCACAGGCCCTGGCACCCTGCAGGTGTGCCCCCCTCTCACCTGCATGCAGTGGTAGTGCGTGCTCTTGCCGTTGAGGTGGCAGCCGTGGTAGTAGACGCTGCAGTCGTCCAGGGGGCTGAAGCGCATGAAGCCGTGCTGCAGCGAGTTGTCCCGCTTCTTGTGCATGTTGTAGTGCCGGATCACGTCCTGCTTACTGGTGAACCTCTGCAGGGACACACACACGGTCCGGCCTGAGGGCAGGGGGGCTTTGCTGCTCTCAGCAGACTGAGGGCAGCAGGGGTGCAAAGCTGGGCGGCGACCACCCCGAGAGAGCCAGACTGAAGAGGAACCGTGTGCTGTGTCTTCTTGGTACAGGGAAGGGACACGTGACACTGGGGTGATGTCCAGAACCAGCTCCCTGCAGCTTTAAGACTGCCATTCTTCTAACACAATTTTAGCTGCTACTATCTCAAGAAGAGCTATAGTTAGAAAGCAAACCAGTGAACTAAACAGGCTACAAGAGAGTAATCCAAGCTTCCAAATCACTCACTGTAGTGGTTAGCAAGACACTGGCTGCCACATTCATGTCACACTAGAAACTGGGAGAAACACTCGGCTCTTTCACACTATCTTCCCTTTCTCAGTCTCCTGCCTCCCCCACAAGGTAGGATGGCTTTATTAGGAAAACAGCAACACACAACTTTCTTCCAGCCACAGGAAAAGATGGCAGCAGAGCTCAGAGCTAAATCTGTATGACCAGAATATCCTTTTAATCCTCTACCTGCTTGAAGGAATGAAGGGGTACCCCACTGTCAGAGCAGGCTAAGTGCCTTTAAAATGAAGCTTTTCATTTCTATTTCCCACAGACATCAATATTTAACACTGAAGGTGGGAAAGTAAATCTGATTTTTTTAAAAGAAATCAATATCCATTTATTTTGAGGAGTAATTGAAAAGGCCTGTATTCTAATGTTTAACAACTTTTCTAGTCTCCCTCATAGGAAACAAATGATTATCACTTCCAGTCTTTCCTCCTATAGTATCAATCCTGATCAATCTTGTTGGTATTGGCATGGGAATATAGGGATATAGATTTCAACAGAAATCCCTTGGAGGCTGGAGGTATGATTTCCCAGGGTGTACATACAGGATTGCTATTGCCAATCATTGTTAATTTGTGCCCACTTATTACAGAGCGTTACTTATTCTAAAATATATCTCAGCCATAAAATAATTTGCATTTTAAAAAGCAGCCTAAATCCTTATTCCCTGCGAGACCAGACAGCTCCTTTGCAAGCAGCTTCCAGACTCCTTAGGAAATAATCATGAGGGCAATCATAATAATAGGTTTTTCTGTTTTTCCATCCTTTGTGTTTCTCTCTTTCTGGAGCAGGGATACCCGTGGCACAGTTGGGACAGACTCATCTCCATTACTCGATGCCGGGTGGGAGGACACGGCGTGCATCCCAGCGAGAAACTCTCCTTTGATCAATAGAATCCCACAGCCCGGCTCAGCAGATCCAGATCAACTTCCTCTGCTGCGGTCAGACTCATCCCCCGAGACCCAGAGGTCTCCCGGGGCAGGGCTGAAGTTGTGTCTGCCTTGCAGCAGGGGCCAGCCCCGGGATTCCCACTGACACACCAGCCTGACCACAGAAACGGCAGCGTCGAAGTGGCGGCCGTGGGCTGCGGGCAAACAAACCCAGACGTGCCGCTGGGCTGCCGGGGGGAGCCTGGCAGCAATCCCGGGGACTCCGGCGCTGCTGCCCCGCGCCCTGCCCTGTCCCCGGCACGCTGCCGCTCCACAGCCACCCGGGGGAAGCAGGGGAGAGGCACACCAACGGAGCGGCGTTCCCTGCTTTCAGGCACGCTTTGTAACACGGCACAATTTATGCTCTCGGTTTCACCGATATAAATCTGGAGTAGTTCCCACTGGCTCGAGCTGATCTATATTCTGCTCTTCGTTGCAGCGGTCTGGGTTTGGTTAAATGGTATTAGATTGAGTTAAATGGGAGCAAAATAGAGTTCTATTAAATTCAGAATACATCCTGTCCTCTTTGAGAGCAGGAAAGTGAGGAGGCTCGTGCATGCACGGGGGAGGAGGGCACAGGAGGACACAGACGTGCCCCTGTGCGCTGGTCACCCCGGGCAGGGCTTTACCTGGTAGTTGCACTCGGGGTCGAGGCAGTGGTAATGCTCTCTGTACTGGTAGGCGCAGTGGATGTGTCCACAGTGCTGGCTGCCCGAGAACCTGCCAACAGCAGAGCACGAGAGACAATAAAACTCTGTCCCGGCAGCACTGCCTGGAAGCAAGGTACAAATAACGTCCCATTCCTGTTCTCATCCCACTTGTTTATGGCATTAAGCCCCATCCCCTTTATCCCTCCCGAGGATGGTGACCCTCCCGCCTTCCCTTGCTTATTTGTCACTATTTAAAGGTGCTTCCTGAGCCGGATCATTCAGGTCTTGTACATCCCATAATCTGTTTTTCCCCTTGAAATTCGTCTTCGTTATCTAAGTTGTTTACTTGGGGAAGCCTAAGGAAGGAGAGTTCCTTGAACTAACTATCACACAATTCTAGAATTCTCATGTGTGAGTTCAGATACCACAGCAGCAAGTGTCACAAATCTCCCATGACAGAAGGAGACAGACAAACAAATGTGGATTGGGCAAATGTGGATTTGAAATTTCAAGTATAAGCCCATCTAGCAGGATGTCAGAAAAGCTGCACACAACAGATTTGAAAACTCCTGACATCCAGGGTGGAAGAAAGACCAGAAGTGCCATGAAATACCTGCAGTCAGTATACAGACTGCACTGACTGACTGACACACCAGGAACTGGCACAGGGGGATGAACCAGTAATGGGGTAATCAGTGAAATGAACTCTCTCATGTATATTCCAGAGGACCATGTAAGAGCTGAAGAGCTTGAAAGGGAAAAGCAGTGGAGAGAAGGGGACTCAGAGGGGAAACATTCAAAGATAAAGTACCATCTGCTCAAAGGTTCCTCAAAGGTTCCTCACGTCACTTAGTGCTAAACACAGCAGGAGTGCATATGATAAAGGGCATGGGAAAGAAACAAGGGCAGGCAATGGATAGAAAGGGAAAACACAGGAGTGAGGGTGTCCTGGAGAAACTGAGGAATGGGGCAGGAGGACAAAAGACTATGGATCATCACAAGGTGAGGTAACACTAGGCTACAGGATAGTCAAATTCAGGAGGAAAAGCAATACTAAATACAGCACTTCTGAAGCACAGTAAGGAAGAGGAGGTCAACTGTGGAGACAGCAGGGCCTCTAGGAGATGGAAAGGGGACTTAATTGACAGAAAAGATAGACATTGCTAAAAAATTAAATGACTTCTTCGCCTCAGCATTCACAAAGGGAGACAGGGACAGATGCCAGGAGCAGACATGCCTTTCCCTGGGGAAGGAGAAGAAATACTGCAGGAAATCAGGATCACGTCAGAACAGGTGATTGAGAAACTGGAACAAACCTCAGCAGCGGAGGAGAAACAAACCGCAAGGCAAACAGCAGGGCTGGCTGCACAAACAAAGGTGTGGAGCCCCGAGCAGAGGCAGCGACTCCTGCTCAGTGCCTGGGCAGCTGCAGGGCTTGTCCAGGGCAGCTGCAGAGTCACCGTGGCACTGACCAGCAACAGGGACAGGCAGTGCCACAGGACGTGGAGCCAACTGCTCCTGCCAGCCCAGGGCTCTATGTCAGCACCGCCACCAGCAGCTCTTAAAGCAAAGAGCCTTTAAAAGAAAGAGAGAGCAAAGGGCTGTGCAGGGCTGGAGAACTGTGGGCGCAGGCCAGGCAGGGGGAAGAAGATAAGAGACCTTCCTGGCAAATACACACCTTTGAGGCAATGCAGGCCCAAATATTATCAAAAATGAGGATGCAAAATGACCAGAGATGCCAACTGGAGTAAAAGAAGGGCCGGACACTGATGAGATCTCGCTGTGAAATGAGTTACTCGAAGCACCTCAGTTTTAAAAGCAGCAGCTAAGCAAGCACTCCAGCACTTCCAACTCCTGCCTCCCTCCCACGTGCCACGGAAAGGTGTGTGAGGTGCCTGCAGTGCAGGAAGGGAGCGGCAAGGGTTCCACCACACCATGTGCTCGGGGAAGGAGGGAAGCGGCAAACACAGCACAAAGGGCAAATTCTGCTCCTTCAGTCCGAAAGGTTGGGCTCCTAAAGGGTTATATTTATCCTGTGTTTCTTCTGACACTTGAAACAGTTCAAAGCTATTAATTTTTAAAGCACAGCATCTGTTTAGCTTTTTCATAACAGGAAAGCTTACACACCACACACTCACTTACATGCAGACACACGGGCACATTTACATGCACAGACTCAGGTGCATCGACAGCCCTCTGTATTTCCATGAGCGCACCCACAGTTTCCATGCACACAAACAGACACAAGCACACCTGAAACAAAACTCACAGACCATCTCATCACACTGATATGCAAATCCCAACTCCTAAATTGTCCATACAGGCACGTAGATTCATTTGCACAAGAACAACCCACTCCCTCTTCCCTTACTTTAATCTGTTCACTCTTTTTTTTTTTGGGGGGCCAGAAAGGAGTAGTCTTGATCTGGCAAGAGTTGATAAATAAATAATAATAAAAATAATAAATAAAGAAGTCAGCATGCTTAGAGAGTGTTTACAGACTCATTACTCTGTAACGATGATGTGAAAGAAGAAAAAAAAACCCACCCCAATTACAAGGGGGGAGGAAACCCACACAGAAATAAATATTTAAGCAAGTGCTGCCAGAAGCACCATCTGCTGAGGCACTAATAATAATAATAATAATTTTTTCTGTGGTCTTTTTTTTTTTAATTATAAATATACGGGGGGGGGAGGGGGGGGGGAAAAACAACCCAACCCAAACTAGCTAAGTAAGAGGTTTTGTTTTGTTGTGTGAGAGAATGGATTATCCCTGGGCAGCTTTTGGCAGTGGCTTTGGCAAACTCATTAAGCTAATTATGCAGTACAGACATAAGAGTGTCGTGTCTCTCCCCCCACCCCTTGATTTTAAGGCTTTAAACTGTTTTTAAAAATGCGTGTAAACTGAGGGGAAGTGGCTGTGCTGCCAAGGGGCGGCTGGCGGAGCCTCTGAGCAGGATGTGGTGTCCCTGGGGCACCTCAGAGCCTGCCCCAGCTCCCGCCGCGCTGGGAAGGGGCTCACAGCACCACGAGCACTGCATGTGGCTCCAGTGGTTACACAGCCCTGTGCCTGAGAGGGGAACAGGGCACACGGTGCCACCTCCCCTCCCTCTGCAACCCCTGCAGTCTCAGAAATAAAAAGGGGGCTGCTCCTTCTGCCCCACGCAGGGAGGGTTCAAACCCCTGCTCTCCCCTGTGCTCTCTCCCAAGGCAGTGAGTAGCCACGGGCATTTGGGGCATTGCTGCTTGAGGAGTCCCATGTGGTGGTGCAACTGTCCTCTTCCCATGGGGTCTTCTGCTCCCTTCAGGAAAGGAAACCACCTCTTGTTCTGCTCTTGACTTGCTGATGTGCCAAGATCTTCCCCTGCACCTCCCTAGCAGCTGACTGTCTCCCACAGGGAGCGTCTCTGAAGACTCTGGCAAGGTGGGAAAGCACAACATACACTCCCCTCCCCTCTTGATAGTCAGTGCCCAAGTGCTGGTGGGAGCAAGCCCCTCAGCTTTACCTCTGGAGAGAAGGGTTTGCTTGTTACCCTGACTGGTGTTTGGATACAAGGGGCTTCCTTGTGAGCTTTCTCACAGCACAGATGAGGATTCCGCAAGCTGGGGGCAAAGGCTGATGGGCCCTTTACACCATGAGCTCTAAACCAGGCTGGTGTTCTGCAGCAATCTCTGCTCAGTGTGTCTCACAACAGCCCTGGGCTCCCTCTCAGCATCGCTCAGTCCTGGCCCAAGCTCCCCCGTAGCTGTGATAAGGTGCCCTACTCTGCACCTCATTCAGGGGGGGTTTCTCATACAATGAGCTGTAAAATTTTCTAAGATAAAAATCTCACGTTGATGCCAAGAGCTGCCTAAACTCGGGTCGTTTGTGGATTCCTCCAGCCTAGATTGTCAGAGGTGAGATGTTCTCTGCTTGCCTCCTGCAAGCACTGGATAGGGTAGGGGAGAAAAGGCTGGAGACTGCACAGCAATGGACAGAAACAACAGCATTCCCATTTAAATCCTGGCCTTCTGCAGTGAAACCATTTTCCGCTATTTGTCACAAAGCTGAACAGCTCCAGGGAGCCGAGCATGCTCTTGGCATGCTTGAACACCTCTCACAGCTACTGCTCTCCCAAGCAGGGCAACAGAGCAAGTGCGGATGCCAAGGGACATGCAAGTGCCAATGACTGGTTTAAACCGTTGATCCAGATGGACAAGACCTCGCCTCTCCCACCACCACTCCACCCTCTCACTGCCAGCCCTCTCCCCAAGAAAGTCAAAGGTTTTGCCTACCTGGCAATATACTTCTGGTAAATATTTACGTCTTCGCTGACGGCCGGTTTGTCAGTGGGTAATCCATTCCTAAGGAGAAACACACAGGGCAGAGCTGGTTAGCAGGCAGGAACGGGGCCCAACTCCTTCTTTCTCTCACACGCCGCTGACACATCCGCAGAGAGGGACCAGGGAAGAGCACCAGTAAAGATACCCATAGGTTTAACCTCCCTTCCCCTTCAAATCCTGGCCCTCCTTTTCCAGGGAACCACAGTCTGCCTACCACCCCTCCTGCGGTTCCTTCTTTGCAGGACCTGGTGCAGTTTGCTGGAGAAACTGAGAACATCAACAAAAAAACCTGTTTCTACTAAAAACCCCTATACAATAAGTGATGGCCACATGAAAACAAACACCTCCTTGAAGCACCTTGTGTGCAGGGCAGCTGTGCCCCTGCTCAGCTGAGGGAGAAGAGTCTCTGTGCTGCAGCTCTGAGCTCCTGCCCGTCTCCTGTGGCCAGCAGACACCCTGTGCTGTGACCAGCACTGGCACAGCGGCTCCAGCTCCTGGACAGGGCTTCAACTGCCTCTTTGTTTCACAGACATCCCAAAACTCCAACAGGCACATGGGGCAGCAGAGATATTTAAGTATTTTAATCAATGAGAAAACTGTCACATAAGCCTGGGTTATTTTACATCATTAGGAAGCAGACAAAAATAACATGTTCAGTGAGCTCAGCAAGAGAGAAAATGAGACACAGGGCCAGGCTGCAGCCTACCCAAGAGACAGGGGCATACCAAGGCCACCTCAGACAGGCTGTACACCACCCTCTTTCTCCTCCACTGCTCCTCGTGACAGCCTGGTTTAAACGGGGACACTTTCGCACAGAGTTCACTCGAAGGTAGATTAGTTCAGGGCAGGTTAATAGCATTAGATGTTAGAGAGCTTAAACCCATGGCAAGGGGGGTATGTGCCTACATCTGAGAGTAAAGGGTAGTTTCTGCCAGGTTATGTGAACCAGTGGGGACTGAGAGTGGAAAGGCAGGGCCCAGATACCACGGTCAGCACTTCCTCCACCAGTACAATTAATGGGCTGCTGTTTTTCATCCTGGAAACCTGTACCTAGTGATCAGCCTGAAGGAGAAGGGCCAGAGCCCAGTGCGTGATCAGGACATGGGAAGTGCCAGGCTGAAGGCCCTGGTCACCTGCACTGCTGCTGCAGCCCCATCACGATGCCCCAGCTGAGGAAGTGCCATGGCCAGAGGAGGGATCACCAGGGTGCTGCAAACCCACATCTGCAAGAGGCAGGTAATGAGCAAGAGAAAGGAAATCCAACTGGGATCCCAGTGCAACACCACCACAGAGAAGGGGCTCACAGCCCCTCAGGCAGAGCTCTAGGATGGCCACTGAACTCCAGGCAGCTGAGCTTTCTGAAGACACTTCAGGCACAGAGCGCCTGGCCAAGTCACCCATCACAACAAGGCACTGTGCCTACAGGAATATTTACAACACAGTGTTTTTTAGTAACAGGAGTCCCTGCCTGCCATCTGGAGCACGTACAGGTTCATCCTGAGCAGGAGCCAGATGCAAATGTTAATAATCCTCTGCCCTTTCCCATACACCTTAACCACGGAGCTCCCAGATCTGTCTGCAGGCAGCTGATAAATGATGGTCTCCCATGGAAGACAGGAAGCAATACACAGCTCTGCCTCCCAGGTGGGGGAACAGAACGTGGGGGATGCACACTTGCCTGACACTGCAAAGACAATTCAGCCCAAGGCCTCCTAAGTCCATCTGTCAAACACAGAACAGCCTTCCTCCTTACCAGAGGGCCAAGTAGGGGGTGTGTGATGGCACTTACCACAGAAGCGCAAGACAGAGGTCCTGGACTTATTACAAATGACCCCAAGGGATTCACAGCTCACAACAGCCCCAGGCCCACAGTGAGAAGCAAGGAAATCAGAAACAAGAAAGCAGAGAAGACCCTCCCTTCCTCCCTGTTTGCAGCCTCATGTACATATGTATCTCTTCTACAGCTCCCACCTCTGGAAGCCACATTAAAACATAATCCAAGTATTTGGCAAGGCCTTCAGATATCTCCATTCAGTCAACGGCATCGCTGCAGAGATTGCTGGCAACGTATGTGTAGGAGGTTATTAGTGGTAATTGGGCTAATGAGTTTGCCCAGTCTGAGGGGTAATTGAATCACCTCTATTTGTGCAAGGAACAAGCAAATTGAGAAGACACAGGCCTGGCCCCACAGAAGCATGTATATGCCTAACTTCTATGAAAATTGATGGGAATTAGGCACCAAAATGTCTTCTGAGTTCTGGGGCAAACAAAAAGCCCCATCTTGCTAACAGTGAAGTCAGCAGAGTCTTGCCATGGAGCTAGATGGAAGCAAGAATCAGGTTCTCCTACAGGCATATCTGGATGTCCAGGGAACCAGAGGAAGGAGGAAGTAGTTCCAACCTTGACCTTACAGTGCTGACAGCACCACGTTCCCTGCTCCTCCATTTTAACATAAGAACTCAGGAGCCAGTGCGCTCTGGATTCATGGCTGCGACTGCTGGCGGCAGTTCACATCCTTAGTGCAAGTGAGATAGAGACACAAGGTGTTAACAGAGGAGCAGGCACTTCACCAGAGCGCAAAAAGAAACATCACACACAGCACAGTAATTACCATCCCAAGAACTGGGACTGTGCCCTGACCCACACACAGACTCCAGGTCTGAGCCCCCACCAACACCAAGACAAGACAAGTGGGAGGACACTTACTTTACTGTAGAGACTGTTCCAGTTGTGATGGAGTCTGTCTTGGAGAAGGTTGATTTCAGGTACTCGGGAGTGTTGAATGGCAATGAGACGGACTGCTCTGGCCCGGCCACGGGAGTGCTGCTGGGGGTACTGGCGAGGGGCGCAGGGGCCAGGCTGGGAGCTGGAGCTTTTACTGGAGTGAGCTTCTGGATGTTCCTCACATCATACTTGGAAGGCCGGCCCACCTTGCCTGTCTTGAAGGCGATGGCTCCTCCCATGTCCGGGCTTCCTTCTCCAGGCTTGAAAAGGTGCAAGTACTTGACGTTTTCTAGGTCATACTTGGAGGCCTTCTTGTAAGTGTTGCCATTTTGCGGCCTGATGCTCTCGCCCGTCTTCAGCTTCTGAATGAAGAAGTCGTACTTGGAGGCCCGCGACATCAGGCCCTGCATCTGGGAGCTGCCGGGAGAGGGCAGCGGCAGGATGGTGGCTTTGGTCTCCGTCAGCATGGAGGCGTCGGGGCCGGGCACGCGCATGGGCTGCGCCAGCACCGAGGAGGGCTCCTTGCCCAGCTTGGAGCCCAGCTCCTCAGACTTGGCCAGGTGCATGGGCCACGAGAGCTGCTCCCCGGCCTTCAGCTTGCGGATGTACTCCTCGTACTTGGAGAAGCGGGCGCGCTTGCTGACGGCGTCCTCGCCGGGCGGCGCGGCGGCGGCGGCCTCTGAGGTAGCGGCGTTGAGCTTGTCGAAGCTGATCTTGCGGGCCAGCTCGTCCCGCATGTTCTGGTCGTCGTAGCCGAACATGCCCAGGAACTCGTTCATGGTGGTGGCAGCGTAGTCCCGCAGCGACGACGCCTCCCCTGCGGAACCCGGGGCAGACAGTCAGGCACAGCGCCTCCTCCTCTCCTCCCGTACCAGCTCCGGCAGCAGGGACGGGGGAGGAGGGGAGAGGGGAACATGATCTACTGACGTTTGGCTCACTTGTTAGGTTTTACGACTCTTAAATTAATTTGTTTTAAAAAAAAAAAAGTAATTAATACTGGGGTAAAATAAAAAGAGTTCATCAATGCCAGGAAAATCAATTTCCTAAATGTTCTAGCCGATGGCTTTTCAGTACATTAAACAAAGTTTCATAAATGTCTCTGCACTCTTGCCTTGGCCTAATATGAAGAAAAAGTAATTTTACTGGAAGTGAGACCAGTGCCAATATGCAGAGGCTTGTACAGATCTGTCCTTGTGTGTGTTTGTATATGGAAGGAGGTGCACAGGCAACAGTGTGCCTGCGTGTGTAAGGGGGCAAAACCACGAGGAAATGCTGTGTGTGCTGGGCAAGAGCAGGGCTGAGGGCAGGGAGGGCAGCACGGTGTGGAACGGGCAGGGTGGAGCAGGAGGAGGGCAGAATGGGACCCTGCAGAGCAGAGGGAGAGCAGCAGAGGTGCAGGTGAATCAAGGCATGGGAAGAGCAGCAAAGGCTGTGCATGAGGGGCTTGGGGGTGAGGAGTGGGGAGAGGGGAATGGAGAAGGCCAGAGAGAGACAGGGCAGCTCCCCGCAGCTGCTGCAGTCCTGCCCTTCCCTGTCCATTTCCAAGGGTTCACTCAACCTGCTCCCTTCCTTCTCAGTCCTACCGACTGGACTGCTACTATTTTCCACTTGAAAAGGGACCACAGTGAGGGCTGTGGAAACCTACAGGCAGGCTCCTGAGCAGTCAGGAACAGCTTCCAGCAAGACCAGGAATGAGGAAAGTCCACACAGGTGAAAAATAGGTAAGGAACAGCCTCCTCCATCAGGATTTGGACCGAGAAGAGCTGTTGTCCTGCGCTCCAGAGAGGGGGAGAATGCCTGTTCTCTGGCATGTGGGGCGGGGAAGGGGCAGGAAGGGGTTAGTCTACCTGAGCCTGATCAGAGGGAGGAAGAATGAGCAAAAGCTGTCCTTCCCTGGGTCTCTCCCTCCCTTCCTCCCTCCCCTACTCCCTCAGGCAGTTTCACAGGCCACCGGGATGGGAAGAACACACATCTGGAGGTCACCCAATATCAGTGTAAAGGAGGAAATAAAGATTGCTCTGACGTGCCAGCTTGGACTCATTTAGGCTTCAGTCTGACACAGCGCTCCTCCTCCTCTCCCTCTTGCTTTCTCCTGCAGAGTAAAGATTTACTGTGTGCAGGAGTCCTTCAAACCTCCCTCGTCATCTTTTCCAAACACTCACTCAGGCTCTCCTGGGCAGGCACGCTCCTTCCCAGGGAGCCAGCACAGGCAGGTACACCAGCAGCAGAATGGAGGTTCTGGGCACCAGGTCCTGCTCAAACCAAACCAACACTGCCCGGAAACAGAGGGGGAAAAAAGCCACCAAGACAGCCCCAGAAGAGGTCAGCAGATCCAGAGGTTCCCTAGGATCTGGGGGGTCTGACAGCCAGCGATGCCACTGGCACAGGCAGGCACATCCACCAGAGCATTCCCACACCCGTGCAAGCCTGTCGACGAGCACAGCCCAAGTTCAACAGCCATCAGCCCAACAAATCAGTCTGCACAGGACTCTGCGGAGGAAGAGACTGCCTGCAACGGGCACTAACTGGGCAAGACCATGAAGGTCACATTCCTGCTCCAGGACTGCCCGGAACGGCTGTGCTGCTGCAGCACAAGTGCTGCTGTGCTGGGTGCCTGTGTGTGTGGCACTGGAGGGAAGGGAACGGCACAACGTCCCCGCAGCCTGCAAGGCGAAGGACAAAGCCACACCTGCTGAGTGCTGCGATCTGGTTTAGCCCAGAATGACCTTCCAGTTTGGGCACCCAAGCCCAGAATTCTGCATAGGATTTGGGATGCCTGACTCCGGAATAAACACCCTGTTAGTCACAGGATGGGTGGCAATGCCCCTGCAGAGTCAGGCTCAGGCTGTAGCACAACCTTATGGGTCAGTATCAATCTCAGAGGATGTTAAATGCAGAAACATGCCCACACTGTCCAGTAACAAGACCTGCCTGAAGGACAGTTTTATCTTTCACACACAGGCATATTAAATGATTTCATCCTGCTTTAAAGCAGTTCTCCTTTTTACCTCTTTTTCTCTCTACCTCCATTTCAGTGTAACCTCATGACCCAACAAAAGTGAATAAACCCATGCAATCCCTACTGGGTATAACACTTCCTTGTTTCTGTTAAATCTGCTTTCCCTCTCTTTTTGGACCTCTAAAACAACTCCCAGGCTCCCTCACAATGTCCTGACTTCCAAGCACTGCACAGAAAAACTCTAGCCAGCCTATGACAAACTGCAAAGAAAGAATAGTACAGAGAGGCTCTGATGGGAAATTAAACTATTAAGTCAGTCAGTGGGTCTCATCTTTGGCACCATGTGGCTACACCTCAATTGGTGCAATCAGATGCAAAACCCAAGCCTGTAGGAAAGTGGTGGTGGAAAAAGTGATTCAGACCTTTTTCTGAGTTTTGCAAAGTCCAGCGTTGAGTTCAGGTTTTGCTACCCTGGATTTAATCCCCAAAACCACCTTGCATTCTGCCTTTCCTTTGCTCAGATTTGGGTGCAGACGAACGCAACACCCTCCCTGATCAACAGCTTTGCTGGTGCTGCTCAGTCTTTCCTCATCCAGACACGAGATGAAACCCTGGCCAGTTCCCACTGCTCACTGCCTGGGAACTGCAGCCTCACTCAGAATCACAGAGTCATTTACACTGGAGAATACCTCTAAAATCACTCATCCCATGAGGCCAACACATCCCCTAAAGTCAAGACAACCTGCACTTAATTGCTCAGGCACCCAAGCTGAAGGGTAGAGGCTCTTCTGTTGGAGGCACCTTGCAGCAGGGAGCTGGCTCACCAGGAGGATGGTAGGAGACCCAGTCCACTCACTTCACATACACTTTCAGCCAACAGAGAAGAGGTAATTATCATTACCTAATCATCAGAAAACCCCCCTCATACCCACACAAAGATAAAACGAAGCAGGACAGCAGCTGGGAAACACACCCCTGTGCGGCGTGCACAGCCCTGGAAGCCACAGGAAGCACTGTCCCTGTGTCTGCCTCCCCCTTCCCTGCACTGCATTTTTGTCTCCTTTCCTCCGTGATAATAAAAGGGCTCCCTCTCCCTTGCCTCTGCTCTCCATTTGTGGGCATTGCCAAAGAGCAGAGATCTGTGTGTCTCAGAGCAGCTATCGTATCACAAAGGATCCCAAGCTAGCAAAAAAGGCGCTAAAAATAGCCTGCAGCAGCACACTATATATGGAAGGAAAAGCAAAACAGCCCAAATGGAGTGCAAGGTCTGGATACTGGGGGATGGGATATCCCAGCTAGGGCCTGTCCTTTATCCTGCTTGGGAGGGAAAACACAGAGACTGGGGGGGATAAAGGATGATGAGCAAAAAACTGGCACTCATCACCTACGTTCTCCCAAGTGGAGTCTGCTCAGGAAATTATGAAGAGAAAACCCCCCTGGCTAAAAACAGGGCCATAGAATATTCCAAGAGACTTAGCCAAGAGGCTAAGAAAAGAAAGGCAAACCTGAAAGCTTGTAGAGGGGGAAGCTCCTGGTGACTACTCTAGCCCACTATGTAACAGGCAAAGTAAGGAGCTGTGTAGGAAAATCTCCCAGGGCATGTGCGTCAGGGAGCGACCGCGGAACGGGATCTCTGTCACTGACCGCGCCGAGAAACCTCGGTGCTATATATAAATAAATGTGCTCCATATAAATAAATACAGGAGCGCGGGCCGGGCAGCGCGTGGGACAGGGTGCATCAATGAATGAAGAAACACATCTGCACGTCCCAACCAGCCTCTGGCAGCCCCTCCTGACACACACCAGCCTCGCGACCCCTCAGTGCGCTTCCCAGCTGGACCAGGGAGGAGGCACACGGGGCACGACTGAGCACCGACTCCTGAGCCCTGTATGCAAGGGGAGGCTCAGAGAGAAACAGGGATGCTCTACAGGCACATTCTCAGTCTTCTTTCAAAGCACGAGGCTTGAAGAGCGTGGGCCAAGTCCCTGATGCACAACAAGCCTCACCGTCTGAGCCTGAATGGAGACAAAGGTGGCCAGGACTTGGCTTCAGACCACAGGACGTGCTGGTGGAGGACAGGGCTGTAGCTGAAGTCCCATAAAGTGGACAGTGTGTGTCTGACCCTTAAGACAGCTAGCACAGGGTTAGAGGTTGTCACCTACTCTAAATGCAAGAAACTACACATTAGTATAAAAACCCACAAGTTCACGAAAACCCTAAGGCATCAGTGTACACACCATGACTCCAGAAAGGAGGAACCCTTCTCAGCCCCATATAATTAGGATCACTTTCCCCACTGACCAAGAAAGCCAGTTAGATGTAGGATTTGGCCTTCTGTGTGGCTCCTGCTTTTCACCCAAGTTTCCAGCTGATCAAAGGACGGGCTCAATTTTAAATGCTGCTGAGCACAACCAGCCCTCTATGTCCTCAGAGTGAGCAACTGGTGCTCAGAACCTTCAAACTCAGGTTTCTGCAATGACTCCCCCGAAGCCACATTGACTGGGAGGGCAGAGCCGTATTCCTCTTCTTTCATCTGACTCCTGCTATCCCTCAATTCCCAGGAAGAAAAACCCCCTTTTTGGCACAGGCAGTTCCAGATCTCACTAGAATAAACTGAACTCGCACCCAGTAACACCAGGTCTGAGAGGACTTGGTGACGAACAGCCTAAAATTAATTTCCCAAACACTGACAGAATAAAAAAAGGAAATAACTTTGTCCTTTCCAAGGCAAGGGATGTTTCAGTTTGTGCTTTTCAGGGAAATGTTGCAAACGGCATTTACACCAGGGTTCTCCAAACAGACACCAAGAGGAGGCAGCAGGTCTGTTGGCAAGTCAAATCCCGTGTGGCTGTAAATGCAAACTGGACCCCGCGTGTGCCATTACCTGCCTCAGACAGGAATGAGGCTTCAGCCCCCCCTGAACACGTACACATTTTTGCATAATCCTTTGACAACACAGTCCTGCAAAGGCATTTAACTGAGATCTCCGACCCCGGGAAGAAGCCTCAGCTTCTTCTCCTTTTCCCCAGCTTGGTAACATTTTTTTACATTTAAGTTCCCCTCCTTTTAGTTTTCCTGGCAAATGAAAGCTGCAAACGGCGGGGGGAGATGGGGGTGGTGTGAATTAAAACAAACTAAAAACAGAGTCCAGGCACAATCACCTTGTGTCTGGGAACGACAAGGGCTTTCCTATCAAAGGAAACTGAAGGTCACACTTTTCCTCATTGATCTTGCAATGTTTGTTAATTACTCTGTCACTGATGTGGCGAAGGATAATTAAACAGCTCTGTTTATATCTTATATGCATAATTATGTGCGCTGCCACTGAACTCGTGAAGACTGGAGAATGTGCCTCTCCAGAAGGGGAACGGACAGACGGAGATGAGTTTCGGCTGCATTATTAACGGGAGGAGGAAAACATGCGCGCACACAAAAGGAGGAAAGTTTGATGGATTCACAAAGTGCTGAGATCAGGGGAGGGGTGCGTGCAGGTGGAGCAGATTAGGGGGAGATCTTTCAATTACAGATTCAGCCCAGCTGAGTGACAAATTGGGGGAGGGAGCTGCTCTGCCCTAATGGAGAGAATTCAATTTACTCAAAGCTTTTACCAAGACTTAGCACTCAAACGCCCCCCAAAATCAATCTGGGGGGAACACGTGCTTCAGAAAGGGAGCAAGGAATCCCTCTGGGGCTTTTCCCAACAACTCCCGCTGAACTCAGCTGCGGAGCGAACCACAAGAACACGGCAGCCGCTCTCCGAGGCCAGGAGAAGAGACGCAGCCCGGGGAGGACCCGCTGTGCCCGCACACGGGGTGCTGAGGCACTCTGAGCCCAGGGACCAGGGCTGCCCCGGCGGGACCCCCAGCCCGGGGGCAGAGCTGCAGCGCCGGCCCCTCCTCGGCGAGGGGCAGGGACGGCCAGGGGTCTGCAGGGGCTCCGACCCGGGAGGGGCCGGGCCGGGCTGGGCTGTGCCAGGGCTGCCGGACCGCCCTGCCCTGCCACCCCCAGCCCAGCCCATGCCATGCCACCCCATCCCATCCTACCCCAGCCCAGCCCATGCCATCCCATCCCTCACCCATCCTTCCGCGGGTCCCCGGTCTGTTCCTCTCCCCTCAGGGAGCAGCACGGCTGCCGCCCACCTCCTGCTCCTTCCAGAACCTTCCTCCGCCCAGGTGCGGCCCCGCCCGCCGCAGGTGTGGGATGGGCACCGGCCGCGAGAGCCCCCAGGTGCTGCAGGTGTGCAATCAGCCCTGGCTGAGACCCCCAGGTGCTGTGGGTGTGCAATCAGCCCCGGCTGAGACCCCCAGGTGCTGTGGGTGTGCAATCAGCCCCGGCTGAGACCCCCAGGTGCTGTGGGTGTGCAATCAGCCCCGGCTGAGACCCCCAGGTGCTGTGGGTGTGCAATCAGCCCCGGCTGAGACCCCCAGGTGCTGTGGGTGTGCAATCAGCCCCGGCTGAGACCCCCAGGTGCTGTGGGTGTGCAATCAGCCCCGGCTGAGACCCCCAGGTGCTGTGGGTGTGCAATCAGCCCCGGCTGAGACCCCCAGGTGCTGTGGGTGTGCAATCAGCCCCGGCTGAGACCCCCAGGTGCTGTGGGTGTGCAATCAGCCCCGGCTGAGACCCCCAGGTGCTGTGGGTGTGCAATCAGCCCCGGCTGAGACCCCCAGGTGCTGTGGGTGTGCAATCAGCCCCGGCTGAGACCCCCAGGTGCTGTGGGTGTGCAATCAGCCCCGGCTGAGACCCCCAGGTGCTGTGGGTGTGCAATCAGCCCCGGCTGAGACCCCCAGGTGCTGTGGGTGTGCAATCAGCCCCGGCTGAGACCCCCAGGTGCTGTGGGTGTGCAATCAGCCCTGGCTGAGACCCCCAGGTGCTGTGGGTGTGCAATCAGCACAGGGCAGGGGTGGCCCCACAGAGTGCCCAGGGTCCCCCAGCCCGCCCCGGGGTCCCTCTGGGGTTAGTGCCGCTCCCGGGTGTGTCCCCGCTGATGGGTGCCCCGGGTGTGGTGACACAACCCACACCCCACAGACCCCACAGGGCATCTGCTTCTCTTCCCTGGGGTGGGGGACACGAGCAGCAAAACAGCACCCCCGCAGCTGTGGCCGTGCAGGGGTGTGATGGAGTCTGGAGGGGAGATCTGCTCCACCAGGGCATCTGTGGTCTGGAGAAAGCCATCCAGCCACGTCCACGCTCACAACACCCTCCTGGGACGGGGAGGCTGAGCCACAGACAAACACCATATGGTTCCAGGTGCAAAATGCCAGGCCTCTGCCAGGGCGTCAGGGCTCTCAGGCTCCCCCCTGGCTGCCTGGTGCTGCAGGACCTGGGCACGGGCACACAGCAAACGTGACCACGCAGCTGCCCCGTGCAGGGCATGGAAGGTTTACCTGAGGTGGTTCCTGCCCCCAGCTTGGAGCCTGGCTCGCCGCTGGAGGACCGGTAGGCATCGTCCTTCAAGGCTGGCCCGTCTGAATCCCTGTCATCCAAGAAGTTGCCATCCTGGGAGCCCCTCAGAGCGTCTGCCTCGTCCCCGTTGTCCTCCTCGTCGCTGCAGCCCTTGGGCTGCACCATGTAAACCCCTTCTGGGGGCACCTCCGCGCTCTCGGCGCCCTTACATTCCTTGCCCTCCGCTCGCCCCAGCAAGGGCTCCTCGTTGTACTCCCCGTTCACCCACTTCTCAATCACCTCCCTCCTTTTGTCCTCCTCGATCTTCTGCACGCGGCTGAGCCCATCTGCAAACTCTGCCCCCGGCTCCTTGGTCCCAGGCTGAGGCAGGTCCTTGCTGCCGGGGTCCCGCTGCGGCCCCTTGTCCGCGCGTGCCTGCTCGGCTGCCCCGTGGTCGAACACGACCTGGCGGCTCAGCTTGGCACAGATGGCATTCAGCTTCAGGCCGCCTTTGCGCTTGGCAGCCATCGTGGGTTTTCCTGAGGCTGCGTCAGTGCATATAGTTCTTTCAGCTGGAAAGAGAGAAGGGAAAGAAGCAAGGAAGGGCATTAGTGGGATCAGACAACTTGAACCCAAACAGCAAATGGCTGGTGCCAACCCAACGGGCATTCGGGCATGGCCGGTGTCATCCTCGTGAAGGTGGAGCTGCCATGTGTTTCCTAAGCTCCAAGTGGAAGCCCAGCCAGGAGAGCCCAGTGATAAGCACACTCTGAACATGCTGGGACCGAAGAATGCCACTGGCCCCAACAAGGAGACACGTATGTATGCTGGGACAGAACTGGGCTCCAAAAGCCCCAGACACCTCAGGCAGGTGAGTGTGGTACAGACCAGCCTTTGCTCATGGCCGAGGCAGGATATGAGGTCTGCTAACAGCCCAACTTGCTTTCTCCTTCAGACTGCAGCACCACCTGCTTTAGGTCCCCAGCTCCTGCCCAGATGTGCTGGGTGCCAAAGCCACACCAGCCAGTGACTGCACCCAAGCACCTCTAGCAGGGAGAACAGCTCACCAAGCCCAGCCCTAGTGAGGGCTTCACCTCACGAGGTTTGTGCTTAATCTCAGGCAAGAGAGCCAGTACGCACCAAAAAGAACCAGCAGAAAGGACAGGAGCCTGGCAAGACCATGTGCTGAAGCACCAGAACAGACTGGGGTGGGACAGTTGCACAGGGGAGAATCGCTGTGGGTTGGCACAGGCTGATCAGGCCCCTTTGCCTGCTCGCTCTCACACACAGGAAATTCTGCTCTCCGACTTCCCAGCACAATCAGCTAATTAGTGTGAGTTTGTTATTTTAATGTAGTTTATTCATATGTGACAGCTAGTAAAGGAGGGGTAAGAGAAGGTGGGGGGAGAGATGAAGAAGGTAAGGTCTTAACTTCAAGGTCATGGAGAATCTTGAACTAAATGGTCCCTTATCAGAGTCACTTGCATGATTATTGCACCAACAATTAACAAGATTCAACCGCAAATAAAAGCAAAAAACTGATTCTAAAGCAGCTGCACTGTCTCATTTCCCTCTTTATTTCTGATACCTCTGAGATGCCCAGACTAAGCAGGGTTAGAGGTGCCAAGGCTGCCATGGGCACACAGCCTGGCTCTTGCTCCAGCTCAGACCCGGGGCAAACCCTGCCCTGTCCCAGGGCTCCCAAAGAGCACCCAGTAAAACAGCTGCTGGTCACACTCACTGGAGTTACTGTGGGGATGTTGCTGGATGGCCCCACAAAACAGGCTCTTGGACTTTCCGTCACGCTGAAAGAGGGGTCAGTCACATGGAGAGCGAACAGAACCCATCTCCAGGCCTCGAGTGGTGGACTCCACTGCACAGGAGTCCCTCCTGGCAGCTCAGCCCACACCTCCCTGTCACCAGCACGGAGGTGCTGCTCCACAGAAGCACAGTGAGATTAATCAGACCCCCTACAATGCATCCAGAAGCCACCGTGACAGCCCCTAATCCCGTAACATGACAGCCCAATACAAACAGACTGAAACTTTAGACCTGCTGTCCAAGAGCCAGAGTGTGGCTGCTTAGCGTAAACTCCTGACAGCTTCAGACACGCTTCCCTGTCAAGGACTGCAAGAAAAATAACCCCCTGACAAATATATCAGCCCCCCACACAAAGGGAGGCAAAATGTACTCCCCCACTTTGCCGAGGCACCCCCCGGCACGACACCTACGTGCAACCACGCTTTCACAAGGGAAAGCACACAAACAGGAGCCTCCCCATCCCGAAATTACAGCCGTGTGTACGTGCTGGCACGCTCCACAAACGCAGTCCTACGGGCACAGGTTACGAAGTCCCGGCTCCCCACGGCACACTGCCGTGCGCTGCCCTCGCGCGCAGTGCCCACCACCAGCAGCCCTCGCGCGCACAGATGGGCACAGGCAGGCGCCCGCCGCACCGCCGGTCCCTGCTGCTGGCACCTTGCCTTCCCCTCGCATTCCCGCTCTATTTAGGGCAGAAAGGGAAGGCCGATCCTGTGTGCAACTGGTACCACAGAGGGAATCTCGGGAGGCTGCTGTGCGCTCCAGCTGGAGCCTGGCCAGGACACCTAGCGCTGCCGCCCGCCCGCTCGGGCGAGGGGCCAGCGGAGCCGGGGGTGCAGGTGTTGTGTCGGTGCCCCCTGTGCCCAGCAGGGCCTGCCCGGGCCAGGGGCACTGGGGCAGCACGGTATCACCAGCCTGTCCCCTCAGCTGCCCGCTGACTCCCCGTTCTCACCATACCCGGCTTAACTGGTGAGATCAGCGCCGCTGGCAGCTGGAGATAACTGGGAGGCAGACGCACAGCAGCCCGAGCCCCCCGGGCCCCCCCCTTCCTGCGAGAGGGCAGCTCCCATTATTCTGGTCTGGAGGTGAGCAGCCAAGTGTGCGCACCAGCCGGCAAATGAATATATAAATATTTATTCAAAGGAAGAGAGGAACAGACGTTCCCGAGGCTGCACTTGCCGCGTACGCAGCAGCTCCAGGGAGCCTGCAACTTGTCTTCCACTCCTGTTCTGCCCCCTTCCATCTCACACACCCCGCCTTTGCCCCTCTGCCTCCACAGCTTCTCCCCCCCAGCTCCTGTCCTGCCCCTCGGCATCTTTCCTGCCCCTCCTCCTTGCGTTTGGGATTGTTTCTCTTTAACATTTTGAGAATCTTTTCCTGAAGTTTAAGTTAAAAATAAAGCAAGTTCTGAAAACATACCATTTCCCTGATCTACAAAACTAATCTTCCCAAAGACCTTCTTGGGATGGGATTTGCTCCTGTAATACTGGGGGTCTTGAGAATCTCCATCCCATCTTTCCTGTACGGTTGGAAATCAGAACACCCAGCTTCTCCTGCCAATCTTCCAACCACCTCTCCACAAATCTGGACACCTTATTTTATCTTTCCATTGCCTTATTTCCTTGCCTATGGAATAGGAAGGACATTACCTGTACCAACATTCCTGTTCCCCTCTTTTAGGCTGTCAAGTTCACAGGCAGAAGGGAAACCCTTCTCACAAAGGATGGCTGCAGATGGCCATGCTGGAGGGGACCAGGACACCTGTGTTTCCTTCTCTCAGGCGCAGGGAGAGGGCTGAGCTGCTGCGTGAGGGATCCTCGTATCTGCCCAAGGTCAGGACTGCCGGACCCCCAAAGCCAGGCAGAGGCCCCCAGGCCGAGCTCCCCACCCCAAATCACCCTGTGTCTCCATCGCACTGTTTAAAGATTCCAGCCTAAGTAAACATCCCCCTTCATTTTCTTCGTCTAAATAGAAATGTTTTGATTTCACATCAATCTGAGGAAGCCGTTTATAACCTGAGCCTGTCACACGGACTTTTCATCTCTGCCCAGGACAAACTCTCCCACATGCTCTATTTACACTGAGCACTTCCTCTGAAAACAATGCCACCGGAGTTTACTGCTCCTGCCCCCTCCCCACGCCCTGTGAGGAGACACCGGCTGCCCCGCTCCGCACCCATCCCTGTGCCATCTGCAGAGCAATCCTCCCGCGGAAGGGAACGTGCAGCTCGCTGCAACCAGGGCTGGCAAGGAGGGGCACGAAACTCACCATTTCACTGCCTTGTCACCCCTTGACCTTCCTGCCCCACTGCCCCCCTGGTTGCCACGTTCTGGCAGCACCCCACACGCAGCCCCTGGCTCCCTCCCTCCCTCTGCACAGCCCCCAAAGCAGCACCTTCTCACCCATGAACTCCACAGTGAGCTGCTGCCAAGGTGGGCACAGCTCGGCCCTGCCTCCCCCACGGGGGAAGAGGGGCTCTGGAGGGGCACACCGTGTGCAGGAATGAAAGGGTCTGCAGCCTGGACAGAGACAGGCCACCCGAGCCACAGGGCAAACTGCTGCAGGGAGAAGTGTGGCTTTGCAGGAACACGAGGAGAGCCCAACTCTGGCTTTAGCTTGGGGTCAACGACAACACACCCCGGCAGAGGGGATAAAGGGTCCCAGCTGTGAAAAAGGGGTGTGTGGGAGCTGCATGGAGCAGCTGGCACGGGTGGAGGATAACAGCAGGAGCTCAGTGGTGTGGGAAGAGCCAGGGGTGCAGCGGGGACTCCTGTGACGGGGCAGGGGCTGAGGAGGGGCACGAGGGGAGGGGCAGGAGGGCCCGTGCTGGGGGGAGAGGGGTGCTGGCTGGGGAGGGACAGCGTTGTCACTTCAGAGGGCCGGGTACGTGGAACAGATGGAGCTTTCATATTCCTATTGAAGAGTTTAAGCCCAGCTGAGCAGCTCCGTTCAAGAGGGAGGTCCCAGTGCCAGCTTTCCAGGAGCTGCAAGCTCTCATTCGATTAATTATTAACAGCATTATTTGGGGCGGGGAGGGGGAGGAAAGGAGGGCCGACATGCTGCATAGCCCTTTTCTTTTTAACCACTGTGGTGCAAGCTCGACTGGAGAGGCTCCAGTCTGCCCAGCAGCCCCAAGCATGAGGGCGGCACGGCCCTCTCTGGGGTGAGGATGCTGCACATTGGAGCCTCTTCACAGTGGAGCTGAGGTCCGTAAAATGGAGCCAATCCTTCACAGCAGAAGGCCACTGGGGCATTGGGAACACGCTGCCCGGGAGCAGTGCCCTGGCACTGCCCAGCCACACGCCGGGAGGAGGCAGGGCAGGCAGCCAAACACTCAGCCCCTTCCAGAAAACACTTCCCCTCCAGCACGAAGACTTGTGCATTACCCGAGGCAGGGCCAGGGCAAAGGCAGAACACCCCAGGCATGGCTCGCAACGTGTGAGAGTGGATTTAGTGTGTATCCTCCCCTCTTCAGTTTATCAATAAAACATTTTATTGCTTTTAGCCCAGGAAATGACCTTGGATTAGTGGATGCTGTCTCTTCTGGCTGACCTTGGGGAGTTCACAAAGGCTCTTTAACAATCTCCTCTGCCCTGCACGGATCCTGCCTGCGTGTGTGGAGCCGGGAAAGCCCTCGGAGTGAGAGTGGGACCCGCCAGGCTCCAGCTCAGCAGCGGGCAGCAGGAGAAGGAGAATCAAAGACGTGGGAGGAGAAACGAAGCGAGCAGCCAGGGTGTCCTCACTGAAGCCCTGCCAGCTACACTCCCTGCTTTCCCATAGCTGCGAGGGCTCCCCCACACACCCCAGCCCTGAGCCGCGGAGGAAAAGCCGGGGCTGCCCCGGTGCCCATGGCGGTGCAGTCTGCCTGACCTTCTCCTGTCACACCGCCATCTCCAGCCACGCAAGGGGCCCCTTTCCTCCCTATTTACAGCTCCCACAGCCTGGTTCAGCCCTGGCCCAAAGGGGCAGAGATCAGTGCCAGTTCCCTTCAGCAAGCCTGTCCTGCTCCCCTGTGCTCTCCCTCCTCAGCTGCAGAGTCCAGCTGTAGTTTTCTGGTGAGAGGACCAGTGCTGGGCAGTGGGTGACACACAGCCCCAGGGCAGGGGGGGGCTCTGGAGGTGCTGGTGCCCAGCTCTGGGGCTGCCAGCCCGCCAGGCTGCCCCTGTTTCCCACCTGGCCACTTGGCTGCTCCAGTGCTGCTGACAAGGTTTCTCCAGGAGAACAGCTCATGAACTCGGGGAGCCCCTCCTTTCCCCAAACAGAAAACAGCCAAACCACCTCTGAGCAGCGTGTGTTCTCAGTGCAGGAGAGTAGTTATGGAGGGAGGGAATGGGAGAGGGCAAACCGAGAGGAATTTTCCTCCTCAAGGGAACGGAAACTGCAAATGAAGAGGGCGAGTGCTGAGCTCTAAGCCAGAGCCAGGTCCCCCCATAGTGCAGCAAACAGCCCACCCCGCCAGGCCATCCCCTCGCTGCCCTCCCCATCAACACGAGCCTCCCTTTCCAGCCATGTCCTCTCCCAGTGTCCCCTGGTACAGGACGCAGAGAGTTCCCATCCTCTCCTGCAAACATTCCAACCCTTCCAGTGCCACCCACAGAGGGAACCCCTCCCAGCATCACAGCCAGCAGGCAGGACCCCTCCCCAGTGCCTGTCTCCTGCAGTCGCGTCCTCCTGAAGAGCGAGCCCTAAAGTGTTAACGGCGATTGGTGAAATGGCACAGCAGATTGCTACAATAAATAATTTACTGATATTTATAAATATTCAAATCAGCAGGCTTCAGAAATTGAAAGGGGGGGGACTGAGCTGACGGGGAGGAGGGGTGTTTAGGGAGGGGAGGGGGGGCTGACATTAATTCCCAGGCTCTCCAAATTCATTTGAGAACTGTTTCTCATTTCAAACAAATATTAAATCTTTTGGTGTCAAGCCTCCAAAATAAAATTTCAGCGATAAAGTCACCACCCTCTCGGTGGCCGATGTCTAGTCTGCCATGACTCTGGGTGCCCTGGGTGGCCCTGTCCCCTCAGATAACCAGTCACTGGGGGAGCTCTGGCAGCCTGCGCTGGCCAGGTGATGTATGAGAGCAGAAGGCCACCCAGACACACCTACAACACAGCCCATCACATCACCAACCATCATCTGAGGCAGGAATTCCCATTGCCATCACCTACAAAACCTTGCCTTCATCTTTCAGAGGATTTTCTAAATCCCACTGGGAAGAAAGGGCTGAATGGTGGACAAATGAAGGTGGGGCCAGGGCTCCTGACTCCGCCAGAGAACACAGACTTGTGCAGAGTCAGGGCTCCTGACTTTCACTCCTTGCCTCTGGAAGGGAATTTGGTTTTGGTGATTTAAGCTGGGGGTTAAGAGCCAAGAGGGCTGTCTTCCAAGCACGGTGTAACCATCAGTCCCCCCAGCCTTCTGTGCCTTAGTTTGCCCATGCAGAGGAGGGGAATGAGGATGATTATCCACCAGTGAGCTCTACTCAGTGCTTTGAGACCTCCGTACCAGCACTCCATCACTGTGCTGGATTGTTAGAGAGTCTTTTTCACCTCCGAACATCCTACTGACCCCTCAGATGGCTGAGGGAGATGATCCCGTGTCCTCCCCTGGACCACCCCATTGGTAACGCAAGGCTCCAGCATGGGGTGAATTTCCCCTAGATGAGTAATGGCTTTTCTAATGCACGGGCAGGCTGTCAGCTTCCCTACTCCCAGTGTTTTATGGGTTTAACTGAACGGCTCTGAACTCCCTAGTAAGAAATAAAGTTATCCCTCAGCGTCCCTTCTAAACATTTCACTCAGTGCAAACGGTGTTTAAGAAAAATGAGGACATATTTCTTCTTAAGGATGCAGTATCCCCCTTCAGAGGCCTAATTTATGCCATATATCACTGGCCAGGGAGAGAAAGGCAGCGCAGACCTCACACTAGGAGCGAGCTGGCCCTCGCACAGCCACTCCTGCTGCAATGGTGCAATGGGCTGCAACTCCAAGTGCTCAGAGCCCGCAGAGTCCGCGCTGGAGCGCCGAGCCCGGCGGGGAGGCAGCGGAGCAGGACGGACACCTGCGGGCGCCTGGCACCGCATCCCACTGCAGCAGGGCCCTCCTCTCCTGCCCCTCCAGCCCCGGCCTCCCCGAGCCCGGCCCTTCTCCAGCCTCCCCGGCCCCTCTGCCTGGCCGGGGCTGCCTCTGCGACACTCCCTCCTCACCTGCCGCTGACCTGCTCTGCTGCCGCTCCGCCAGCTCTTCACAGGCATTTGGCACAGCTGGTGGGGAACGTGGTTCAACTGCGAGCAAGGACAGGACTAATCCTTCTTCACAGCTCTTTAGTAACGCACGTCTGAACCTTTTCCTAGGCAGATCTCAAAAATGATCCTAAATGTGCTTTGATCTTGTCTACCCCCAGCTTCCTCACTGGGAGAGCAGCTAAGAACCCGCCACTCACCCCCAAGTGCCAAGGCAAAGCTCCTCGTCTCTGCCCTTCCCTTTGCCCTGCTCTGTACTCGTGTGCCCTGAACCCCCGAAGGGCACGAAATGAACTCCTTTCTGCATACAAGTAACTCAGGGAACTTCCAGAATTAACAAAAGGAGGTGAGTGTAAAGAAGAGGGAAAAAAGTGGTAAACGGAGTGAGGAACTCTGGTTCTGCTCCCTGCTCTGCTACTGACCTCCTTCTCTTTGGGCAAAGGACATCTCACAGGCTTCCCTTCTGCCCTTGACCCGCTGGGTCCCTTCAGATGGTCACCCCCTGGACAAGGATTTCTTGCCCAGCTCAGTGGGCTCAGTGCCTTTGCAATTTTAGTACCACTGCAATTCAAGTAACAGCAGAGGAAAAGCAGTGATACAGGACAGACTGAAGCTCAGAAGTCCCCTGTGTCCTGCAGCCAACTTCCCAGTTCATCTGTCAGTGCAGGATCTTTGATAAGACGTTTCAACAGTTTCCTCCTCTTGAAAAGCTGCTCTCAGTGCTCCAGCCCAACACAGCGAGCAGGGTCTTGGGCTCCCCAGGCTGAGCAGTAGCTCCCTGGGAGCCTTCTGTCCTCAGAGTCTTCCTTTCAGATAACACAAAGCCAAGAGGATCAGCTTTTCTGATCCAGTTTCTCCTCCGTGCCTTATTTATTTATTATTAATTCTTTAGTCCAGTTAAAAGGTTTACTATCCAGAGGAGCATAAGTGGCCTCACTCAGCCTAAGTAACTCTATAAATCAAGCAGAACTGCTAACATCTACATCACAATCCTGCCATCAATCTCCCCACAGGTTGTGAAGAAAACCAAGGGGAAAGACACAAAAGCGAGAGTGAAGAGTAACAGCTCTTCACCCTCGGGTCCCCGCAGGCCGGCTGTGGCCCTTGGAAAACTCCCTGTGAAGCCAGACGTGTTGTCAGGGCAGCTAAACGCAGACACGGTGCCTACCTTCAGCTCAGGGCAGCACACGGGCACAGGGGGGCTGTGCCAGCAGGGCCTGGGACGCAGGAGCCAGGCACGGGGTGGTGGAAGCAGAGGGCTGGGAAAGCCCCCGGAGCAGGGCCTGCCAGCCCTCAAGAAAGGAAGGAAAGGCCACATGAGGCTCTTGGAAACACGGCACAGACACCTCTGCAAAGGCTGAAGAGCCCAGGCAAGGGGTGCAGGCAGTCACCGAGGGGGGATCAAGGGGCAATCAGACTTAGCTGCAAATACCTGATATGAACAGAAAGGACCTGGGAGAGACAACAGGTCTCTTAAAGGACACTGATCTGGAACGGAACTGCTCCAAGTTTCATCAGTCCCTCCCGGTGCCTTTACAGAGAATCCAAAGCCACCATGACCCAAAGTCAGTGCAGAGCAGCTCCCTGGTGTCAGACTGGGCTCATCCCTAACTGAGGGCAGGGGTTAAGTGAGCCACCTCTTAAAACAGGGTCCCTCAGACCCTGCTGGTAGCTGGTTGGCAGTTTAAGAGCAACTTGCAATCCCTTTCAGCAATATTAAGCTCAGACCTAACAAAGAATGAAGACTCCTATTAATTGCAGTGGGAAGTCGGGAGCTAAATGGGAGTTGGGAGCCTGAATGCTTGTTGCATCACTGAGAAACACAGGGCCAGAGAAAGTTCATTATTGTGGTCTTTCAAGGTCCTGCAAAGTAAATCAGTGTGTCAGCCCGCAGGAGGCGAGAGCTCAGCAAGAGCTGCAGACAGAGCAAACCAGAGCACCTCAGCCTTATGTCCTGCCCAGAGCCCCTGGCACTGCCTGAGCTGTACGTGAGCAGGGAACTGCTCTGGGCTGGGGATGCAAAGGGGCACTCAGCTCCCTCAGAGGCATCTGTGATGCCCAGGTGGGGCTGGGAGTCTTCTGTGAACCCAGAGAGCAGGCACCCATCACACACAGCACTGGGGGCTCCGGGGCTCTTGAATCCCCAGAGACGGCTGGGACCTGCAAACGCTGTGCAGTGTGACTGGGAGAAACGCTTGTCCATCCCGCTTGTGTGGAAGAGGCTCATGGCTGGCCAGAGGAGAGCGAGCTCTTGTGTGAGAGCAGTGGCTCATCCCGGAGTTGTTAACTCAGCAGTGCTGTCAGAGCAGCACGGGAGAGCAGCCCCTCGCCTGGCCATGTGGGCACTCACCCCACGCTGCCCCGTGCTCACACCTCACTAGTTCCCTGCCTCGCCTTCTGCTGCTCTTCCTTCTGGTCATTAGGGCTCATCTTCTTATCTGCCCTGTCCTCGTGAGCCCGGCCCCGCGCCTGTGCTCTCACTGACTGCAAGCACCCGTCAGTGGGAGCACACGTGGACAGGAACGTGGCCGTGCAGGTGCACTGCCACACGCACAGGCACGCGTGAGCCAGCACACACACACGCTCCACGGTGCCCGTGCAACGGGGAGCACACAGAGCACACGCCACTGCGCAGGACGTGTGCAGCTGTGACTGCACAGGTGTCACATCCACACCCCGATGTACAGACAGACACACAGAGCCCACCAGTAGCCCCACGTGCAGCCACACAGGCAGGCACTGGTGCCAGTGCAGAGCACTGGCGTGTACTCACTCACTCACTCTCACAGTCTCAGCACACCGGGAGTGGTTTATTCTGCAGCCTGGAGGGAGAAGCCAGTGGGCTCCCAGCTGGACCGTGCAGACAGGCTCGGCGGCAGGGACAGACACGCTCCCCATCCCACCACAGGCCCCTCTGTCCCCCAGCCCATCTGCACCTCACACCTTAAGGCAGACAGAGCACGGGTGAGTGTCTCCCTGGAGCTGGCGTCCCAGCGGAGCGTGTGTGCCGGGCAGGGGATCTCTCCCTCTCCCTCTCTCTCTTCCACTCGCATCTTTTCATGAACTCTATTTCTCTTTCCTTTCTGAAAACAACTGAGCTGTAAATACTGTTTAACCTTCTTCCCCCCTTCCCCCCTCCCCTCCGCACTATAAAAACACAAATATGCCATAACTCAGCTGGCTCAGCCGCCGCGCCTCCAACATGCCCTGCTCCAGGCCTCTCAGGAAGGTCATAACAAACGACTTTCCGATTCAGTGCTCCTGAAATAATTTTGTGTATTAAAACCTGAATCTGCACTTTCTGGACCGAAAGCCTCTCTTAATTATGGCAAGCGTCCTTGGGATGGACAGTGATCCTTCACTACAGCACCGCTAACCAACCGGAGAGGCAGCGGCTCGGGCTCCCCCCACCTCCTC
>VWZF01000456.1:0-27817 GCA_013396755.1 Sclerurus mexicanus | reverse complement strand
CACCCACCCCACGGCCCCCCTTGCTCCCTCGCCCCCCCGCCTTCCCTTTGCCCAATCTGTTTTCAAAGTGTGTCTGTCCTTTATTAAATTGTTTTCTTTTCCACATTATCAGTTGCCATGGAGACCTCATCTCTCGGATTATTTGAATTTCATTATATCTATTGATTTGGGAGCATTTCATCTTTTTTATTGTTTTTCTGTCAATTTTCAAAACGAATAACCATCTAATTTGCGTCAGTGCTGATTATGTTTGTCCCTCAATAGAGGTCGGCAGCTGCGTCGGGGAAACAAATCAATGGGAAACCATCATAAACCTCCCCAGTACAATCTCCAGGATATGTGGGTGACATTCCACGCCTGCGAGAAACACTCATCATATCCAAACTTCTTTCTTTCTTTTCTTTTTTCTTCTTTCCTCTTTTTTTTTTTAGTTTTTTTTTTATTTGCCCCTTGTAGCAAGCTCTGCTGGCCAGCGGCGGGTACCATTCAAAATCTTATTTATTTTACCCACACACATGTACAATTTTGGACGCATCACATTTTCAGACAGGGAGGGGACGAGGGTGAGAGGAGGGGGAAGGAATTTTTTTTTTTGTAAGAAAGAAGGGAAGAAAAGAATGACAAGGGAAAGAAAAAGAGGAAAAGTGGATCGGGATTGCAAATTGCTTACTATGTTTTTTTTTTAAATAATTTATGCAATTTTAAGCATTTATGTATAAATTTTTTAATAAGCCACCCTGGAGCAAAATAGCCATTAACATCCCAACGTCCTTCTGTCCAATGGGCTCGTGTGCAGGATCAATTTCCGAGAGTACTTTCCTTTTTTTTTTATGACATGATAAAATGCTTTTAAAGCAACTTACACAAATATGGAAATTTTTTTCCCCTCCTCTTTTTTTTTCTTTTTTTTTTTTTCCTAACAGCCTCCACTTATTCACCAGGGAGAGCGAGCGAGCGAGAGTGTGTGTGTGCCGGGGAGGGCAGTTGGCAGAAGGATAGACCCAGCCCTAACTGGAACGGACCTGCCTGTCCTTCTAACAAGGGCATAAACTTTCATTAGCGATGCACACAGTCAAAGGCAATTTAGGGAAACGCGCTGTACAGAAAAGGAAAACCTCAGCGTTTTTACTCGGTGGCTCCTTGGCTCCGTCCAGGGGGCTCTATCCTTGAGCTCTGCTTGTGCTCTCCAACCAAAGTGACCCCGGTGCCCACGGGGGAGGCAGGAGGGGCCGGGGGTGCCCGGCGGTGCCAGCAGGCCCCGCGGCTGGGCGAGGGAAGCCAGTCGATATTAACGTCTTGCTGGAACCCACCGGTCCTGCAAGAGGCCCAGAGGTATCTCTGGCTCTGCCCACTGCAGAGCTTCACCCTCCTCCCCAAAGGTCTCTGCTTTGGGTTCCTGCACGCTGGCAAGGAGCTCGCAGCCGCTCGATGCCCCTCTGGGGCATTAGTTCCAAGCTGGCTCTGCCCAGACCAGACAGATGTGTCGCTGCTGCTCCTGTTTCCACAGGGTACATAGGCTAGTTATTTTTGCAGCTGGGACATGTTCAGCCTCACAGAGGAACCTGGAAAATGCCATTCCTGAAGGGACGGCTCCTGCCACTGCCCCGCGAGCGGGCACGGCTCTGCAGAGGACGGACAGGAGCGCACGGCTGGAGGCAGAGCAGCCCAACACGGGGGGCTCGGCGGGGTCTGGAAGTCATGACCACACCTTGGAAATGAAACAGAACTATTTCTCCAGCTAGGGATTCCCTTGGCCCTTTGGCTTTGGGGTTGAAGCTCACGCACCCCAAGCCAGCTATACACTGTATGTGCCCAAGCGTGGAAATCCCTGTGCATGTTCCTATTATTTGCTCCAACACGAAGCCTTGACACTGGTTTTTCTACAAGAGTCGATTTCTTTACCTTTCTGCATGACACACATCCAGAAATAACACAGACCTATGGATTCAATCCCACTGACAGCAGGTTTGCCCATCACTGGTACCTCACACAGACCCCTGCAAGCCCCCACGGTGCGGACTGGCACAGGGCTGGGCACACACCTGCCCCACCTGCCACGGTTGCGGGTATCTGACCGAAAGCAGAGGCAAAAAAAAAAAAAATAAAATTCAAGGGGCAGCCAATGCTCAGCTGGAAAAACACAAAGTGCCGAGAACAGCAAACCCAATCAATAACAATCACAACCCGGCAGCGGGCGAGGAAAGCGTGAACTGTTTTGGCTGCTCCCTGCATGCTCACCCCCTTGGGAAAGCACGCTCCCCGAGGCCCGGGGTTCCATCCCTCCCGCTCCACCCACGCTCGCCCTCACCAAAAAGCCTGATGGAGCCCAAGTCCCCGGGCTCCTGCTCTGGCCAGAAACTCAGCAAAGAGGGGAGAGGGCTCCTGAACAGAGGAACTGGACTCTTGGTGATGGGTTGGTGCCCAAGGAAGGTTCTTTCCTCCAGCACAGTGCTCCTTACACCCCACACCCTCCTAACCTCTCCTTCCCTCCAAAAGTTTTCCCTGTGTGGCAACCTTCCCTCCCAGCCTCAGCCTCAGGGTGCTCTTCCTTGCCCTGCTTCTTCCCTCAAGCATTCCCAACACCAGTCCACCTTCCTCCTCCCCAGCATCTCCTGCCAAAGCTCTGCTGCCCCAGCCCACACCCCACACCCTCTGTACACCTCCCTCCCCTCACTCCCTGCAGGCCCGGCAGCCAGGGCTGGCAGAAGGAGCTGGGCTGCCCAGGGGACCAGCCCTGCCAGGGACCGGTGACCACCCTGGGGAGGGGAACATGGAACCTGCCCGGGGAAACACAGGAGCTCTCCCTTCTCCTGCTCTTGCGTCACTCCTTGGGCAGACTGCACAGATTTGGGGGATTGCACTGCAGCAGCAGAGGTCAGCAGGAGTTGAAGGTTTTCAGATCATATATATCACTCTATATGGTGTTGTCTATAGTGAGGGCTAAATATAGCCCAGCCAAACCTGGAGGTGACTTCAGTGCTGTGATGCAGGGACAGCAGCCACGGCACAGGCACCTCCACTACCTCAGAGAATACAGATGTCAACAGTCACAGCCCAAAACCAAGGATGCCTGCGAACCCTCTGTTCTCCCACTGCCAAGACTGAGCCAGGTTCTCTTCCTTTCCCTCTCACAGGTCTCCATGGTCCCTCCTTTTGAAGAGTCAAAATAAGGCAGCATTTTCTCGCTTCCAGGTCCATTTTAGCATGGGATGTTGGACCCTCTTATCTATGACATGCCAGCATCTGTTTCAGCACAGCTACTTAAAAACTTAACCAGTGGAAGAAGCTCTGGATAGAAGGGGAAAGTCTCTTGTGTGGGTCAGAATAATTAGACTGAGCTCAAATTGGCTTTAGGCATCTGCTGCTGCCTCTGAGCAAAATCAAGTCATGCTGCTTCCATCAGCATGTCTCTGCTGTTGGCTTCACCCTGCACAACTGAGGGGATCACATACTGCCTTGTATAGGGCATCTCTGGGAACAAGACTTGCCTCAACAGAAGCCATAAAGCCTCCTTATCCAGCTATCATTAAAGCCCAGAGAAAAGAGGCCAGACAGAGAGATTGAGATGAGCCATTTCCCCAACAAACTTGCTTCCCTTTTTCATTCGCTCCTTTCTTTTTTTTCCCCCTTTAACTGTCATTAAAATAACAAGTTTCTGTTACAGTCTAAACATTCCCACATTGTATAAAGGGTTATGTTACACTAGAGTCACTGCCGGGCCCAGTGTTTGCACAGAAACCTCACTGCAGGTCCCCCCTCCTGACGAAGTGACTTATTAAAGTTTAAACAGTAATTAACAGAACAATAAAAATAAAGGGATGTTTGGGGAGTCGTAGTGCACACAGGGTTTTTGGCAGTGCCAGCACTTTTCAGTGCCCTGTGCTGGCAGAAAAAACGGCTGCGAAACCAGGGGGAGAGGTGGTGAGCTGGAAGGCAGGAAGGGGCCGTGGAGAGGCTGAGGTGCGAGCCCAGCCCCAGCACGAGGGTGTGGAGAGCAGCAGGATGGCAAGGAAGGGTTTGGCCACTGGGGGAAGGACGCTGAAGGGTCACCTGGCAGAGACTGAGCCGGGTTTGGTGCTTACTACCAGCCCTGCGCTCAGCCTGTTCTCCCATTCTGCTGAGATGGCCTGGACAAGCCCCCAGAATCTGAGTTTGGGGAGTTGTGTCTCTGAAACCAGAGCTGGGCTTTGGGGAAGTGGCTCCTTTACTTTAAAGACTGGTGGAGAGGAAAGAGCGACCACAGAGCAAACTCCTGAGAAAATCCTGCCAAGAGGGAGACCTTCTACAAGAGACCCCAAGAGTAACTGCCTTGCTTGGGAGCTTCAAAACCAGGCAGAAGACACCTTGTAGGGACCAGTCCTGCCCTGGCTCTGTGCAGGTGTGAGGGGCACAGCAGTGAGTCACTAGATCTGGTTACTAGTCACTCCCTCCTGCAGCGCAGCCAGAGCCAGGAGCAGAGGGTCAGTCCTTAGAGCCTTGCCAGAGCCAGGACGTTCCCAGTCTCTGTGAGGTTGGCTAACCAGGGCTCCCTTGACAGGAACTAACCTGCTTTTCTTCTGCTTTGTTCCCATCCCAGTTGCCTGCCTTACCCAGGATGAGTTCTAGAGCATGTGGGTAGAATTTAAGCTTGGGTTGTCAGCCCTCCCTGTTACCCAACATGCAGCAATGCAGAAAGATCTCATTTGAAGATATTTTTGGTGCCTATTGTAACTATTCTCCAATGTTTGCCTCAGTAGCTCACAGTGCTAGTTGGCTCTAGCCCTGATGTGTGACTCAGTACACACAGCATTGTGCAGTCCCATGTTTGCTAAATCTCTTCCAGTACAACTGCTCAGTTTGCAAATAAAAAGACAGCTCCGTGAGGGTGTATCTCCTGTGCAGAGGGAACTCAGGGAGTGCTGCCTTCAGTCTCTCCCACAAAGCCCTCTCCCAGGGCTAGGACTTTGCACCCCGGTCTGGCTGGGGAGCAGCGTGGCTCTCACCCGGGCCGGGACCACCCAGCCCACAGCCTCCCTCCCCTCCTCTGCTGGGGTGCAGGAGGAGGAAGCCTCAGGAGATGTCCCCAGAAGTCCCAGTGCCACACCAGTACAAGTCACCCAAGTGAGGACACTGTGTGCCTGCTCCCACCCCCTTGAAGTTAACCCCCATTTTGGGGTGGGCTTCGCAGTGCCAAGTTAATGGTTGGATTTGATGACCTTAAAGGTCTTTTCCCATCTAACTGATTCTATGATTTCATGAATTCTGCACAGACTTCCAAGCTGCTGATTTAATAAGCCATGAGGAAGCCCTGCACTGGCCATGACAGCCCCGCAAACGACTGCCAGGGTGGCGGGCTGGCAGGGCAGGGTTCAGAATTAATGAAACCAAGACCCTGTTAACCTTGGTGATTCTACTGCATTCAGGTGTAAATTTACAAACTTGCATGGGGCTCCAGGGAGGACACGAGATGGAAAAAAAGGGGTAGAGGTTGAGTTGAAGACACACAGATGCCCTTTTCCCTTAGACCTGTGTTTTAACCGGGTGCCAGCAGTCGAGCTGCAAGTGTGGCACATGGCTCTCCATGCCCCCCTCACTGCCTTGCCCCACTCAGCACTCCTCTAACCTGCCAGCATGTCTTCACAAAAGCCTTCCTGAAGCCTCATGAGGTCCTTGGGTCCCACTGCCAGGGAGGTAAATGGGACAGCAGATATGTCATCACCCACTGCCTTGTCTGGCCAGCAACACTAAGTCCTCTTATCTCCAAACCTTCTGTTGCAACATTTTCATTTTCTCGGTGACTTTTCTGCCTCCATGGGAAATGAAGAGGAACTGGCTGGTTCAGACTTGCCCTGGAGACAGTTTGGACAGAAAGCCCCTGAACCCACTGCAGGTCAGGCAGGGCAGCCTCTGCCTGAACCCCCCGATCAGCTGAGCCCCTGGCTCTGGCTTTTTCTCCCCTCTGCTGTCCCAGGCCAGCTGGATGCACAGGGACAGCAGGCAGGATCAGCACTGGAGCAGGATGCTGTGTGAGAGCTCACGGCCTGAACTGCCTCCCCAGCAAAGGCAGGTGCAGGTGCCTGTCCGCCTGAGTCAGTCCCGAGGTGTCCCTGCACATTCCCAAGGTTTCTCTGAACGGATGTGAGCTGGGCTGCCAGTCTGCTCTCTGCAGGACGCTCCTGCCCCACAGACTGAGCACGGGCAGCTCTCCTCCAGTCCTAAGCACAAGCAAGCAAAATCAACCCGGCCCATATCTCACTCAGCTCAGTCCCTCAGCTCTCCCCAGGCCACTGGGCTCGGTCCCTCTCTGGTGCTCCCACACCCATGTCCCTGCTCAGCTCAGCAGAGTGATTTCCCTGCTGGCACCATGTCCGTGACGGGAGAAGGGAGCTTACGCCTCTCCACTGCCACTCACACCGACTGGGAGCAGAAGACATGCCCCCCACATCTGAACTTTTCATCCCGTTCACCCAGCTATGGGATGTCTCCCAGCTCCTGGCTGTGCTGGAGTCGGGGTCTCCAGACTCATTTGCACAGAGTGGCAGTGCTTGAGAGGAGAGAGGTGTTGAACAGGTACAAGCAGGTGCAAAAGGAACAACAGAGGGTGCCCCCAGGTCAGCACTCACGTGCATTTTCCTCGGCCATGTCTGAGGAGACTTGGAGTCAGAACAGAGCACAGCTTTGCATGGGGGTCTCAAACATGTTCACAATGCAGAAAGACTGTCCTGTGCACTTCCTTTTCCAACACGGCGTTCAGGATGTCTCTACAGCAATGCCAGTAACTGCCTGTAGGGAATGTTATGTTAGAAAATTATCTAATGCACTGTTAATCATCTGGTCTTGCAATCTACAGAAGGAAATCGGAGCAGCCAGCACAGTATGAACCTTCTTCCAGACACCACTGACTTCAGATACCATTATCAGTGGGAGCCTGGTCCATGTCCCAGAACTCAAATTCTCTCTTGGTTAACAGGCCATGAAATTATTTAGACTATTCTTGATGTTACATTCTGTTATATTTGTAATTAACACAGACGATCAGCAGTGCCACGTCCTGTATTTTGCTGAATACAGAGGAGACAGTGCTCAGAAACACTAAGTCTTCACCTAACTCTGTTCTGTTAGGTGTATGAGAAGCCAACTCTTCAGAGCTGGCCTGTCCCAGAAGGAAAGGACTCAGCGTTGTCCAACTTCAACCCACAAAAGTCTGGAATATGATGTAGGAACCAGCATTCTGAAACGGGGTCTTACCTCCTGTTTTCAGAAAGGACCTTTAAACAACAGCAAACAATCTGCCAGCACGCTCAGTGTTCGGCGCCATCTTCAATCAGGGAGCCTAATTATGCCCATTACACTGATGAGGAAGCACTGGCACAAAGCTATGCACTTGCATGGCTACAGATACAAAGCAAATCAGTGGCAGAGCTGGAATGAACCCCAGGAATCATGGTGAGGAGCTCATCACCCACCTCAGCACAGCCCCATGGCTGGTCCTACCCACGGCCCGCAGGTCACAGGGCTGGTGAGGAGCCCTCCACACACTGCTTAACAGGCTAAAAGTTCCAATCCCAACTCTGAAATGGATTGGGCTGCTCTGGGACACTCAGGGACTGGCCATGTCAGCAGGCCCACAAAGACCAGCCACTCAGGACTGGTGGGCTACAGACACCCAACAGCCAGAGCATCAGGTCTGAGCCACCATGAGACCCCCAGGACCACACAGACCAGGCAAGGACAAATCATCTGCTCCTTCTGAAGCAGCTTAATCAACTTCCCTGCATGTGGATCCTCGCAGCGGGTCCAGCCTCATCCGTCTACATATTAATGATCCCCTGGGATGTAAAGCCCAGAGATTTTCCTTGGCACCAGGGGCCAGCACTTGCCCTGCCCTCTCCCTGCCAGGTACTGGGTGCTCTGGTCTAAGAAAGGCTGCAGAATCCCTCGGGACGGAGAGTCATTACATAAACAATACAATAGGATCACGGGCTGTAATTGTAAAAGCGCCGGAGGTCTTGGCACGGCGTCTGCCTCAGCAAAGGCCTCTAAATGGAGACCCAAACAAAACAAACAAAGGCCCCAACTCTGTCAGCGCCTAATGAACAATAATAAATAATAAATAATAACCCTAAGAGCCAACCTAGCAAGACAGATGTGAGGCACCACTCCGAGGAAACACTGCCCCTGCAATAGTTGCCCTCCCTCCCCAGTTTCTGAACCGAGCTCAGGTTGCTGAGTTCAGAGGGGAAACGTGGGATCTCTGTCAGGAGTGTGCACTGGCCCTCCATCAGCAAGACGTGCAGGAGCTGCAGCCTTCCTATGTCCCTGGACTGGGACCTTCACCTGCTAAGTGAGCGCTCACACACGTGAATTGCTGCCCAGCTCGTTCCTGCTGCAGGATCTGTCTTGAAGAGCTAAAGGCAAGAAGAAGCAGATGGAGCTGAGCAAGGGAATCCAGATAGGTGTGAGTCCGGAGAAGCCTCTCCCCAGCAGCATTACAGTCTGGACTCAGAGTCCCCACCTGTTCTGTGCAAGCTGAGCTCCCGGCAGGACACCGGGAGAGCTGCTTGGCAGGGACATGGGCTGAAACAAAGGGCCTAATTTAAGTATTTTTATAACTCGGTGCTTGTGACAGTGGGTTTAGCAGTTGCCAGCCATCTGGAATAAAGAATTACAGCCACCTCCCCTAATCCTATATTGCCTAAACCCTAAAGCTGGTTATGGTGCAAGGATGAGGCAGCAGGTTGGGAGGAGGCAGTGATGGGAAGGTGGGGGTGGAGAAGCGACCGCAGGAAAATTGTCAAACTTCTTTCTTTTTTTCTGCAGGGTGCGGGGTGGTCCCAGATGTGCCACAAGTATTTTTGCTAGGAGTCACGAGAAGACAGAACGAATAAAAGCAGGGGAGAAGGGAGACAAGGAGTCCTCCATGAGCACACAGTCGCATGCACCACACACACACATGCTCTCGCACACGCACACAGAGGCTTACTGGTCCGCGCAGGGCTGTCAGGTAAATTAGATCTGAAAGCTGACAATTTCTGACCATATTTCCTTGATTATTTCAAACAAATGCACACCAGCCGCTGTAAGGAGATTAAAGTGACATAAACGTCCCGAGTGGGAGGAGGGAGGGCAGAGAATTCAGGTCACCCCCATCCGTCCCCCATTTGACAGCCGCTATATCGCTATCCAATCCAATAAAAAAATCCCCCCCTTTTGCTTTAATTAATTTTACAGCTAGCTTGCTTAATTACTTTCAATCAAAATCCTCCTGCCATCGCAAAATTAGAGATGGTTGAGCTCCATTAGCCTAAATTCTTCATTTCCATATAGAAAGAGGCTCCCTCGGCAAAGCCAACAGGGCTCCCTCCTATCCAAGCTGCCATCGGACAGATGCCTGTCCCTCTGTCTGTCTCCAGTTCCTTGGGAGAAGGAAGGGGGGAGGATACAGTCTTGTTCCCACCATCCTCTTCCATAAAGCATCTCCTGGAGAGCCCTGGACACAGGAGGCCTCTCTGCTCACACGGGATGAGCTCAGCCTGCCCTCCCGGCCCTGCTCCAGCTGTGCTGGACGAGCCTTTCCTCGGCTGCACGAGGGAGCTGAGTGGCCCAGCCTTCCTGCTGTGCTCCCAGCACCGGGGACAGCATCTGGAAGGGACACTTCTCCTGCTGAGGCCGGTCTGAGCACTGCCACTGTCACCCCACACAGGCACCACTGACTGGATGTGGTCCCTGTGGGCACATGGAAAGGACATCAAGGGGACACAGGGGCAGATCATCTTACATCTGCCTGCTGTGGGTTTGGTACCTTCCTTCGGAGCATCTGGCACCAGCGGCTGTCAGAAACACGGCCCTGTGGGCCACAGAGCTGCAACATTCCCGCAGCTCCCATGGGCATCATTAGCACCTCTCTCCTGCGAACACAAATCCAGAACTGCCCCAGTCTGGGCTGCCCTGAGAGCAATCCCAACTGGTCTCATGACCATGAAACCTCCTCTGAAGCACAGGGAGTGACAGCAGTAAGCCACACAGCATTGGAGAGGCGAAGAACCCCGAGTGGGTGGAGAGGATGGACACAGGAGGAAACCCTGGTGGAAGGAACTGGGTATGCTGGGAGCAGAAGAGGAGAACTAGCTCCTCTCAAAGGACAGTGGGAACTGGAAAGAGTTACCTAGACCATTCCTGCTTTCCTCCCATTTTCTCTGGTCTTCTCCTTTCCCATCTCCCCACACTAACTGCAGAGCAGTGGTCCTAATGGGATTTTACCTGTGCTCGGCACTCCGTGTAGGTGCTGAGTCCTGGGAACCAGCCAGTGGAGCTTGGCCCCTGCTCCCTCCTCCCATCACATGCCCAGCCACACACACACCTGCCCCGCAGCTGCAGGAAGGTCGCAGCAGCACCCCGGACCCCACACCTCCCACCCTTGGAAAGCTCAAGGGGATTCCTAAGCACCAGAAGCCCAACTCCCTCCCGGCTCCAGGGAGGACAGGTCAAACCCTTCCTTCTTTACAACACAATGAAGAAGAGACAAACACAGACCTATTTTGTTTATAAGCTTAAAACTGAATCCAATGGCGCATCTACCTGGGGATTTTAGATTAAATGGTTTAAGAAACTCAAATAGGCTTTTTAATCCGGTCAAATAAAAAGAGCCCCAAAGAAGCAAAGAATTCACCCTGCCGAGCCTCACGCCTGTGCAGACAGCCAGGCAAGAATGGCTTTCCTGCTCTCTGCCACTCCTCCCCACACTGGCATGGGACAGAATGTATGTGCCAGGATCTGGAAGCTCAGGATACACCCTGTTCAGGATGCATGCAGACTTCACTTTCCCATGGACGACCCGCTCCTATCACACTGTGGAGCACCTTCTTCACCCTCTCTGTGTTCTCCTGGGCTGTCCAGCAGGGCCATTCCCCTGACACCTGGCAGGCCGTGCAAGCACAGCGCCAGCCCTGGTTACATCACCAGCACCAGCCAAAAGCCATTCAAGAGACGGCACCAGAACCCCTAATCCCCATTCAACACATGCATTTAGGCTCTGCCTTTCATCAAACCAACTACATCCCTGAGTGCTTCACAAGAGAAGACAAGGGGCTGAGCACCTCTTGAGATGCAGGGGGGACAGCAGGGCCTGCCAAGGGACGCGGCAGCCGCACAGCCAGCCCAGGTCTGACAGAGGGAGACCAACCCCACACGGAACTGGGAGTGTGATCAACGTCAGGAGCTGAATCCTGACAGAAAACAGGAAGCAAAGGGGTTCTCTTCTCTGCTGGATGAGCACCTCCCCAGGACATCCAGCCTCCTACCTCCCCTCAGTATCAGACCTCACCAACTTCCCAGCAGAGACTGTCCCCTCTCCCCCACCGCGCTCCCCTCCGGAAACGCTCAGAACCAGCCTTCCCCTGCACATGCTCTGCAATAAAATTCCCGACTTGTGTCTCGCCTGCTCCAATGCTCAGAGCAGCTGGGACAATAGAACAGAGAGGCCCTAAATCCACCAGACTCACCCTAAATAGCAATGGCCCATAATTTTGCCTGACATTCAGGAGCTTGTTATTCTTTCCCCTCGTCGCCTGGCTGGAGCTGTTCAGACCCATCAGTGTTATTCTATGCATTAAACGGGAAAAAAAACAACTCAACAACAACCCAGAGAGTTTCCAAGCCTGCCCAGTGAGAGTTGAAGGGGCAGCATCCATAGCTGAGCGGGCAGTGGGAGAACAGGAGGAATCAATGCCTCACACTCAGAGCCATCCCCTCTGCAGGGGAACAGTAGGCCGGGGTCCTGCTGAGATCCCCAGCAGAAACACACTCCCTTTTCTCTGCTTCCATCCCTAACAAGGGAGCTGCAATCTCTCCCAGCCCTTGCAGCCTCCCACCTGGAGCCCGGGAAGGCTCCTGCCCACCCCTCCCCACCACCCGGCAGCGGGGAGCTTTAACCACAACAGTTTGGGGTTTGGGATTTTTGGGTTTTTTCCAGGCTGGCTCCAGCTGATTAAGGACCTGCAACAGGATGTAGGGATTACAGCAAAACCTGGCTCCAGATCAGCTGGGGCACCGAGCCAAATGAGAGAGCGAGGATTGCCCCCAGCCTGGCTGCCAAGCCGGCACTCGTCCTGTTGGGAGGCTGGGAGGGCCGGAGCTCTCTGCTGGAACAAGGCCCCTGCCCTCGCTGGCTCTGCTGGGGAATGGCCTGCAGCCCACACCGACAAACGTGCCACAGCAAGGGCAGGGCTGTGAGGACGAGGGATCTGTGGCTCACAGGGCTTGCTGGAGAGAGGAGAATCCCCACAGCCTCACTGCTCATGTCCCCACCTCAGGCCAAACACAGGAGTGAGGGGGCAGGTGCATCCCCATCTCCTGACCTGAGCAGCAGGAACAGCCTGAGCTGGAGGTGCCCCGTGATTCCCGGATCCCTCTGCCAGGGTCTGCACCACGTGGACCTTCTAACGGGTATCCTGGAATAACACATGGCAAAATACTCTGTGCTGAGTTTTTAATCCAGGAAGAAGTGATCAGGGAAGGCAATAATCTCAGTTGGCACACGGAGCACAGCAGGATCTTGCTTCTGGGGAGGCATCAAGAGCAGAATTAGCTTCAAGGAGACTCTGGGGCTTTTTTTTTTCTTCTGCTAACACTGATCCCTGCCTGGACCAGCAGCAGCAGCAGCTCCCAGCATCTTTCTAAAGTGCCTGTCACTGCAATATCCAACTGCTGATGTCCCCTAGGGGACATCCCCCCATGCTTACGTTTTCCACGTCCCTCTTGGACTGAAGCAAGAGGGACAGCAGCAGTGGGAGCAGCCCTCCTGCCCTGACCCGAAGCTGTTAGCCTCAAGTCCTGTTTTAATCAGGTCTGGCAGAGCTGCTGCCTAGTTTCCCAGCCTGCCACCTCAGAGGGATAATTTGCCAGCGCTTTCTCGGAGAGCTCTCTGGAAGTGCTTTGCAGAGCCTGAGTTTGCCTCCCCTTCATGGCCAAACCCTGCGAGCTTCGTGCTGGCACATCTCCTTCTCCTAGTGACCCCCAGGCTCTGTCTGCGTAAAGGGGATCAGGAAGATGCCAGGATTTGGTCCTCTTTTCCAAGCACTGCCTGGCGAGACCTGGCAGTAAGAGGGGGAAGCTGCTTGGAGCAGCAGGAGGGGGTGGAAATCTGTCTGGCAGCAGCAGCGCAGAGAATTCTTAGTGCTGCCCACCAGACTCATCGTAGCAGAGAAACTCTGGAGTCAGCTCCTGCCGGCCTGGGGCTGCGGGGGGAAGCAGGAGTTGATATTGCAGGCGGAGGCCACTGGGATACCATTGAAAGCTGCTAAATATGACCAGGTTAGCACTTTAGTCTTTAATGGCAGGTCACCATTAATAAACCCAGGGCCCCAGGGTGCAGTACAGAGCCTCCCTCCCCCCTCCCCGAAACACTCATTTCATTAACTACTCTGTGCGCGGCGCTCGGCACCTGCCAGAGGTTCTGCAGCCAGGAGGGCTGGCAAGGGTTAAGGACATCTCCTGGCAGAGCCAACAGCTCTCCTGACAGCACGGAGCAGGGGAAGCCCGCACAGCTCCCTCTGCTCCCCACTGCTCCCCGCTGCCCCTGGTTCCCCCGGTTCACGCCGCAGACCAGCCCACACAGATGGGGCAGCCTGGGCAGGCTCCTGAGTGGGAAGCACCATCCCAAGCCCATAGCTGAGGGGCTGAGCGCTGCCAAAGGACAGCCAGAAGCACTGCCCCAGTCCCAGCTCTGGCACAGAGTCCCTTGCTGGCCTTCGGAAACGCAGTTCCCATCACTGTGCCCTGCTTTCCCCATCTGCAGAAAGATGACAATGGCACTGATGGCCACAGCAGGGAAGGGCAGAGGGCAGTTACTCTGAATCCAGGCAGGGAGGAAACACTTGTTAAATAAAGAGACTGCGTAAACAGTGAAGGCCAAATCCTGCTCTCCAGGAGCCTGGAATGAGCCACAGGATTGCACCAGTACACACAGTGTGAACTTGGCCACTGCAAAAGGTAAGTGGCAGAGAGGGGCTGGTGGAGCCAGCACAGCACGTGCCCCACGCCCCGTGCAGCCTCACACACGGTCCCACAGAGGTCCCTGATCCCGTGGCTGCAGCACAGAGGGCAGGGAAGGACAAGGTGAGAGGCAGGCGGAAGGACAGGGCTTTGCTCCACCTGCTCTCCCTGTGACGCTGGTCGTTTCCCAGGGGGATGGTGGGGGGGGAGGAGGGACAAATAGATGTCCCAGCTGCCAAAAATGCCATCCCAAGTCTCTATCGATCTGCCCTACTTGGCAACTGAAGCTGCAGCCACCGTCTGTGGTGACTGATCAATAAGACCTGGGCGGACAGGGAGGGAGAGTCCTTTTTATGGGAAGGCGGGCCTTTACAGGGAAGTATTCTGACTTTTAGAACGAGTGCAGAGTCAAGGAAGAGGAAATACTGGGACTGAAGCTGCAGTTTAGTTTGGACTCAATTCAAATACCTGCTGAGCCCTTTACACTGGGGCCCTGGTGACCTCCTGCCCACAGGAGCTGCCCCAGCCTGTGTCCTCACTGTGCACCCACAGAGCCTCCCATCTGTCCTGGATGTGCTCAGCACCAAGAGCCTGTGTGTGGTAATTCCCCAGGAGCTCCCTATGCATCCTCCCCAGGGACCTGGGCGCAGGCACAGGCTCCCACAGCCACGTGAGAAGGAATCGCTGTGCCACTCAAAGAGCCTCTGGAGATGCCCCAAGTCCCCAGGTGGCACTTTGCAGAGTGACCGTCACTGGGGGCAGCCAGGTGGGGAAGGTTCTGGCCTTGGTGGTGACAGCCCGGCTGATTCAGCAGCAGAGACAGGCTCTGACGGGCCTGCCCACACTGTTTCCATCCCCCTTAGTGGAAAGCATCCTCACTGCCACCCAGCCTCTCCACAGAAGGGATCCCAGCCTGGTAAGACACAGTGAGCCAGGCAGGGCATGGACAGGGGGACCAAGGACCACCACCAACCCTTCTTCTTTCTGTGCCTGGAGACCCCCCTCTTATGTTCAGGCTATGTAGCTGGGCTGTTACTATTGTGTCCTGGAGCCCAGGTGACCTGCTGGAGGAGAGCCCTCTGCTTGACTGCTCTGGCCACCCTGGATTATTGCAGATTTTGCACCCATAACCCCACCAGGAGAAGGCAGCAGAGAAGAAAAAGTTATTTTCTAATAGAGAGGCTTGGTAGGGTCAATTCCAGCAGCAGGAGTGCCCTGTTCCCAAATCCAAGAGCCGGTGGCAGCGCGTTGGCTCCAATCAGAGCTGGCTGCAAGGGGGACGGTGCATTGGGTGTCACCTCCAAATGCCCTTTGGATAGATATGGAGAGAGAGAGGGAATCTGCAGTTGTTCCAACGTTTCTTGCTCAGCAGAACAACTGTTGCAGTCCTTTTAGTACAAACCCAGCAACTGTTCCCAAAAGCTCAGCCTCCTCAGCTCCTGTCCTTAAAAAAACCCCACCAACCGATGTCCGAAACGCCGGCTTCTGAGTCAGGGCAAAAATGTGATTAACAAAAACATCACTCAGGGGTGGGACACCTGCTCCCTGACAAGCAACTGGCCTGGCTGCCCATGGTTAGCAAATTACATCAGCCCCCAAAAAGAGAAAGCAAAGGGAGGGAGAAGGGGAGAGAGTGGAAAAGAACAGACAGAGGGAGGATGACAGCAGAAGGGAGTAACAAAGAAGAGCAGGAGAGGGGAAGCACAGAGAGAAAAGAGCAAGTGCGAGCGTATGTGAGAGACGGAGCAGCAGAGCGGGAGCGTGGGGGAGCAGGGAGGCGTGCGGGAAGTGGCGGGGGCGCAGCACCGGGGGGAGTGCGTCTGTGAGACACTCGCTGCATATGGCAGGAGCGAGGCAAGAGCGGGGAAGGGGGATGACGCCACGAAAAGCAAAAAATCTTGGAAAAGTGTAACAAGAAAACAGGGAGGAAGAGACAAACAAAAGCAAAAGTGAAGGCCGTCGAACAAATGAGTCTGGTGAAGCACGAGAGCAAAGATAAGAGCGGGGAGGGAGGGATGGGAAGAGGAGGTGGGGGGCACTTGGGATGGGGCAGAGCCAGGGTGAGGGTCAGGAAGAGAGAGGAAAGGCAGAAGGGGACAGAAGAAAAAAAGGAATAAAAGAAATCAACAGGGGGGAGGGAGAGAAAGATGTCTATTAAAAACCTCAGTGCATAACACAAAATGTCAGGGTTTATAGCTTCATTCTTGGCATTGCTGGTACTGAGAACCCCACACAGAAATGTCACTGCTTGTCATGTTTAATCACCTGCTATTTGTTAACACCTTCGCTGCGAGGAGTCTGCCCCTCACCCCTCGCAGACTTCCCTTTTGGAGAATAAACTGCACAAACATCACAAACGTGCCCCTGCCTTGAGTCCTGCTCAGGCAGCTTTGCCTGCACCCTGGGCTGGGCAGGGGAGGCCAGGCAGGGCTGGCACACCGTGACATCCCGCTGGGACTCTCAGCACGGGCAGGACTCCTGCGGGGGCAGGTGAACAGGCACCACGTCCAGAGGCAGACGTGGTGCCCCTGGCACAGAGGATGCTCCTGGAGAGCAGGACCATTCTGGGAGAGGCAGGGAACAGGTGAGGGGGGTGGGTTTGGGGCACAGTGACTGCGGGACAGAGCGAGGGGGGAAGGCTCAGCTCGTGAAATCAAGGTGCACAGGGTGGTGAGTGCGAGGGAGGGAGGGAGGAGTAGGGTACGGGCCCTTCTCCTGCTGCACCCACCCCATGTGCTCCCATCCCACTCATGTCCTGTGCTGAACACAGAAATAAAACCCCCGAAATCCATGCAAGTCTGGAATTCTCCAATCTGTTTGCCTGAGCAGCAACTGTCACATAAAAGCAAACATCCAAAGCTATTAAATGTACAGTTACAGTTCCTTGCCCTGGCATCTGCACTGGTGACTTTGCTCCAGTTCCTCACAAAGCCTTGCACTGATGGTTTTTATTTATGCCGGTTTTCCCCTGTGTCAGGCACTTGTGCCCCCACTGCCTGCACTTCCCACCCAGCCACATACTGTCTGTCTGACATCACAGTGAACTGCTACAGGAATTATTCTGAGGTCATCACTAGACAAGACTTTTCCCTACTATTTCACGCACTCCAACTGGAAAGAAATCAAAAAATGCTCTCCCCCATACAGTAGGGCTCTCCCATACAATGAAAATCTAATTCCACAATTCTCAGGCTTACAGAAAAAATCATCCCTCAGCCTAAATGAGCTAAAAATTAAAGATGGGTATGTGAAGATCATTGGGGCAGCTCTTCAGTTTTAACCAAAGAATGGTGACCAGCCCTGTTTCAACACGAATGAGGGCTCAGCTTCGACACAGCTCTTGCCCCACACTCTGAACTGCTTACGTCAGTGTGCAGTTTTGGAAGTGCTGATGCCAGTCAAGTCAGACTTCCCCTCCTGACAATGAAGAGAATTTGGGGAGCTGAAGATATGACAACACGATGAGCTGTAGGGGCAGCCTAAATGCACCCAAACCTCTTCCTGCAGGCAGCAGAAGCCATCGGCTGCCTGGAGAGCAGCTCAAGGTTTCTGCTCCAGCCCCCTGACCGCTGGGTGCCTTCTCCCTGCGTGCCCAGATCCCCCCTGCAGCCCATGGAAATGGCAGCTGGTGCCAGCACTGGTGTCACCAGATACTAAGGACACACCAGAGACACATCCCACACACAAATAACAGAAACCTGCACAAACTCGGTGTTCATCTCTCTCCAATCCTTACTATTTTAAAATCCAGTTCAGATCCTCCAGGACTAGATATGGGACAGAAGTAAAAGCCCTCAATCCCAAACCAGGCAGTTCTGGAAACCCAGACTCAGGAGTACACTTGGACCTCACAGCCTGATCTCTGGTAGTGACAGCAGTGTGTTTGTACTCAAATTTTCTTCCTTGCAACAGTATTTTCTTGGTCTTTTCTGCTTGAGATCCTCACTAGTTTCCAAAAGCAAATATGTTCATCTCAACCTCACACAGCTGAGGGACTCCAAGAGTGGTGGGGAAACCTGCAGTGCTGCTCCTCACCAACCCTGCACTGAGAACTTGGGTTTTTGCTCCATCCAGCACCTTCCCAGACAGCCACAGCCCCCCCAAACTCCACAAATAAATTCAGGCCCAGTTTCTGAGCGTGGGCTGTGAGACAGGAGCCCGGGCAGTGATCACTGCCTCCCGTGTGGGGAGGGCAGGCAGAGGCTCAGCGCAGGACCGGGCACAGTGGGTTCTGCCCCGAAGGGCCAGCACGAGGTCCAGGAGCCACCCCAGGTCCTATTCTGGGAACGGGAACAGTACACAGAAAGGCCTCCCGCTGGCCTTTCGCCAAGGATAAAATTCACCCTTCTGAACACAGGCCAAGATTATCTAAAGTGACTACTGACTTTTGTTGCCCAACTTGAGTCACCTTAAATGGGCCTATTTTTCAAAGTGTCAGTGCTCAGCACGGCCAAGAATCGGGCTCTCTGAGATGTCTAATTCTACATGTCCAGTCACTGCTGTAACAAGAAAGACCATTATTCTTCTCCTCTGTCACTTCTTCCAGTCTGGCCAGGCCTTTTATCTTTTCTCCTCTCCCCTCCCTTCTCCTTGTTCTTTTCTTTTTCAGCTTTTTATGAATTTCTCTCAGCTTTCCTCCCTCTCCCCCCCTCAAGGTCACGCAGCTCATTTCCACGTTGAACATTTACTCAGCAAGCCAGGTCCTTTCACAGGCGCTCACCACAAATATGCTTTCTGATAAAGTACGGAGAAAAGAAACTGTAAAACCCAAAACAATGTCAGAAATGAATAAAAAAAATCCCACCAGGGCAAAGCAGGGCTGTAACAGGGCAGACTGTTTCACTACAGAGAGCAAGGAGGTAAAACTCGCCATTTCCCTGCAGTTCTGTAATTCTTTTCTTGCTCTCCTTTCATATTTTACTTCTCTGAATATTTCTGTTTTGCTGTTAGAGCTGTGCCACCCATATGAGGGACACTGTTGTACCTAACCTCTTCTCTTTCTCTTTCTCCACAGTGAAACTCGGCCTCGTGCCCAGGTCAGACCCCTGCCAGGCCGTGGGCACCTGCTCCTTTACGGCAGAGACCCGGCAGCCCAAACCCATCCTGAGCAGGGTGTTTCCAGCTACGCACTTTGCTTGCCTTTCCTAAGCCCATGAGTTGTGAGCAGCTTGCACAAAGCATCGGGGGCTGTGTCCACCCTGGGCAACACACAGCACAACACGGCGCGGCCAGAGAACGCATGAAGGAAGGTCAAACCCCTCTCAGGAACGGACTGGGCCCTTCACATCAGTGTGGTAAGAGGGAATGGGTCCTGGAGAACCATTTTCACGCTTAAGTCCCAATTCAGCTCCCAGACCAATCCTACAGACTGTCAGAAACTAAGAGCAGCTTCACAAGGTCCATTCTCCAGCCCAGGGCAGGTCTCCAGAGAGCCCAGCCATCCTTGCTGCTCTGAGATGCTGCAATTTTGATAAACCTCCAACTCCAAAGAAGCAGAATTTGGCCAACACAGCATGACTTTGAAAATCCAAGCCTCAGGCTGGAAGTGTCCAAGAAAGTTTTAAAATACTTTCTTAGTGACATCACTTCAATCTCCATCTGATCATCAGTTACTGCCCCTCACACAAGACGACAGGTACTAAGAGTGTCAAGTCCCTCACCAACATCCCCTGACATCCAATGCTGCTTGGCCTCTGCGGCCCCTGGGAACTGACAAGGAAAGGTAACTTTTGGCTTTTGTAGTCAGGTCATGGTTTGATGCCCAGGAGTACACCTAGCCCACAACTTACTATGGGGGAGAGGCCACCATCTCCTGCTGACCACTCAGGTTTGGGATAACAAGCATATAGTAACAAAAGGCTTCCACCTACAGGGACCCCTGAGGGGTTCCCCGAGGAACACTCACTGCCTGGAGGAAAGGGAGCTGCTCTGAAAGCAACTACCTTCTTTTTTTTGAGACAGCAGGGCTCTGCCTTCTCCTCACTCTAGAGCTGTTGCTTTAGGTTGCTTCGTGTTGTGACTTTCCTCTTCTGACCCCACAATGGAAGAAGAGAAATCTCGAGATTCCCCCTGGCAGGGGGGAGGTAGTTTCCCCCTATGCTGCCTGCCCTCCACAGCTCTCCCCTGATTTCCAGCACAGCAAAAGGCATCCCCCACTGCTCCCACCCACAGTCGCTGCCACGGAGCAGAGACCCAGCTATCCCGTGTCCAGGGAGCCTGACTTCTCCTGGAAGTTGCAGAAATATGCCCTTCCATAAACAGACAGCTCTCCCTAGGAAAGCCTCCAAGCTCTGTTGGGACACCCTAGGTTGTGCTGGCTCAGGGAGCTGGCTGTGGACACCCTGGAGCAGCATGAGGAACAGTCAGCCCCCGGACCTGTGCCGAGCTGTGCTCCTCAGGTACCCACACAGCCGACACCGGCCAGAGCGGGTACCTTGGCAAGTGCCACGGCAGAGCGATCACAACATGTGGTCCACCAGCATCACCAGAACTAATCAGAAACAGCAACTTACAAGTTTTGACAGTCACAGCCCTGAACTAAAATACAGCAGCAAAACTATTCTAATTTCAAGTGCTTCTGGCCGCTTGCAGCTCTGGGTTAGCAGCACACGGGTGGCAGTGACACCACCGTGAGTGGCAGCAGGCGCAGAGGGACCGGGACAGGGTGCTGTGGGATGCTGGAGGACACTCTGTGGGCAGTCAGGCCCCTGCAGAGGCTGGGCCCGAGCGGGGTGTCACCAAACTGTGCACGGGCTCCTGCGACCCTCGTGTCTCCCTGGCACGCCGGTCTCGTCTCACTGAGTGCTGCTCGCCCTCCCTCCCTCCCAATGCGCACATGGCTTTAATGTTTTTATTACCTGTTTGACTCGCTGCCTTATTGCTTCTCCTCTTAATGGGGCTGTAACCGTGGAAACGAGGAATAAACGGCCACCAGAAAATGAGATGATTAAACAGGTCACCCTGGCAAAACAAACTCCGTGTTCACACAGCCCGGGCTGCGTGTGCAGTTTCTGCCCGGGGAGACGCGGGGCTGGGTGGCAGCGGCTGGGAGGGCTGGCTCAGGCTCCTGGAAGGAGCACTCTGCTGAGAGGTGCCTCCTTGGAGGAGTGTGGTCTCTGCCCAGGAGGGATGATGCCACGTGCCTCCCAGGAGAGACATGTGGAAAATGGCAATGTTTGCTGTGGGAAGATGGAAGATAGCGAGGACAAGACACATCCATGTAACTGGGGAAAAAATAGCAACTATGATGAATATAAATAGGCTGGACCGAAAACAAAACACAAGTCTGAGACAAGTTGGTGTCCTCTGTTGTCCCCGTCTCTGGCATTGTCCACGCCTGCCTCGTGGCAGCTCCCAAGGGAGCGCAGAGCCTCTTCTGCCTGCGCTTCTCCAGGCCCACAGGGCACAGCTCCACCGCTCTCCTCGCCCCTGCCAATGGCCAAGCTGCACTGGTGCTGCCCGGGCAAAGGCACGGCACTGCCCAGCCAAGCACTGCCAGGACCTCGGGGAATGCGGGACCTCATGGAGCACAGGCATGGCTTTCCGAGAAGCATCTGCAGTCACCGTGCTACAGCTCCTTCTCCAAAGCCGTGTGGCTGGCAGGAAAGGGACAGGGCCGTGACAGCTGGGAGGGCACGAGCACAGCCCGGGCGGGCGTCCAGGCGTGAGCACGACACTCCAGCACAGCCCTCCTCGCCAGGGGACAGAGGGTTAGTCCACACCAGCAAGACAAGGAGAAGGCAGAGGGGCTGTGTGTCTCTGCGCCCGCTGGCTGCCAACATCTGAATGAGATCTCAGTCAAGCTCAGAGGTAATGAGTTTCAGACCAAAAAGTTGTTGAAAACAAAAATAAAACCCCAAAATATGCACACCGCAATCAAAAAAGCACAATCACAAACCAACATTCAAAGTAGTGAGGATCCTGCCAGAATCCCCATCCTGTCCCAACCTGTCCAAACCCAGACTCATTGGGTGCTGGCAGTCTGGGAAGAGCAGACTTACCCCACCAGGAGCAACAAATCCAGCAGGAGAAATTGGAACGGCAAAGCTTGGCGAGGTGGAGATGTGAGACAACTGCTTGGAGCACACAGGCGAGTGGTTGTGCTTTCTTTCAAGAAAAACAGCAGGTGGTTTATGAAAAGGGCCCTATTCTTTAGGGTAATTTGAGCCATATTTCATTGTTTGATAGAAAAATCCTAATATTCATGACCTCCTTTAACTGGGAGAAGTTTGCTCATCTGAATATCAGCCCACAGACAAATGGGAAAGTGAAAAATAAAGAGAGTAAGATAATGGAAGGGAGGTGGGGGGGATAAAAAAGGCAAGGAAAAGCAAGACAGAATCAAAGACAGAATGGGAAGTCCAGGAGGGTGACAAGAATGACGGGTCTGTGGGAATATGGAAAGGAAGGAGGACATAAAGGAAAACTATTTAGCAAGAGAAGTTAAATAGTGTAGCATAGAAACAACGGCTGAGAAAAGCAAGAGTGAGTGATGGAAAACACAGCAAGAGTGAGCAAAGGAGCTTTCCCTTAAAGTTTCCAAACGCATGAATCAACTTTGCAAAACCGGGATTCTTGTCCTACTGAGCTTCTGTTAAAAATATGCATATGCAATCAAGAAGAAAAATCAGACCCTCTCTCCCCAGCCTCTGTTCCCTCACCCTCTTCCAATCCGGACCTCCTCTGCTAACATCTGCTGCCTGCCTTCGGGACATGCAGATGGTAATTACTCCAGGAGCAGCTTCCTCTCCTTTCCCTGCTTGCAGAGGGCCACTTGGAAGAGAGCTTCAAGCCATGGAAAGATACCACACACCTCCACACCCAGGAGAGGGGGATGTGGGAGCCAGGGCTGTGCCCAGAGAACTTGACAGTACAGGGGTGGGAGGCGGGTGCAAAGATGAAGACATTTGTCTACAAAACACACCAACAAAACATCCCCCCGGCCCAAAGAAGGGGAGCCTGGGGAGAAGTTGGCTTGAGATGTGGAACTGCTCATGCTCCTCCAGATAGGGCAAGGGGTGCTGGGGGAGAGGTGTGCTGGGGAAGGGCTGGCAGTGAGGAAGAGGAGGAGGAGGAGGGCTGCCCTGGGCGAGCCGGCTCAGGGAGTGGATTCATACAAGCATGGAGCTGGCAAACACTGGGCAGAGAGGTGGAGCTGCTTTAATGAGAAGATGCTTCTATGACTCAGGCCTCAAAGGGATTGGGACTTTATTATTTTATTTTTCCATAATAAATTATGCCCTGGGATGCCAGGTCCCGCCGGGTTTTTCTGGAAATACCAGACAAAAGCTGGTGTTGCTACCTGGCTTTTGACAGTTTCCCATGTATGGAAGCTGAAGGTTCCTGGTTCTTCCTCTGCTCTGCCCTGGCCCAGCCAGTCTCGGGAGTGGGGCTGACACCACCACACCATTCCAAGAGAACAGCCCAGCTGGAGCCCACACCTGCCTGCCTGGCCCTCTGCAGGTCCATGACAACCCAGCCTGGATCCAGGGGTGCCCCCAGCCCACGGAGCTGCAGCTGTTGGGATGGCAAAGGTGCCACGGGCCAGGTGGGCACAGGAGCTCCCGGGAAGCTCCCGGGAAGCAGGAGTGGGATCAGCTCTCCCACACCCCGGGCACCACACCCTGGCTGGAGGGAAGAGCGCTCCTGCCCGACCCCCGCACCCATCCATGGACAGCAGCCAGGCCTCACTGCCTTATCTCCATCACTGGAGCGCCCAGCCCTGGCTCTGGGCTGCACAGGGGAGTATGATTATGCCCACTTTATAGATTAGGACTTATTCATCCCACACCAAATCCTCAGATTCTGCCATGTCTCTCAGACCTGTTCTGGAGCTCTTTGTTAGATCTAGGCTGAACTTGGCCCTAGCTCAGCTCAGAAACTTGTGTTACAAAAATCCCCTGTACAACCGCCTGCCTGCCCGCGGCTGCGGACCAAGCTGATGCCAAGGCCATCGGTCCGGGCAGCAGGAGTGGTGGAGAATTCACTGCAGGGCACTGGGAGCACAGGGACACCCAACACACAGACCACACTGGTCTCCTCTTGCTGCTAAGAAAGATCCACTCATGGCCACGATGATGCAAGCACATGGAAACAGAGTGTTCATCAAGGCAGTGTCTTGAGCGAGCAACCTGGAGAACACAAAGTTCAGCACAACATCAACACAGGGCACGTGAGTGTCCGGGAGCAGGGAGGTGGGCGAGTGTCTGGGGCAGACGTGCATGTGCAGGACACGGTGACGGGGACGTAGGTGTTGGGTGTGGGCAACACCTCCAGAAATGCTCCAGCAGAGCTTGATGTTTCTACTGATTTCACAAGAGGCTCTGCTAAAATGTCACCTCTCCGAAGCAAAACATGAGCATGGCGGTGAATCATCATTTCACACCCCAAAACCAGGAATGGGTGGCAAAACTCTCTAGTGAGGCACCAAATCCTCAGGGGATTGCCATAAAATGCACCCGGTGACTTTAGTCTCCCCATCCTTTTTCCTTGTGTCTCCTGCTCTCCACCCCTTGCTCTCTCTTGCCAACCTACACGGGTTGTTCAGCTTTTATTTCGAGCATGAAACTGCCTTAGGACTGGAAGCTTTAAGCAGTTTCCCAGCCTCCAGAAATTTTCTGGTTGTGTTTCTCCATGGCAAAGCAAACAATTGCTTCGGTACCTGGCCACCACACCTAACTCCCAAACGCAATGAGAACTCGGAATTCTTTGGGAAACTTAAACAAGAACATATTTCACATGAGTGAATCGCATGGTTTTCGTTCACTCTATTCCTGAAAGGACTTGACAAACTGTTTTATTTTCTGGAATCACCACATGAAGAAAGATGGGAAGTCCCTTGAGAAAGGGGAGAAAGCTGGTGCCAGGTTAACACACTGGGAAGACAAGCTGATAGCTGGACTCGGCCTCTGAGAGCTCCGTGGATAGGCAACAAGGGGGTCAAGGGAAGAGCATGACCATCCCTCTACAAAACACACTCTACTCTGCAGACAAAGCCTGTGCTTACGGGAACAGCAGCCCACCCCTCACCTGTGATCGGTGCTACTGCCTGTCCTCACCAGCAGCTCCTGCCAGGACCAGGAGCCCACCCACGGGAGCTGCACAAAGGACAGGCAGCTCCAGGGCACCGATCCCTGCTCCGTGGCCATCTGTCAGTCCAGAGATAAGCCCATCCAGGGCAGCTCTGTGTAGCCCCTGGGCTTTGCCCACCCAGGGACTGTTCTGTCCCCCTCTCGCAGCACCACGGTGACCTGGCCCAACCCTTCACCCACCATACCCCTCCTGGGCACCCCCTCTACATTCTCCACCCAGCACCAGCTGCTGTTCCAGCCTGCAGATCACTGGTCAAGCAGGAATGGGGATTAGAAGCCAGCAAGTTTTCCTTCTGCTACCAGCGTCTGCTTCCATCTCCCCTGTGAGCCCTCGCAGAGGAAACAGGGAGCAACAAGGTCCTGGTCCAAAGGGCTCTCAATCCTCAAAATGGATTTTACCTGTCTCTGAAAGCTGCCTCCATCTCTCACCCCCATTGCTTTCTCCCTAGGGAAATCAGTCTAAAAGGGGCTAATGGAACAATGTCCCTCTCTCTCCCCCCTCTCATTTTCTCTTTTTTTTTTATTAGCATTTGTGGAATTTATTCCCAAACTCTCCTAATCTTTCGTACACAACCATTTGATTTGCATAACCCAGCCCCCTCTCATAAAAACTGGCTGCTAGTTTAATTAAAAAATGTAAATTTGCTGTCATCTCGGGGCCTGGTGAATTAGGACGACATCGGCATTTTTTATTGCTGAAGACGTCCAAATTGATCCAGTCCGCATTGAACCGGAGGGGAGGAGACGGTGCCGCGTGGGACTTTTGGCTGCAGGTTCTGCCCCTCCCCTGCTCCCAGCCAAGCCTCCTCTGCCCCCTCTCTGCTTTGCAAAGTGCAGCTGAGGACGAGGACATCGGTTCTCCCAAAGCCCAGCTGGATGGGCCAGCGTGGCCTCTGCGGTGTCAGCACTTCTGGGAGCTCAGCCCTGGGTGGCACCTGAGCTCTCCAAACCTTGGGAACAGCCGCTGCTCCAAACCCTGGCAGGGAGGGAAGGAGTCCAGGTGGAGGTGGGAGATGCAGCACAGGCAATGGTTCTCTTCACCTCCCACAGGACTTTTCATTACTTTCCAGACACTTTCAACCAACTTTTCAGAGAGAAACCTAAATTGTAGGCTGCACAGCAGCCCAGGGGTACAATTTGATGTCAGAGGGAGAGTCAAAGTGGCCACAAAAGCTCTCGCAGTGAGGACAGCCAAGTGCTCTGGCAGCATGAGAAGTGGGACAGACAAGGCTGTGCAGGCAAAGCCCTGATAAATTCCAACCTCAGATACTCCTTTCTAATAGTGGCAAGGAGGACTCAGAATGGAAGCATCAACAGTCCAGGAAAACAGAAAGAGAAACTGATTATATGGAAACTACATGCTTAATACTTGATCCCCTCCAGCTGAGGCATCTCTACCATTCCTAGCTGGTTTCAGTTCAGGTCACCTCTCCCCCCTGGGACACCGTGTCTCGGAGCAGAAGGGTGCAGTACCTGCACACACTGGCAGACTCTGTCAGTGGCAGACCTGGTTCAGAAGGACTCACAGGGCCCTGCAGACAGGGTGCAGGTGAGGAAACAGGAGTTTATTATCTCGGGGATCAACCCTTTGCTCTTTCTGTGAGTTATCTCTCTACAGTAAAGCAGTAGAAACACTCCTACAGACTTTCAAGCAGCTTTGAAGCACGTTCTCCAAGTAATAGCTGGGCCTTGCTTACACCACGATGGGAAGGTTAATCCCTGCCCTGCTAAACCCTTCTGCCAAGGAACAATCTTCACTTGGTAGTCTTAAGCCCTTGAATGCTTTCCACCCAACAAGTATCTCATGGGACTACTGGAAAGGGAATGAACACCCAAATAACCTGCCTGGGAACCTTCTGCAGACCATCAGCTCAGGAATGACACCAGTGCTGACTTAGCCAACGTCTCCCCAAAAATTGGCACTGTCAAAAAAAAGAAAACGAAGTTGCCACCAGCCCAGAAAAGGTGTTTCTGTCCGCTGGGTGTTTCAAACAACAACATGATTTGACAAAGACCCAAAATGATCCTTTGAGTGGAAAATCGGGCGTTTCTCCACCCATTTACCATAGGTGTCTTAGTCCTCACTCTGAGATCAGTTCCTGTAATCTCATACCAAGGATAATTAGGCTAGGGAACAGTTTCCCAAAGGAAGTGACAGGTGCCCAGTCAGTCAAGATATTTACAACCAGAGTCGCAGAAAGTCACATGTAGGGAACATCTTGCCACGACCCTGGGCAGACGGACTCAGTCCATGAATTCTTTTCAGCCCTGAACCTCTATGAACACTTGTGGCCCTAGGAGGTCCACGCAAGGACTGACTAAGCTGAGACAGCTCTCAGCAAGAGCAGGCTGTCAGACCCCACATCGCGAGTCCCTCTGGGAAAGAACCCCCTCCGGACTCGGCTGTGCCAGCTGGCAGCTCGTGTGAGCAGCCCTCGGGCACTGCCTCGGGGGAGCCACTGCCGCAGGGCTTGGAGGCAAGTCAAGAGGCAGCGACTGAGGGAGATAAGCTGGCCCAAGGAGATAAGGGTTAGAGGTGGTGATTATGGGGCAGGTCTTTGCCCCAAGATCATGACAAGACGGGTTCACCCACACACAGGCCATAATGCTGACTTAAACAGATCTCCCAGATCCTCATTTCCATGGCTCACTGCAGCCCCGCGTTCCCACAGCGGAGACCGAGCCCCACGTGTTACCTGGGCAGCCACTGCGGAGGGGAAGGAGGTGCCTTTCCCGCGGGAGGGGGCGGTGTCCGG
>VWZF01000455.1:40478-62799 GCA_013396755.1 Sclerurus mexicanus | reverse complement strand
TATACAAATTGATACCCATGGACTGGTGAAGAGAGAAAAGCAAGTCACTCAGTTCCAAAGACCAGAACTCCCTAAAACTATTGGAAATACTCTTATTCATTTCAACTGGCTTATCAAAGAAAGAAAATAAAATTCCAACCTCAGCAGGCTTTTTTTTCCTACTTACATTTAAAACGTATACTTTGAAAAAAATATTTGTTTTGCTTCCATTTCCCTTCACTGACTTCCCGTGAGATGAGCAGATCATAGAGGCATTACAGAAGCATGAGAAACACTTCAATAACTGACAAACCCATTATCACTTCATAGCCACTGTGCCTTAGGAAGGGTTTTGGTATCACTCTATGGGCACAAGGTCATAAGGCTTGAAGGACTCAGCAAGACAAGCTTCCACTGCCAGAAATGCAACATCTTCATAAAGTAGGTTGTAAAGGTGGGAAATAAATTACTTTGGAGCCAGAAGCTATTTAATATAACAGCAAAGCTGTTATACTGCATGATACTGTAGTATTACGCAGCTAACCTTCATCTCTGTTAGAGTCACTCCTACACAAAAAACCAAAACCTGCTCATGATATAAAGAATATAGTGATATTATGCTTTTGAATTATCAGATGGAAGGAATTTATCTCTATGGTGTGTTTCATTTTGAAAAATCTTGCAGCATCCAGATAAATTTTTCTGTCTGCCTTTGCTTTGCCTCCTACAACAACAAGCAGGAGAAACACTACCTAAATTTCCAAAAGCAGGAAACACACAGCTTCCGGGGACAAGTTTTTGAGGAAGCAGATTTAAATGTAAAAAATTTGGAAGAGCATGTCTGCATGCTTCTAGGTGTATTTATTTTGCACACAAAATACTTGTAAAAGCCGTTTTCTTCAGTCTTTGTAAAAACAATAATTCTTAATGTTTTTGCACTACTGTTTTATCTTAAGCGTTTTTTTTTAAAAGATAATTAACCCAGTAAATTGCCACAGCTTTGTCTATAGTACTTGCTTTTTATATTCACCTTTCTCATCCACTTATCTTCCAGTATTCTCAGTGGAAAAGGAGATTGATTTACATTTCTCCTTTACTCATCCATCATGTTATCACAGAATTTAATCACAAAAGGATACCCTCACTGAAAAAATCCCACATTTTTTTTTATCATTTCCTAGACCTTTTATCATTTCCCACACTTACATTTCTTCTGTATTTAATCATCACGATGTTACCCTCAAACTGTGATCCATAAAGAGTCACAAGATTTATAAGAAAGAGAAAAAAATACACAGAATGGCAGTGAGGAGTATTTTTACCAGTATTAATTAGATATTGATTCACCATTGCTCGGCCATGGGTATTTTGCATCCTTCCCCTTGGTTTAGATCTCTCCTCCTTGCATGACAGCCAGTCATTTTAACACAGTACATTCACAATAGAACTTCTCTGTATTATAACAGAGAAGAAGTCATTCAAGAGAGGCTGTAACAGAACAAGACTAAACTCAGGAATGTAAGTTTTTAAAAATTAATAAATTACAAATAAAAGAGTAAAGTATAAAAAACTATCTCATTCCCCCAAAGGGTTACAGAAAGGGGTTCCTGATTAGAGAACTGTTCAGTAAAAGGGGTGAGTCACTGAGAGATGTGGTACACAGAAAAAGGTCTCTCCAGTAGGTGAGTATAACTCGAGACAGTCTTTCCAAACTTATCAGGTTTTGTAAGCATTGCAATAATGCTTCATTAAGTATGTACATCCAAACTTCTTTGCATAGTTGTGATACAAGTTTTTCCAACTCGTTTAAAATTTTTATTTGCTTTCTTCTTTTTGCTTATCGAGATCAAGGTTTATGTGACACAACACACTAGCAACCATTTACGTCTTCCTTCATCAAGGAAATGCTCGTTTTTCGATTTGTCAGTTTTCAATTGCTGCAGATCTCACGAGGAGCCTTCTTTTAGTGATAGCTGAGTTAGAACTGAGGAGTACTTTTCTGATTTATAAATTAAAAGCAAAGGAGAAGAGAGGAATCAAAACAAACTTCTGCCAAGTTTTAAGATGCAGAATCAATGACTGAAAGCATGAAATAGCACTCCTTTGTGAGAGAGCAAGAAACTAAGTTCTAAGAGCTTGAAAATCTGCAGTTCTGTGAACTAATTCAAACCTTCAGATTCAACAGGCAAATTGAGCCTGAAATCTTACTGTGTCTGGAAACATTTTGTACACGTTTTTTTTCACGCTCCTTTTCTTGCTTTCCTTTCACTCCTTGTCTGTTGGAATCTCAAAGTGGTGTTGGTGATTCTCCTCCAGGTGCATTCTAGGCACCCAATGAAGAGTACAGGTATGTTATTACATGTGTTGTTAACTCTGGGTGCCTTGGGACTTGGAGGGATCTTGCAAACTTAGTGAAAATTTCCAAGTACTGTGTGGTAAGTTCAAGATAGTTGGCAAAGCTTCAGTAAGCCAGTAACTCCCACAGGGTAGCTAAAGAAACACCTCCCATAAAGAAATACTGAAAAACAGTGATTCAGCTTCCAGCAGGGTAGAAGCTCCTATCAAAAGGAGGGGAGGAAGGAGACAGCATGGCAGAAGAGATGTTTACTTTTCTTTGACTAGGCCCTTGGAATCACCATTGGAATTAAAGTTCTTCCTGTGTGATTAAGAACTGCTAGTAATACACTAAACACAAGTTTTTTGTTTTGTTTTGTTTTCTAACAGAAAGCTATCCAATTTATGAACAGTGGGTTTTGTTTTGCATTCTCAACAGCAACAATCCTTAAAATCTCATGGAAAAAATCCTCCACTGAAAATTGGGTCCACAATACAAGACACCATGAAATGCAAATCTTCCCTGCCTTGCTGGACCTACATTTTCTCAGTTTAAAGTCTCTTCAGTGAATGTGTTCTAAATCAAAATTTGGAAAAAAAAAAAAAGGAACGTTTTCATATGATCTCAGGTTTCATTGGAAAGGCTCTTTACAGATGTAATCCATGTGGTGTTTTGAAGAAAAAACTCTTGACCTAATGGTTGTGCACATAATAACTGATATGCTTCATACTGCTAAATAAAAGCCTAATCAGCCTATTAAATACTCATACATATGGTGAAATTCTACACTTCAATTATTATACCAAAATAGTGAATGAAATATGAACAAAAGAATTAAAAACCAGCCTTGATTACACGGAATTAATTTACTAGTTCTGCCTCGTGAACTGCACATCATCTTCATGGATGCAGAAAATGAAATCTACATGTTAGATAAAAGAAACTAGTGGTCATAAGACAACAATTTCCTAACCTCCTCGATAACTGTGGCTGTGCTTAGGAGTAACTGATGAGATGAATATGATTTTGCATCATCTAAAATGCATAAAACAGAACTTTCCCAGGAGAGTCTTGCAAAAAAAAAAAGAAAAAAAATGTGAAAAGGCTGTGTTAAAGACATATATCCTATTCTTCTAAGGCAGAGAAGAAGATAAAAGAGGAGATTTAGACATTTGTTTTGCTCTTCTATAAAGGGTGCGGTTGACTTTAACAGCTCACCTGGTTATTGGTGAAATGGAAAAAAGTCTCAGTGAAAATCACAAGATTTAGTTTTGCTGATTTCTGTATTTTTCTTTGGGTGCCTCTAGTTTGAAATGTAGCATTTGTAATCAAGGAAAAGAAGAAGAAAAAGTGAGAAGTTACTGAAGAGAATGTGCTTATCTACTTTACAGTACTTGAGACTGGTTGGTTAGGATACTGCCTCCCTTTTTCCTCTTTCCCTTCCTTTGCCACAATTGTCACAGATGTCTCTGGCTGCATGAGGCACCTAGTGTGGGCCAAGAAGCTTTTGTTTGGTTTGCTTTTTAAAGTTGAGAACAGTCAGTCTGTTCTTCCTTCTGTGGCACATCATCAACAGTATTACAAAGAACAGGAGGAGGACACTGAAGCCAATTTCTGCTTTTCGGCACAAAGCATGTGGCTCCTATTTTGTTTTATAGACGCCTTCTAGAGAGTGTTTTCCGGTAATTATGAAAGTAAAAACTTCTTGTGATTTTTACATGTTATTCTGATGTCTCATATTTAAAACCACAAACAACAGTAATGTGGTATAATGCAGAAGACAAGCGCAAACAGAAAATAAAACAAAAAAGCAAAAATAACATATGTTGCAGAAGAACAATTTCCCATCTTAATGAAAACTCCCTTAAAAAAAGCCTTACTGTATTAAGCAAACATAGGCTGCATGTTTAACCAAAGAAAAAATAAAAGTAGCCAAATTAAAATTGAAGTCCTGTCACTGTCAACTTGCCACAAGTCCTCCTGCACATTATACAGTGAGAAAAAGTTAAGATGCATTCTTAAGATTCCTTATGCTTTACAAATCCACAGCTATGCTCAGCTGCAAAACGTTAAAAAAAAAAGACTGGAATACTTTCCAGAATAAAAGATTTCAAAATAGACCATTTTTCCTTTAAAGAACACATATTGTATTACTTTTTTTGGTCTGTCTTAAAGAATACAACAGTTGAACAGAGCAGACATAAAGAACAGTTTTGAGTTAGACAGGTCAAATTCTCCCTAAAATATATGTAAGCAACTGCAATTACATTCACATACACAGCAGATGGCTGCAATCATCAGCTTACTTGTAGTGTACCATTACCAACCCCTTCTACAAACTTATTTCAGAAGCACCTGCCAAAGCAGTAAAAATCAAGCTTTTGTCTGCAGCTGCCAAGTACCCATTAAAAGAAATCTGACTTTTACCATTTTTGTTGGCACTTGAAAGGTATGATCACCCCACGAAAAGAGTCTTTTCGTGTAGAAAGGACAACTCTAAATGATAAGCCCATCATCTTTAGGAATAACTCAAAACAATATTTAATGATACAAGCTACTGATAGAGGCAGAAATGCTGCATCTGTTTCGTTCAGTAGGTTACTGGCACACTCGAGTTAAAGGAAATTTACTTTAATGACAAAAGAAAAAATACGACATCAATTTGATTTTGTCTTAAATAAATTAGAAGTACAATTGAAAAATAAGTAAAAAGGAATAGCCTATCTTTGGTAAGAGTTAATTAACCACAAAAGGAAGCTGCACCCTGTTATATAAAATATGATTCTGATCCAGTGTGTCAGTGCTGACACTGATTCTAAACTACATTCCTCTTCTCATGTTGCACTCAAACTCCAGTGAATTCCTACTTACCTACAGAACAAAGGAGAGGTGTTCCAGAGGCACTAAGTGAATTACAGTGTGTTAATTGGCAGGGAGTATAATACAACTGATCAACCTCTCCAAACAACAACAAACTGTTGTTATTTTAACCACAGATTTTGAATGCATACTGGCAAAAGGACTTGTCCAAAAAGTAGTAACAAAAATAATCTTAGCAAAATGTGATGACAAGTTTCTGTTTAGTGACCCAAATGCTTTCTTCCTCTTTAGTAACTGAAAGTCAGTGTGAGAGAATTGAAGCACATTTACTTGACTGTAAGTTCTGTAAAGAATTTATCCTGCAAAGATCCACAGATATAGACCCTCTTCAAACAGGAAAGTTTATGAAAGCTCAAAATATGATCAGCAAAATTCAGTACGGAAATATGTACTGTAAGCACTTGAGTGCAAAACACTTGGTAAACTTCTAGCCACAGACTTGCGATGCGCTGCATTTTAGGGAAGTTTCCTTTTGTCAGAACATTTGCCCTATTCTTACCTCTTTCCTGTGCATCTCTTAGAGCTATTGCTGAAGACAAGGTATGAGGTGAGTGTAACTGCTAGAGTTATTCTATGTCTTCAGTCAGAGTCCTCCAGCCTCGGATGTATTCTGATCCAGATTCATAGCCATAATCCCAAATAGGTCTTTTCACTCTCAATTAGATTATCCATGTATTCACAGCATACAGAGAAAACGAAATACTGAGATGTGAGACTCACCTGTGCATTCATGCTGTAGTCCTTTCCCATAGTATCCTTTTTCACATATACACTCAAACTGGCCAGTGTGAGTACCACATTTACAGCTTGCCATGATGTCGCAGCAGTTTTCATTTGCCTCACAGAGATATGAACAATGTGATATATCTTCCTGGATATAGCTGCCAGAGGGTAGGTCTGAAATAGTATTTATTTATTAACAAAAAATTCAAACAAAAGTTCTCACACAGCCCCACACTATGTCATTAGTGAAATGTTTGTTAAAACCCCTAAGCTACAGTTTTAAGTAGGAGTGGTATCAGTGTGAAGAGCCTTGTGATGCTCAAAATGTGAAAAAAACAAAAAAAAAACAAAAAACAAACAAACAAAAAAAAACAACCCAAAAATTGATGTCCTTATTCTGGAAAAAGCTCACTGAATTCCATGGTGCACTCAGTTTTCTTCACTTGGCTTCATTTGAGTCCAACACTGCCAGAGTGCAGACTCACTCCCAACAGAAACTGTTGAGACAGCTTTTCCCAGCTTTGGTGGATGCCATATTTGGCATCAAAAGACTGTTTGGTCATGGCAGATATAACCAGTTGGTCATACTGTATTAAAAAAAAAAAAAATCTTTCAGCATATTCACATAGACCAATCCAACCTTTCTTGGAACAAACAGGATAGTAATAAAGCACCAGAAAGACAGTAAAGCACACTGCTTATTTAAAAGTAGCATGTTTTTAAAAATTGTAGCAAATACATGCAAATGGCTAGTCTGATGCATGTTCTAAGCCTCAATCAAGCCTTTCAAACAAATGTTTAATCATGTGTTTTCACTTCCTTGTCTAAACTTACCCTATTTTTTAGGAAAGACTTTTTTTAGAATATAGTGGGTTAAAAGAGTACAGAACCACAGTCCAAACTCATTCCACTCCTTGTTCTTTCCAGTTTTACTGAATGTATAAGGTCATAAACACAAATTGTATTTATTCTTACACAGAGAGTTCTAAATCAGTTCTGAACAGATTAACGTTTGTTGCTGTGCAAGATACCAAATGGTATTAAGTTTAGTCCTAGGCCTCATTAGGGCAATCATTAACTGACTACTAAGTTCATCCATTCCAGCAAAAGTTACACTGGGCCAAGAACATAGTCTGTTCTTCATGGACAAAATGAAGAGCTAAATGGATGTAAGTACATATATACATCAATGAGGAGAATTTCATTCACATTTTGTCTATGATGGCTAAGTCAAATAAAACTTATCCTTTTAACTGAGGAACAAACACCTCTGCTGTAAAGTATGAGAAAAAAAAAAAAAGGGAATCAACACTACATGAAATGTGAATGCAAGACAATACTGGAGACCTTTCTACTCAGACCTCTCTGCTCTCTGTAGATTTCTGAGGTTAGCACATTAATACCTTCATGAAGAGCTCTGCGTGCCAGAGCTTCAAATTCAGTGAAACTGTGAAGAAGGTAACAGTGATCTTCTTTTGGGTGCGATGCCATATCATTCAGTTCTCGGATATTCCCCTGCCATATTCCAAAGGTGAAGATCTCCACTCCAAATTCACGCAAGGATGCTGCAATGGGTCTTGGGTCTCCCCCATTGGAATACCCATCAGTAATTAGAAATATCACTTTTGTTGCATTTCCACGGGCATGCCGTAATATTTGCTGGAAGAGAAAATGAAATGGCACACTTCAGCAAAGAGTTAATGGTTGATCCATACACTACTTCCTCTATGATGTGACTCCTTTTATTTGAATTATCCAGCTAGATTAGGCCCCTGCAAGATCTCCCACTATAACAAAGATCAACCAAGCTGCAAGTAGAACCTGTGGTTAAAGAAGACGAACCACTGATTTACATTTCAGATGGTCATAGTCAACACAATCACAGAAATCACAACATGATCTGAAACACTTTTCATATGGACTGATAGTCACCCATGCATCAGACAGCAATGATTCTGACCCCTGCTCTAGCAACTTTAAGTCTGCAGTTTAAATAGGTAATACAAACATTGAAAATCTAGTGCAAAACCCAAAATACGATCTAACATATTTTAATGGAACCTTATGTTTCCATCCACTATATTATAAACCCCACTTCTGATCTGTTGTTAATCTTCTCCCAACAAGCATTCAGTATGTGGCTATTTTAACCCCACTACAGTACTCTCCATTGTCCCTGTTGAATTGTGCTTTTCTCCCTTGCAATGGTTTGCTAAAATCACTTTAGATTGTCCATCACGACCTCAAAAACTGCCTGTAGTCCCTTACACCCTGCTGCTGTCTACAGACCGAGTATCATTCGTTCTAATATTTCACACATAACTTAGTGACACTACTCAGTACTGGCTGAGTGAGAACACGTCCCGCAGATTCACGCCCACACCCTTCCAGTCTAACAGTGCAATATTGCTAATTACTCTCCACGTACATTTGTTTTTGGATGACAGGCAGAGCACGTGCAAAAATGCAATGTTGACATGCCATGGACTAGAAAACACCCTATGGAGTTACCACGCTGATGACTAGCCACTGTTGGTCAGAGTGTGAGCAATTAAGGGACCAGTGCTGACTGCAACCCTAAAGCAAGGGACTGTGAAGGTGCACTTTCTCCTTGCTTCATGAACTTATGTAGAAGGAATTAGACTCAGACTTTCAACTTGGTATCAGGCAAATTACTACCATGTTTATTTCAATAATAGATTGTACCATGATACAATCAATACAAAAGACCACATTTGACAGACCTATGAACGATACTCCAAAAATCATGTTGCTGTATGATGAGCAGGTAAACGCATTTAAGCCACCCTTAACAATAACAAATTCAAAAAATGGAGATGAACTGAGTTGAGTAGTTTTATTACAAAATCTTAAGGTAAAACTTATGAAGTAAAATGGTCTGGCTTTCAGCTCAACAAAAGGCTTACAGTCTAGGCAAGTCTAAATAACCTGCAGAGCTTTTACACCCCTTCTCAGTAACCCAGGCCCTATTTCAGGACAATTTGACTCTGATTTGGCAGTTTACTGATTTCAGGTAGATACTGAACAAAAACAAGTACACACACCATAAATCAAAACACATATCCCTGACATTGTGGTCTAAGAGACTGTCAGGCAATGTTTTGTTGTTGGGTTTGATTTTATTACTGCTTGTATGCAAAACCTAAAGGGAGTGAAACCAAATTCTCTTAGACAAAAATACCCTTCACAAATCAAACCTATTGTTCCTCATATTCCTTAAGTGGAAAACCAGAATGAAGTGAAAACCTAGAATGAAGTAGAAAGCTATAATGAAAAGAATCAGGAAGCAAAGGGCAAGAAAAAAGACAACATGGAGACAAATAATAGGAAAAAAGTACAAATGCCTCATTGCAAAATGCATTTTGAAACTGATGTTCTCAGACAAGTGACACTGCAGGCAGAGGGTCGTGCTATTTATAATTAACACATATAATTAACATATTTAGCATTAACTGTGCTATTTTAAAACAGAATATAAGAAACTTAACTTCTACCCAGCTTCTTAAATATTCAGGCTGAATTTTTCCACTCAGGATGTTTGTCTCAAGCTGTTTCAGTGAAAATGGCTTTTTTTCAAAAAACAAGATGAGGAAAACATATGTTCCATCCATACTTACTTGATTTTGGCAACCATAGCACCTATGAGCTTTGAAGAAAGAACTTTCAATCTGCAAATCACATAATAAAGGTGGAAAAGTATGCCCTGAATACATGCAAGTTGTGGAATGTGTGTAACTGAGGAAGAAACCACTACTTACGCAGGGTTAAGAGACATAATGGCGATTGCCAGTGCAATTCTCTAAAGGTCTCACCTACAACTTGTGATTATGTCATAACACATACAGAAGGTGGAACAAAGCTTAATTTTGGAAGCATGTGGCTTTGCAATTTCTGTAATATTCTTTCAGCACTGTTTCCCTCAGTGTGTAACAAAACGATGCACAAACTTTGCAGGTGAAGCATTGGATGGCACTACACATTGCCATAGTTGTTCAGCAATTGATACTTGTAATAGATAGCAATCAAACTTTCATGTTTTCCTTAAATACAGAGACATGTCTGCATGGACAATGAACAAACTAGCTTGAGCCCCAGTGGTCTAGCCAGGAAAACAGAGATCTCAGAAAGGACTACTTAATTCTACTTAGCAAATTAGCAGGGATCTCTGTTTTACCAAACTAGACTGCCACAAATGCCCTCTGAAACTTCTGAAACACAAACCCTCCATGTCCTTCCATGTCATCAAGAAAGTTTCTGATCGCATGAACAACTGCCTACCAAGCCCTCTTAAAAGATGTGTGTTTGAGTAAGTGGGAAGCATAAGCAAATGACCATTACTGAGGGAAAAATGTGCCTTGGCTACATGACCTCCAGATAAAGGAAGCAGCAAACAGCTTTTCTGTTCTCTGCATCTCAAAGGGCAATCACCTCTTCAGGACAGCACTTCTGTCACATACAAACACAAGCTGAGCTAACAGGTAAGAGAGCATGAAGCGCTCTTCCTGCTACCCAAGGACTCCAATATTCAGGCATTAGGGGATCTGAGCAGAGAAACAGACAGACAACTAGACAAGATTGCTCATATTTCCCCTAGAAATCAAAACAAAACAACGCCACTGAACAGCTTGGCCCTCATGTCTTGCAGCTGTAACTCTAGACACAGAATCCCTGCTGTATAAGGGCAGAGGGAAATAACAAGGGATGGAAAGAAACATTCAGCATGGGGTGGAGGGGAGACCAAGGTCTATCTTTAAATCATTTGCGTATGTCTGGTGGCCCGGTTAGTGTTTTGTTGCCACCATCCAGAGCTTCTGACAATCCAGGTATCACTCCACATTACTCTGCCTCTTTTCTCCAATATTTCTGTGGGATTTCATTTTTGTTTCCTCCAACCTCTCCTTCCCTCTCCAGAAAGTTGTTTTGAAAGCTGTTCTTTTCCCCAACAGAAATTTCATGTATTTTTAAATGTCTGTTCACATAACCCCTAAACTTAGACACGCACGAGATCATTCCATGTATTTCACCAGTGCCTGCCAACTTCATGGACTGTATCTACATAAAGCTGACTTTTTTCACAACAAGGCTTTGCTGTTCCTTCATAAATTGTCATGATCTTCAGTAAATACAGTTTAAAGGTCCACTAAAAGGTATTAGGAATTTAAAGGGATTCTGAGAACCTGTTTCCTTGGTATGAATATCCACATCTGCTTCTGATTTTACCATCAAATGAAACTGAGCACAAGCCATAACTCAAAATACAGTTGGTGAATGACCTGTTCAATTGAGAACACAGCCCATTCAGTCACTACCATAAATTAATAAGGGATAAGTACACATAAAACCAAACAATTAGTGTTCCTGATGATTGAAAAGAAATGCATGGAGTCCCTAGAAATACCTAGTCTTTTACCATTTTAGTAACTATTTTCTTGTCCACACTTCTTCCACAGGAGTGATAGATCAGTCAGCTTCAGTAATCCTCCCAGATCTTAAATAAAACATTCTTTTTTCATTAGCAAAAGTTATTACCATCTGTATTGTGTTCAGTGTCTGCTTAGTGTGTACAAATATCTGGCAGACTCACCAATCTTTTGTGCCAATAACAGCTCTTAGAATTAAAAAATGTAGTCTTGTGGAACAAAAGAGTTGCCGTTCAAAATCTTCCTCTAGAAATTCACTACTCTAAGAGAAAATTAAATCCTGTTAGGAAAGTCACAAAAACAGCTAAACCTCTTCTGTGTTTTTAACATGGAGTTTGTAGCACAAAATTAGGCAATAAGCATCATCCAAGGGCAAAGACTTCTTCAGTCACTTGACAACCACAGCAATGATGTCAAAGGTTCTTTGTTACTGCCTCAATTATATCTTCTGCATTTAATACATAAAACATATGATCTTGGTCCTGATCCCTGTCCTCACGCTCTGTTTTGCTTTTAAAGGGGATTCTGATCATATAGAATTGACTATTAATATATCTGTTTAAAAGGAAACAAACTGAAATGGGTTAACCTCTATCACTTTACAAACTAAACTTCAGGTTAACATTAGAGAGCCCCAGGATCCTTGCCAGGAGAAGCTTGCCTTAAAAGGCTTAAGTCGGAACCTTGCCCTGAAAATAGCATTATTTAAGCATTCACTTTGTAGGAAATACACTACCTAAGGGCTGCAAGGGGAATGTTTTTTGTTATAGCTCAGGAAGAACCACACTGCACCTCAGAAGCAAAACAGAAAGACCTCCACTAAAGAGCCTTTCAACTCTACTATACCAGTAGACCACTTACACTGAACTTTTCACTCTAGAAATAACATAAGCCTTACACAACAAGGGAATGATTTCTAAATAGAATGAGATGATTCCTTTTCCCCAGTGGATCACTTATTCACTATAAAAGAAAAAAATCCCATTTAATAATATTAGAGAATTAATTTAACTACATATAACACATTCACTATTAAACACTGCATAGATTTGACCTATATATTCATCAGAATATTAAAACAGTATGTCTTAATTTATCACAGATGGCTTCAGAAGATCTGCATATCATTCACAAAGGAAATGGCAATGCTAAATCTCTTTGCAAAGCTCAACTTTTGTTTCAAGATTTCTTTACTTCCATCCATCCTGCAGGTAAAAAGGTTCAAATCTGGCAGAAAATTTTGTGTAAATAAATATTCTATAAAGAAAAAAAAAATCAGTACTAGGATAAAACATAGTTTTTGGCAATGAGGCACCTTATCACTGAATCCAGAGCAACACTAAGCAACCCAGTCAATCTCACAAGAGTAATGCAAAGCTAAGGGGTGATAAATACAGTTCTCCCTTCATCAGGACAAGAATGTTGTTATTCCTCTACATAAAAGAACTGGCTACACCTCTTGTGCTTCCTCTTTAAAACAGCTTATTCCACCACTTTTTCTTTGGTCATTGAACACTGCTATTGTCACTGCTCCAATCAAATTATCTTATCTCCTCTTTAGGTTTCAGGAAATGAACTAAAAGATAAGACACAGTTAGAGATTTGGGTTTCCAATCTTTCACCACTTTTTTGCTTCTACACTGCTACACAAGCTCTAGAGCCACTCTAGAGCTGTTACCTACTGAGATGAAATTAATTCATTTTAAGGCTTTCCTTGGATATTCCCCTTAGCAAAAAGTGCCCTCCTAATTCAGAGAAAAGATGTATCTATAGAAGTAATCTGGATATTTAAATAGTGCTCTGAGCAACTGGCAAGTATGACCTCAGTACATCTTACAATTTTATCAGACACTGCTGCTCTGTGGATGAAAGCACACAGATAAAAAGTCAGGCATGCTCACAGCCAGGAAATTTAGACACATGTCATATGAGGAAAAACTGGCAGATCTAGTATTGTTCAGACGGGAAAAAAGAAGGCTTAATGTATATATCTATGTACATATAAAAATATTTGCCTGATGTATAATTATATATATATTTAATATATAAAAATACTCCATGTACATATACATATATCCACGTATACTTCTAAATAATTAACAAGTGGGGGAGTGAAGAATATGCATAAAGAATCTTGGTAGCATGAGGCAAAAAGCACAAACTTAAATACCAAAATTCCACTTAAAGAGACCTTGACAAATGAGAGAACTGGGTAATCATCAATNCCTGAGGTTGTGTCAGGGGAGGTTTAGGTTGGGTATTAGAAGTTTCTTCCCCCACGGGGTGGTTGGACACTTGCACAAGCTCCCCAAGGAAATGGTCACAGTACCAAGCCTGACAGAGTTCAACAAGCATTTGGAAGATACTCTTGGACATATGGTGTGAACTCAATGATCCCTGTGGGTCCCTTCCAACTCAGCATATTCTGTGATTCTGTAAAACAACATTTTTACTACAAGGATGATCAAGCACTGAAACAGGTTTCCCAGCGTGCTTATGGCATTTCCAGCCATGGAGATATTCAAAACCCAACCTGGACACAGACCTGATCAATCTGAACAAAAAAACAAACAACCCAAAATCACCACTGGCTTTGTAAAAATAGGAGCTATTACATAGAATTTTGGTTTACACAGTTGTGTGAGGACTGTTTGATCTGGGGAGTTGAAACTGTGTGGCTTGTAGTTTTGAGCTCTGAACTACGAAAAACAGAATGCACCTAGTTTCTAGGAAACAATTAACACACATATCCCTTTCATGTTCTATCATTCTGAGGTCTTCTAAACAGAATATTAAAAGACAAGGCATGTTATGTACATAATCACTTCCTGATCTCTTGGTGCTATACAACCTTTTAACAGTTTATCAGGACTCTAAAAAGTTGCTGGAGGCCCTTACATGTCACCACATTGTGTGCCATATTCAAAATATCATCTTGCTAATAGATCTCAGTTTGATTTGAAAAACTAAAGCCCCTAGTTTTCTTTGTCTGTGAGCAATTTCCATCACGAAAATAACAAAGATGTTACTTCATTTCTCTAGTACTGTTCCAGTATTCTGCTAATAATAAAAATAGACAAAAATATTTTACTGAATATGTAATTGATCTCCATGTATTTTCAGACCAAGTATTCACATCAGTATTGACTAGTACATCTGCCAAATATTTGTTTCTTTTATGTTTGCTTTAGACATTTATTACTTGAAAAAAAAGCAGGGGGAAAAAAGAGCTGAACAGAAAAATGAATTCCAAAAGGACACACAAATCTCATGACCTGGCCCCTCTAATTCCAGCTGTCACTGCTCAATTATCTGATGCATATATATATATATATATATACACACATATATATACATATATATATTTACTTCTGGACTGCTAGAATTGAGCAACATTAACACAAAGTTATCATTGACAAGAATTGTCCCAGACCCACTGGGTGTTGGGGACTGTTTGGGAGAGAAATCAGAGTCCCTGCTTATACTGCATATGCCCAGCAGAGTACCATGCCTCTGAATGCTGAAGCTTTTTACAGACTGCTGCTCACACTCAAGGAAGCTCTTCGTCTTCCTCAAGTTACCAGTGAGACCTTGAACCAAAGGGAGCATCACAACTTTAATAAGAGCTTTTGTTAAATTGAATTTAAAGAATGTGGCACAAACCATGAGAAAGAGGTTTAGAAACTGTTATCTGCCACCTTAAGTGTGAGAAACTATACAGCTATATTAAAATCTACAAATATATAAAAATCTTAAGGCATAATTTTTAATTGTGTTAACATCATAGAGATGTAAGTAGCTCCAAGATTTGAACACAGTCCTGGTCATATGAACAAGCCTACTTGTTGCTAAAGGCAATATTGTTTTTTATTTCTGCACCTACAAAAGTCAGAAAATTCTTAGCATGACAAACATTCTGTCTCACCTGCAGAATGTGGCTTAAAAATTCCAGTAACACCTAGAACTGGAGGACAAAGGATAAAATAAGTATCACAGAACATGCAAAATAAATTGCACGCAGAATATTAATGCTGAAACTCATGTCAGGAAATACTGCTAAATATGACATGCATATTATGGTGTAAAGGTCTCTTGTAAGTCTAGGAAATTAATTAAAAATTAATTTTTTAATTAGGACAGGACAACATACTTTTGTCCTGTCTTCTTCAAAATTTTAATGCTGGGAATTTATTTCCTTCTCTTGGAACTCTCCCCTCAGTCTCCTCCAGGCTGAACAGACCAAGTGCCCTCAGCCACTCCTCATGCAGCTTCCTCTCAAGGCCCTTCACCATCTTCATTGCCCTCCTTTGGATACTCTATAAGAGCTGAATATCTTTCTCATATTGCGGCCCCCAAAACTACCCACAACATTCAAGGTGAGGCTGTCCCAGCGCAGAGCAGAGCGGGACAATCCCCTCCCTCGCCCGGCTGGCAATGCTTTGCCTGATGCCCCCTAGGACAGGGTTGGCCCTCCTGGCTGCCAGGGCACTGCTGACTCACATTCAACTTGCCATCTTGTCCAGAAGGATACTATGACAGACACCATGGAAAGCTTTACTGAAAGACAAAAAGATTACATCCATGGGCTTCCTTTGATTCACTAGGTGGGTTACCTTGTCATAAGAGGAAATCAGGTTTGAGAAACAGGATTTTCATCTCGTGAAGCTGTTCTTGCCATGGATATGGTTTAAGTTTTTTAATTAAAAAAAACCAAAACTGCCCTGACTGAGAAAATGAACACTCAGAGTCGCATATGTTGTTTGTTTATCAAGGTGTTCATGCATTTTTCTTCCTTTGACCTTTACAAAATCAGCAGCTGATAATGAGAGAGGAGCAGATTCTAGGCTATCTTTGGCATCATGCTCTAAATATTTGATAATGGCTTAGATCAGTTAGAGCTAACTGATTAGTTGACAGTGTTGGGCCTCTCTTTTTTAATATGGCCTTGACTATTAAAGATATGGTGGAAAAAACAGAAGTCAACCTAATCTACCTCTGTGGTCACCTCTGAAATTGCAAAGCTGGTAGATAGGGCTAACTGATCAAACCAAGTGTAGAGTTCCTGTCAGCAATCACTCTGTCAGATCTAAATCATTACTTTTAATCAGTGTAATGTTTGTTAAAAGTGCTTGTCCTGCATACTGCAGGCTTGCATTGGATTCATTCACAAGATTCATACAGCAGGGTCAGAGGCAAGATTCACATCTGCACCTTGTTCATTGTCTTTAGACCTAGGCAGAAATGTGGCTGCCTTAAGAAGTTCTTAAATAGTTAACGTTTTATCTGACTTTTTGGCCGGACAGGCAAAAGGTACTCTGCTTAGCATCATAGCTGGGGCTGACTAATCAGGGTTAATATTTTCTTTGGTTGAAAACCTGTTCTTTGAAAATTGGTCTGTTTGTGCTTTCAAAATTGTGTCTTGCATTTTGGTCTAAGATGAAGTGTGTTATTTGAAAGTCTTGTGTTTAGCAGATTAGCCACTTATTATCTTCCCTTTAAGTGCAATTTGTTTCTAAAATTCTACAATATGTGCCCTGTAAGAGTACTGAAGGATTCTGCTACTTACTCTTCTGCCTCATGTCTTCATTGAGGCAAACTGAGTTCATCAGTGTGAGATGTTCCAGCCTGGCTTCCGACACAGACTGAAGTGCTTCATCCTGGGAGTATGTATCCCAGTAGAAACCCCTGGTAGGGTCATGCCCATGTGCAGTGCCTCTCTATGGCAGTTCTGCATTAGGTGTATTGAAACCCTTTATTCCAGTGTCATCCTCTTCACTGAATATGTAGGAAGCTGCAAATGTATTGATACACCACCTGACTCTATACCCTGAATTAAACATCTGCTTCATCTTGCTGATTTTACATGTTCTTTTTCCAGTATCCCTAGAAGCAGTACACTTGGTCGCTGCCGAAAAAAAAAGGCAAAAAATACTAGTGAGTGTCCTGTTCTTCATTGCTTTTTAAAGAATTGTTTTTCATGACTTGAAAAAGTCACTTGTCAGTTCTCTTTAAAGTTTTGTACTGCATGCCCTCTCAAACCATGGGCTTCACACTTTTGAACATACTCCAACAGTATGTTCATGCTACTACTAGGGATAAGTAGCAGCAATGCAAAATATTGTATGAAAAGAATTGTTATCAGATGGAGTGGTTTAGACTACTTTTGTGCAAAACTCATGGCTTACTAAAACCTGGCTTGACAGCATTCAACTTACCATCTATGCTTATACTTTTGCAGAGCTCCTGGCCAAGTAGTTTGCCCATGCAACTTGGTGTCTTTGAGAATGGCAAATCAGCCCACAAACATTACTGTTCTTAAATTTTTGAGTGGTTATTATGCCATATTGTTTATTACTTGTAGCACTGCTGTGGGTTTGATCAGCAGTATTCAGAAACGCTCATAAAAGAAGATTGGTTTTACTTGTGCAGTCAAACCCCCACACACACATTCCTCTATAGAAGTTTAAAAAATATGTGAACCTGAATGCTAGGCAAACCAATATGAGACGTGAAGAAAGTAATCCAGTCTTGAGGCTTTTCAAGATGACAGTTATAAGAGTGCCAGCATCTACTATGTGACATATCTGCCAAGACAGACCTCCCTTACGAGGCATACTCTTTTGTTTACAGTATAATACCACAGAGTCTTTAGCCATTTCCCAGTGTAACATACAGAGGCAGAGGTGAGAAAGTTGAGATATTGCTGCAGGAATTAACACAAATCTCACTGATATAGTAACAGAACCAACAGTACAATGAATGAAATCTTTCACCACTGTTGTATCTGGATGATATCATCATAAATGTTTCAGGAATAGAGATTCCTTTTAGGAGAAAACCATTTTTTGTTGTTGTCTCAGAGCCTCTGCTGAAGGGGTCTGCTAATAACTACCTCCTTATCCCTAGTCCTTAAAAGTTAGCACCTTCACAGAGAAATCAGTCTTAGCATGGGCTTTGCTCCAGGGATACAAAGACAAACCAGAAAAGCGACTGACCTCACTGGAGTTACAACTTCCTTGTGAGGGGAAGAGGAGAGGCAGGCACTGATCTCTTCTCTGTGGTGATCAGTGACAGGACCCAAGGAAGTTGTGTCATGGGAGGTTTAGGTTGGATATTAAAAAGAGGTTATTCCCTCAGAGGGTGGTTGAGCACTGGAACAGGCTCCCCAGGGAAGTGGTCACAGCACCAAGCCTGACAGAGTTCAACAAGCATTTGGCTGATACTCTTGGGCACATGGTGTGACTCCCGGGAATGGGTGCAGGGCCAGGCATTGGACTCAATGATCCTTGTGGGTCCCTTCCCACTCAGCATATTGTGTGATTCTGTGAAAAGATTTTCAATTTCCTTTGCTTCAACTAATATTTTGTTTTAATCTGAAAATAAGATTCTGAGTCTGCAAATGCATTGAAATTAAAAACTGATTTTCCTAGTGGGTGACCACACTGCATATTATACTTCTATGATTTTGACATACAGAAGAAACAAAGCTATCATTACTTATTTAAATATTAAAGCATTAAATAACTTCATCTAAAATTGATAAGTTCTTTCATTCTTTTGAGGGACATTTTTTCATGGTTTTTAATTACACAATAACAGAACACTGAATTTGACATGTTGGTTGGCCATTTGTCATGCTCCCTCAAGATCAGGTTAGATACAAAACGAGATTTCAAGACAAGATACTCAGAAAATGTGTCACCTTATTTTGTAGGTGCTGTGACAAACCTTCCACTTACATATACCACTGATTTCAATGGAGTGAAGATGAATAACAACAGCAAGAAGACTTTTTAATGCAACAATTATTATAATAACATAGAACAACTCTCAAAGGCCCCCTCAGCTACTGCTTTGCCAGGTAGTTCACAAGAACTGGCTTGTCTAAGGCTGGCTGAGTGCTACCTCTGCCTTCTCAATAGTAATGCACACCTACAACTTCCAGCTCAGTTTTGAAGAGAAATTCTCCCCATTTTACTTACATCAAAAGACAGAAACAGGTCGGTCTTCTTAGAAGATACTACTTTGTCAAGAGGTTGCTAATGGAGTAGCCCACAAAAACCAGTGCAGCTTCAGGATGTTTAAACTGCTCATCAGTAAAGATGGCACATCAACACTGGCATGTATGTAACTGTGACTCTTGGCTGCCAAGACAAGAACACACCATAAAACTTCCAACATTATAGGATGACCCTCCATTTCTATTTCAAAACTGATTGGGCAACAAATGCACATCCCTTCCATGAGTTGCAAATGGGTGAAGTTAGCAGTTGTTATCTCTCAGGATCAGAAGCTCAAATACAGGTGCCGACAGCTCAGAAATTCAGCACTTTTGACCACTACTGAGCTCTCGGGGTTTTAGACTTATTGCTAAGTAATCAGCACCAACACTCACTCAAACCTGTTTGTATTTTTAATTCTGCTTTGGTTCTTTCTTGCTGTCACAATAGCTCTGTAGCTTTCTAAAATGCAATAAGCAATCTGCTTAACATAAGCTACATGTAGTTTGTGCTGTCCCACCAACTTATGCTGTGAAAAACTGAAGCCAAAGAGTTTTGGATGAGTAAGCTCAGTTTCTTCCCCTTTCACGTGCCTTAAAAGACAGAGTGATGAATATGAGCACCTGTTGGCTCAAGTGTGGCACAAAATTCCCAAAGAGGGTTTCAAAAACAAACATTGATAGCAGTTCAGCCTTTCTGATCAGGGTGCTCTTTCTTGCCACTGTTTCTTGTGGTGCATCCAGCACATTACTGTGAACATCATAAAATTTATCTTTAATCTGCTGGGTAGGAATGTCAAAGTGTTGCCCATGTGGCAAAAGTAAGCATGGACAGCTTTGACAAAACACAGAAACTCTGCAATAAACTTCTCTGTGAAGCACCTTTGGAGAGGATACAAAACTGCAGTGCCAAGGAGAACTCCCTTATGTTTTCAAAGCAGATGGACGTTACATGGTTGTGCAACAGCTTGTCAAACTACGCAGCTCTGTTTTTAGCATGATGCTAAATGAACGGTTTTGCTGCTACAGGTTCTGAGACCAGCTGAGCAACTGCTATGTAAATCTTGGTCCTGTTCACTGATTTTCTCAGGTCAGACTCTAACTGGCTTGATGACGTTGCAGAATTCACTTATCACTCCATAGTAGTTTCTGTAGAACTGTCACAGGCATGAATTAATCACATTAAGACCTACCAATCAAGATGACTGACAATTTAAGTGCTGGGATTATTCTAACAGTGCACTTTCCTTCACTTTCTGTTACTAAAACTCATACTATTTTGGGGCCTTTGAAATGCTTTGCAGATACTTTTGAGTTTGGAAGAAGCAGAGAATTCTGGTCAGAAGCAGAAGAAACCACAGATTGAAGTGTAAAAGGAGGGAAAAAAAAGCGAAATTTTGAAACAGTGAAAAAAGAAATAATTATGGTTGTACCAAAAGATGGTTAAAAACAAAATTCAGCAGTGTAAGAGTCCAGCGGGAACAACAGTTTTCTTAGACTTAAAACAGATTTATTCCAATATATTTTCAACTTAGAACAGTGATATTCAGAATAGTGTCTAGAAAGGAGACTGTTCCCTGAAGATGTTAATTTGTCTGACATGAAGAAATCATACTGAACCAAACCACACTACAATATCTTTAAGCAAGAGCCAGCAAGCAGACTGGAATTTAACCTTGTCGTTCTTTTGCAATTCTCCCTGTCACCATGCAAATATTTTTCTTCCCACATTCTTCTAAGACCACAGTGTAAAATGACAGTCATGCTGTTGAAGCCACAGAGTTTAGCTGGGCTCATGAAACTAAATTGTAGGTTTCTGAAGGGAATTTTTTGTTTATTCCACTATAAAGATATCATTAGCCAAGTCTCTGCATCAAGAAAACAGATGGTATTTCTTAAAGCCTATATTTTGTTTGTAATGGTTATTTTTAACTTGTATCATTAACTTTTTCACACAACACCCCTGGGATGGTTCTATATTGAAACATGACTTCACAATGGAAGTTCTAATACAGGGATGTTTTTTCCTGAAGGAGGTTTGACATGTGCACCTCTGAGCACATCAGATAATTGCTTTTTCCTGCTAAATGTGAAGAAAATTTTGCCAATTTCATATGCCCAGGAGTGATGTACCTCTTGCAGTCTCACTCCTCAACTTCAAATGAGAATGCATAAGATGTTTCAAGACAAGTACACCCAATGCTCAGCTACAGGACAATACCAGAAATTAGATGTAAAAAGCCCAGAAAGTGAGACTTACTTTGGGGATTGCTCTTGCACACAGAGGCCAAATGACAAAGAGCAGCCTGGTAAAAAATCTTGAAGAGTAGAATGGCTGTCCATAAACCACCTAGTGGGAAGCCTCTCCAGCATGATCAAGTGCCAGTATGTGCCCAGGAGCTGCCTAGATCAAATTTCTGCCATGGGTCTTTACGACAACACTACAAATGACTGTGTCCCAGAGCCTGGAAACGTTCCTGGACATGTTTCCATTTATTTGTATAGTATACACACCTTAGGGGTACCTTTGTCAGCCATCAGCAATGAAAACAGTCACCTGGTGACAGTGTGTAGGTATCTCTGACTGCTGACAGCTATCGGGCACCCAAGTCCCGCTGCCATGAAACAAAGCAGACGTTTCTGAAGCCCGACTTGACTTATCACTTCTGAAATCGAGACATGGGCTCCATGCCCCTCCAAAGAGTGAATTTTACACATTTGTTTGCAAGGGCAGAAGAAAATATGGGAGTCGCAGGAGCAAACAGCACGGGAAAATAAGGACTAATGGCCCTGACCAGATTATCCGGCGTCCCACACCATACTATTCAGCGGTGGCTGTATGTCACCATATAGCCCTACATCCCTTGACGCTGAACACCGTCGCACGGCACGGAGAACCACACTCTCAGCGCAGCACACCGAGCCGTCATGCCCCGAAACTCTAAGCACTCCTGCGCCGCACCC
>VWZF01000455.1:0-38480 GCA_013396755.1 Sclerurus mexicanus | reverse complement strand
CCGGCAGCGGGCGGGGTGGCGGCCACTGGAAACGCGCCGAGCTGAAGCGAAGCGATACTTGGCTTCGGGGAAGGCGGAAAGGCAAGACTCCCCCCGAAAAGCAAGGGGCGGCTTCTCCGCTCCCCAGCCGTGCGAACTGGAGACGCTGCTCATGGGCACTGAGCAAGGGCTTGCACTGACACGTGCTGAATTAATCGTGGTTAATTTACTCCTTTGTTTTGCGTGGAGGATGCGTCTGCGGCTGGGAGGTTTGAAGGGTCCGTATTCTCTAGTCCTGCTCCTGGCTCTGTCACAGTCTCCCTCTCTTGTGCAGGGGCGCCCTTCAGCCGTCTGTGGACTCGGTTTTCCAACAAGATGTAGCAGTACTTTACTGATGTACGTCTCACCGAAGTGACGGCAAGGTGTCTGGATACAGAAGGGTGAGTGCCCACAAGGATGTGTGCATGAAAGGCAAGGACAGCACTTGCATATGCACGTTGGTATGTGTACAAATATATATACACACATGAATGTAGCAACAGTGACAATAACCTGTGCTTGTTATGAAAAATTTCTAGTAGCCAAGTGTGAGACTACAAGCCACTTCTTGGAAGAGCTCCTGTGTTGTCTTGTTCTCTGTGAATTACTTCGGGATGGAGAAACACTCTAAAGGAGACCTCCCACCCAAACTCAGAACCCACTACTCTTTCAGTCAACTTCACTACAGATTTAATTCTCTAGACTGTTACGAGGCAAAAACTTGGGTTTATTTTAGCCCCTAGTGTAATATTAAACAGTTTTCTACCTGATCAACTCAGTTTCCAGGAGTAACTCACTCTCAGAAAAATTCTCCTGGAATAGATTAGCCATGTAAACTGCAACTCTTCAGTTGGTATTTTTCCTTCTTTTATACGTTTTCTACTCCTCCTCCCTGCTTTAATTTACTTTTGTCGACATGCATGTTAGCACTGTGATGGAATACATAGGTACTTTGCTGCATTTACAAGTCAAACCCCTCATTTTCAATTAATTGAATTATTTACTCTTTATTCACTGGGGCTTCAGCCGATGGAAAATTGTTCCAATACTGTCCTTTTGACTTTCCAGCAATACTCAAATTCCACTGCAAATGACAGACTAAGTGACAGAAGATATTAATTAGGGAAATGATACAACTGATAAATGGATCCAACATATTTTTATATTTATGTAGTAGTCCAAGTGCTTCACAAAAATCTGTTTCTTCTACAGAAGGCATACTACTGCAACTTAGTGCTTGAAGAGAAGATAACAATCAGATACTTTTACAGAGGCAAATGTGCAGAGTAGCTCTGGTATTGAAGAATGAGCAGCTGGTGGGCGGACCAGTTTCTGCTAATGTTATAGTGAAATAAGGGATATAATATCACACGTGGGCTACTTTGCAAACTTTTTGTCTCAAAAAGGTAGCAGAAAGTTGCTACAACCACCAGAATTCTCAGAAAGTTGATTTGGACCATTGGTCTTTGGAAGAATAAAGAAATGGTGCTGTAGTTGCATCCACTCTAGTCTGAGTGGATGTAAGGTGTACCACTAGTACACCTTACAATGCTCCTCCTCTACACTGTGCTGAGCTATAGATCGTTTTGGTCTTCACACAGACTAGAATGTAAGAATGGGAAAATAAAGCCAAGAAGAGTCTGGGTTTTGCAACGTGCTTCTAAGTAAAGTGGATCAATGCAGTTACAATGTACTGCTGTTACTCCTGAGTTTTCAGATCATAAAGAGTACTTTTCTCTAGACTGATTTAGTTTGTTGGAAACCTAACTGCCAGCTCCCTTGTTTTCTCCATGTTTATATAATGCCAAATTCATATTTATAAGTGCCACACATTTTGGGACTCAAAAAGCAAAGGAAAGGAATATGTATTGGAAACATTTTTAGCAAAAGAGGAACAGTTAATGTCAAAGGTCAGTTTTCATATGCATCTCCTGTACTGCCTGCATGCAATCAGGTGTGATTAACTGTGAGAACAGAGCAGTTAATTTCAGTCTTAGTGATCTCATAAGAATTATGAATGCAAAATATAACAGGGCAATTATAAATTAATCCTTGATACACATACGATTTGTGAAAGTGGGTATTCTCTTAGGTCACGCAAGTCCTGCAGTCATGGTACACAGAAGCTATTAGTGGTTTAAAGAAAAGCTGTATTTGTATGTGCATAGGGCAGCAGAGTGAAGTCATCAATGCAAGATGCAAATATATTTTCACACAAGGAGTTCACAGTAGAAAGGAGTAAACAGGTGAACAGCTAAGCTCTGACTGTGTATGCAAGACTGAGACTCTGGCATGGTCCTGAAATGAAGCAAAATCCAGGAAAACTTGAATGATGAGGAGAAATTTCCTTTCAGTCCATGAATAATTAGCATGCAAAAGACTTCAAAAAGAACTGGTGACCCCTATATAGTGAATAACTCCCCTCACATATTTTCCCTTGCATGTAACACAGGTAACTTTTAACAATCATTGACATTTAATCTAGTTCTGCAGGGAGGAGATAATAAAACATTAGAAGACACTCTTGAGAAGTTAGCATCAACATCTGTAGTAAACACAATCTAGTGGTATGAGGGAGAGAGTGAGGGCAGCCAAAGTATTCAAGTGTGTTCCTGATGTGATTTAAGAAAACTATAAAATAATTTCTGGTATAAACTTAAAAGCTTAAATTCATCCAGTGAAATATTCAAGAAGGAATTCTTGCCATGGGGCTGTGCTTGCAAGAGAAAAAAATTATCTTGCAGATGGTAGAGGTTGTGTGTGTGTGTGTGTGTGTCTGTGTGTATTTGTGTGTGTAAACAGCAGGCATTCTGTTCACTATATGTTCACTAAGCTTTTCTGAAAGCAGCATTTCCAGGGGAAATCTCTGTTGTAATGAAATTGCCTTCTCTGAGCCTGCCTGCCAGCTCTTTACAAATCCTTTCCATGTTGGTGCGCTTAAGCCCTCTTCTTTTGATGGTCTTTTCCCTGTTGTATTCATGCATGTTATTGGTCAGTGTTTTGATCATGGGATTATANGGTTCATACTTATCGGTAGCAGATGGGGAAATGGAGAGCAGAAGGAGTTTTTTCCACTTTAAGTGTCCCTGAAGGTCAAAATATCTGCCCTGGGCTTTGTTACTTGAACATAAAATCAGGTTTGATGACAGTGTGCATAAGAAGGTGACTGTGGCTGTGACTGTGACTCTATTTCATTACAAACCAGCAGGTAACAAAAAAATATTAGATCTCGTGAATAAACTGCCTTTGTCATGTGGCAGAAGAGGGATGACTGGTCTTAAGGAAAGCTTTTGTGATCAATCATATTACTATATCTCTTTAATTGTATTATTAAAATCCACAGACTTAGTGAATTCCAGTAATTCTTTACTGTCTCCCCACAAGATCATATGGTCATTTAACACCACCCTGCTTACTAAACAAAAAGGAAATCTTTACCCCCAGTTAAAAACCCTTCTGCAAACAAACAGTCTGAGGATTGCTGTCCTTTAGCCAAATAGCTTTTTGCTTGAATTACTCAATGAAACACGGCCAAGCATCTTTCCAAATATGGAGAAGAAAAGTATTGTAATCCTCCCCCTTTGTGTTCCCCTAAATACAGCTGGACAGAACACATCCTTGTACTCAACCCACACAGTATTTGTGCCTGCAGAGACAACGCTGCAATATCACATACCCTACAATTTTTGAAGGAATGCAGGTCATTTTTGTTTTTACAGTAAGGATGTCCTGTTAGCAACTTTGTGCCACAGTGGAAACACAACCACAACTGAAATGTTAAGTATTCTGCAGGAAGCTTGCAGCATTCTAAATTCTGGCTAAATTAGAGATAAAATGACAGCTTAAGAACAGAAGACAGAACCTGATGTTACTTAAGCTTCTTCTAAGGCTCTCTTTGTGCTCAAGTGCACAGTGTTGGTCTAGGGAAACCTTACAGACTACGTGGCTAGCAGAGCTAGTCTTCTTTCTGCTTTCAGACATTGCCAGGATACAGGATTACTCGGTGCTGTCTACTTCCCTTTGCAGATATCAGGCAATATTTCAGTGGGGCGTGTTTAAGGCTCTATATGAGGAGCAAACCTTTCAGGAAAATGTTTATAGAGTAGGAGTAGAAACATTTCCAATGTCACAAAATGACCCCTGAAATCGGCCACAGGTGAGCTATTGATACAGTATCGAAGAAATGCCAGTCCAAGGTAGGTTATATCCAGTTTCAGTAGTTTAAGTGAAAGCATCAGAGCTATTCTAGGAAAAGGGAAGGAAGAAGGAGCTGTACGAAGTTGCTTCTTCCTCTTTCCTCCTATGCCTTTTGGGAGGAAGGGCAAAAAGAACAGTTCCAGCACCTGAGTCCTGGAATGTGTGTTCTTTCCTCATGGCTGAGAACCTTCCCTTTAGTGTGTTACCTGCCTGCAACTCCAGCTACACTTCTCATTCACTTCCTCCAAACTATGACAAAGACCAGGCAAGACTGCAGTCTTGTTGCAAAGCAATCTACTCTGGGGAGCTCCCTATGTAAGAATGTATTTCTGGAACACACTGTCTCAGTTTCTGACTGTTTGGGTTTTTTGTTTGTTTGTTTGGTGGTGGTGGTGGTTTGGTTTTGTTTAGTGGCAATAGTGAAAGGACCATGGAGGAGAGATCAGAATGCATTATATATTCAATATTGAGGAACAAAAGCTTGGCTATCAAGATCTTAGTCATAAAACCTGAGTGGATTTTTTTTTTGCCATTTAAGGCCTCAGCCCTTGGCTTAAACAGACTATGAGGAAACATATGGAAGAAACAAGGAATTTTCTGTAAATATAAGAATATTCTCAAAAAGGAGGGGAAAAAAGAGATTAGCCTCTTAAATTATAATTTGTTTTATTATTAAAAGCTGGGATAGATACTTTGCAATCTTTTTGAATAGCAGTAATTCACTGGCTTTAGTTATTTTAAAATAAATTGTTCAGAAATAGAAACTTGAAGTTCAGATTTCCCACATAAACTTTGTTAAAACACACACAAATTCAGGACAGTCACTTTTGATTTATACATGCAAATCCCATTGACACCTCTGGGAGTTCTGACACACACTGAAGAGAATACATGGCCCTTAAATGAGAGCAAAATATCTGTCCACATGACTGAAAAAAGATTATTATGTAGGAGGAGAAGAGTGAGTCTGCCAAAAGTTTCTCCTTTCAGGCAGAGGTCTAGGCATTTTAGTCTTCAGCAGAGCAAACAAGCATTTGAATGAGCCAAGTTATGGGTTATTAGTTCAAGCTTTAAAAAAAGAAAAGCAAGATTCATATTGCTTCTCAGTATTCAGACAATGACAAAGTTTAGTCATAAGAATTTTGTCTTCGTTGATGGACAAGCCCAGTGCACAATAAGAATATCATATGGCTGGTTTCCAAGAGCAAAATCAAAACATCTGCTTGTCTCCGTCTGCACAGCAGATGTTGACTATACTTTTAAGTTAAGCTCATCAGAGTTCATGAAGCATACTTTGTCCATAGTCACAAAGTCAGTCAGTCTTTGGCCTAGTACATTCATGCTAAACTGAATATATTTCACCATATGCTACACTCTGAAGTATGTGCTGTATGATTTTTGTAAAGATGTAGGCAGACAATGAATGAGGGAAAAATGTGGAAGATATCTTTGATCATAAAAGACAGGTTCATATTCAAGGTAACTGGAGACTCTGAAAGCTCTAGTGTCACAGGACAAGATACAGACAAAGTCTGTAAGGTGAAGTCTGCTTATGGCATTTTTTGCTCCTTAGTAGGCTGGCACAATTGAAAAATAGGTTTGATAGACAGGTTACTACAGGTTGCTTTTTCAAAACCTGCTGTGTATTATAGCCTTAAAATACAAAAGCACTGGCAGTCTTTCCCTCTGCTTGCTTACAGAGCACAGGTTCTGCTCATTGTGCATATGTGTTTCACAAGATGTTCTGCACTAACCCAGCAAAGTAGGATGGTGCTCTCAAAAAAACAGAGAAAATTTCTAAACTCTCTTTACTATATCAAACAGGCCCCAAGGAATATAAGAAATGGTCTTCACAAACTTGTTTAGAAAGTGTTTTTCTCAATGAGAGCTTCAGTAATTTCCAGACATACTGCAGTTTTAAGGAGTCAGGGAAAGAGGGCTTGAGGCATGTGGAGCAGTTCTTCCCAATTGCAGCTGAAACTCACAAGCAGAAGTGTGACTTTTCTTGGTGGATAAGAAAGGACTTCAATCTCCAGGGATATAGCTTTTCATTAAAATTCACACAACTTTTAGTATCATATATGAATATAAAATATTTTAGATGTGTATTGAGGATATTATGATGAAAATACTGCTCTCAGACAAGAAATTAGCTTCATCCTGGAAGAGATACCTGAAAGGAGATGTGACAGGCAAAAGAGTAGGATAGATAGCATGTTATGAGGAAAACAGGCAAAGAATAAAGACTTCACTATCATTTCTAATAAAAAAACCTGCATGTCATTAAGTGAAAATGTCAGGGGCCTCTTTCAAAAGGAGATGCTTCACATATCAGTATGTACCTAAGCAATTGAACTGAAGCCATATAATAATGCAGTGAATCCTAAAATATTGTGTGCTGAAAAGCTATGGGAAAAATATCCTTCCAGTGCCAGCGTTCCCCAATATAGTGTGAAGGTATTTCTTTCATCTCTGAAAACTTGCAGTGGTCTATCCCAGATTTTAAGAGAATATTAACTACACTTGCATAGCTTTAAACTGTTTTCTAGAATGTGCTAGTTAAAAAGAAGATTCAAAGATAGATCCTCAGTCTAGACTGATATGGCTCTTATTATAGTCATATAATGTCACTCTTCTTAGGTATTAGAGTTCATATGTATGTTACACAAAGTATTTTGAAATTAAGTCACACAGGACTGAAGACTTGAAAAATGGAAATTCTTTCAGAATTACTGCGATGCACATCTAGGACATACAAGGCTGAGGAGAGAACATGCTCTTTTTTTTCTCCTACAGAAAAAACGATGACTTCTTTAGCTAACTTCAGGAACAGCAGAAATAATTAACACTGAGTTCAGAATGTTAAAATGGGAACAGGGCAAAACTGAAATGAGAGCTAAAACAGTAGGAAGGTTCAGTTACCTCTTTTATACATTAATGAGGAAATCACTAGGGCATCCTAGCAAGCAGTCATGTCACAGTACTGGGACAGCTGGAAGAGTGTTAGCCTCCATCCTATCCTCTTCCAGACATCTGCTGCATCTTTTCTGTCCTAACAGCAGGTACACTCAGACCCCAAGAGATTACAAACCCTTGTTTGAAGTCATGCACACAACCATGCTATGTCCCTTTCGCCAGCCTATCAGAAGGTAAAGCAAACATAAAGGAGGACGTGCTGTGTTTTGTGTTTGGCTCTCTGGCCCACTTGAAATCACTAGAAGTCTATGTGTTTGCTTCAGTTAAGTAAAAAAAGTGTTTGGAGTAAGCTTAGAACTTCTTTTAGCAGTCTGATCTATTTGGTTCATGTGGCTTTTTTTCCTGTTGATGGGGCATTCAGGTTGCATTCTCTTATTGTTAACAGTCCAAAGTGTCTCCTTTCCTGCCTGGTGAATAAAGGCTAGATAATACTAAAATTTAAGCAAAACAGAAATAAACATCAGGGAATTCAAACTGAGACTGAATGTTCTGCGACTAATTCTTCCATGCATATTGAAGCATAATTCATCCTTATTACTGGTGGAAATTTTGTCATAGTAAGAGCTAAGAAAGACCCCAAAACTTGGACTGACTCTGGAAATCAGTGAAACCAATGGAGACAAGGCAGTTGACACTATTTCAGAAGCCCAGATTTGAGTCTGAAGCTAATTACCTAAATTGTATTCTGTTGTGTAATGGAAAGAATTGTCTTTCTCTTCTCACATACATATATCCATGTAAGTGATGGCCTGAAGTCCATCTGCCTGGTGCATGAAGAAATACCAGTATGATGAGCTATATGCTGTGTGTACTCCACTGTCTGTACAGTAATCATGCCTAGAAATATACCTTGCTATTTGCCTGTATCTACTTGCCACAAAGATTTCCTGCATATGTGTCAGCAAATCAGTATTGCATGACCATAGAGGAAGAGGAAATTAGATGAATGTAGTTCAGTCAGTATATGTCTCACTTCTATTGGTTTTGATGTTTTTAATTAGATGAACTTACTCAAGAAGTAAAGAATGATTCTCAACTGAAATAGAAGGATGATTACAACCAGAAAAGCAATCAAAAAATTAATTACTATCTCTTTACAAAGTATGTGGTAGAAGATGAGTTGTTCAGTTTTTATCAATGGGCAACTTGTACTAAAAACTCACATAATACTTTGAAAAAATTGCTGTATGTGTCGGTATTGTCACCACTCACAAATCCTGGTGTAAAAAGATGTAGAATAAATTTATTCTATGTTGTACAAAGCCTATTTTTGTTCTAAACAGGAATAAATTGTTTTTTCTGCACTGAAAATAACTGACGTGTGCACAAATTAACTCATGTTGAAAAGTCGTGTCTAGTCAACTCAGTGGTACTACTCTTTCATCTTACACAGCTGCTCTACTTATGTGTACTTTTGTGCTCTGTTCTTGTTCCAGGCACTGTTAATTGAAACTATATTTTAAAGAAATTATGATTTTGTTTTGTCCTTCAGTCCCATATTCACTGAAGTTCAATTTCTTTTTTACTTTGCATTAAACACCAAGTTTTTGTATAGTTTTGGTCTAAGGATCTCCATTCTCTTGCTGTGATGTAGTCTCTATACTCTGTGAAGACAAAGGCCTTCTCTGTTGCAAGTGCTGTGAGCAAGGAAAGAGATGCTTAGGGAGGGAAGAAGTTTGGCTGATGGTATCTAGTAGAGTAGACCTTCACTGTGCTTCAGTAGTGTCTCATTCTCAGACGTTCTAGGTTACAGAGCTGTTATCAGGGCCATGCACTAAATAGCACTGCATAAGTAAGTTCAGCTTGTATTAAAATCTATTGGTTTTTTGCTGCATTGCAGTCTTCATCATTAGGGATGCTACAACTCAATTTTCTATATGAGTTATAAAAGCCTGGTGGATCCTGGTATAAGTCTCATGGCTCCTGGACCTCTAAGAGAATCAATCAACTTGAAGTTCAGTTAGATCAAGCCTCTTAAAAGTATGAGTTGAAGATTTAAGCACAAGTTTTTACTAGAAACATGGGATGGAATCACCCAGGGCAGTGTGGAGAAGTTATCCAACAAGATATAAATAATGCCTACTCACATGTTGGGAGGGAAATTCCAGGGGTTGTTAGTAGCTATTAGGTAGGAACTGAAGGTCCTGAATCACACATTGTGTGTAGAGGCACTTCTGTTTTATTTTCTTTCCTGCCCATTGGTGGTTTCAGTTCTCCCTTCAAACTTGAGAGTTGTATTTTTCCTCCTTACCATTTCAATGTACAGATGAAACACATGCTCTTGATTTTGCTCCTTCTTTTAAATATATCAGTGCAATACTGTGATATCAGTATTCACTATCCAGGTTGTATTCTGATCTTTCAAATAGCTCCTTCAGATCTTCAAATAGCAGATGACACCTGTATAAGCTTCTAAATTGATCCTAAATTCTAATTTTAAGTTGGAGTAGGCACAGACTGTTCTTATATACACACCAAGAAAATGGGGACGATTTCTATTAATACCTTTAAGAGACCATTATTCACAGAATGAGCCAACAAAACAACAGAATTCCTTGTTAGATAAAATCCCTAAAATATCTTCCTTGACATCAGAAGAAGTGTCAAAGAGAATATAATTGGTTTGACATCTCTTTTTTGTGAATCAAAACAATGGCTTATTTCACCCCAGCTTAAACTGTCTTTTACACTCAAAGTTTCTTGTTTACAAACATTAACTTCTATTTATTTGCAATGGATTACATACTTTCAAAATCATTCTACAAGGAACACATTTTTGGTTTGCCACATGTACAAGAATTGATTCCCTTTTTGTTGCTATATTGTTTCATACCTGCACATGCAAGTACCAGTCCATGGGTCACACTTGTTTGATAGAGCTGGTTAAGGTGTTTACAGGTTGTATAATATCACATCATTTAAAAAGGAAAGAGTAAAATTTTTAGAAGCAATTTTATTACTTGATGAAAGCAATGGGGGCAGATAGTCTTCAGTTTTAGTATCTTCAAGAATAGACAGGCTCCCAGCAGTGACTGTCCCTGCCCTTCCAAATAGACAGAGTACGTTAACTTTTTAAAGGTAGTTGATGGAGTTGGTACCCATAGCAACTAGCCTGTAATTAAGCACCTTAAAACCCACCAGCTTTGCTAGGACTCAACCATAAAATGGTGCTTTTCCATGAAGATCATGTTTTTCTTCCACTTCTATGTGCTAGAACCATGCTAGCAGAAGCTTACCTTTTTTTTCTCTCTTGTCACTGTTCATGAGAATTGTAACTTTCAAGAAGACATGGTGATTTGGATAAAAAGATTTGAAACAAATATTACTTAAAATTAGAAGAGCAAAGAAACAGCAGCGTGGTGCTAAATGCATTGTCAGACCTCTTACCACAATTACTGAAAAGAAGTCTTCATTTCCATGGCAGTCTTGTTCCATCTAAGAATTTTCCAGTTTCCATGAGCAGTAATTTTGCAGATTTTCATGTTACACTTGCAAAAATAAACTGAATAAGAGTGTAATATTATTGTATTTTTAAAAATGTAAGAAAAAAGAATGAAGTACATTACAAATCCCCATTGTTTATTGCAGCTTGGGAAAGTTTTAGTGTCAAAAAATGAAGCATAAAGTACATTCACATGCTTTTTTAAAGAAGTTCCCTGTACCTGTTAAACCCTGAAAAAAATATATAGACAAGAGGGAAGAGGAAGCCTAATGTTGCATGTAAACCAAAACCAAGTTTTACTACTCTGGTATCCTTAAAAAAAGTAATTAGTTGTAATACTGCATGTGTTTCTTAAACTTCCACAGATTTTTGAACATTAAAATTATCAATTTCTCTTCTTTTCTTTTGTCCTATGCAAGCTCATGTTCACAGCTGCAGGAGTTGCCAGCATACCTACAGAATGTCATAAAGAAATTGGTATTCATATTTGCATTTAATGCTCCTGTTCAGGTATGTAACCCTAGTCAAAAAAGAAATGCATGATAAAAAACTCAAAATCAAAGCCAAGTTCAGTGACAGCTAAAATTCACTCTGAAGTAATTAAATAGGTGGATTTAGAAAGGGAGTACAAAATTTCAACTCCAAAAGTAAAGTTTGCAGCACTGAAATGGATATAATAATGGAAATTGCTTTTTGTCATTAATGAAAGGGTACAAGAATACAAGAATATTTATTTCCACAAAAAGTAGTGTGAGGTTTAAAACCTGCTAGTTCCTTGTACTAAACTTTTGTTAATTTATGATCAGCTGCATATATTACAAACCAGCAATCAGAAAGCTTCTAAAATAGCAAATGTAGCTAGGACCTAGCTAAGGATTAGGTTTTTCTCCCTCCATGAAATGGAAAGAAGAAAATTTTTTCTCTTAATTTCATCACTTCCCCTTCATTGTTTACTTTTACTTCCTTCTCCTGCAAGCATATTTAAGAGTATACACAGTAAGGGAACATTTTTCTGCAGCATTAAAACCTAGGGGCAGACCACCCTGCCCCCAACTCAGAAAGACCCAGAGTAGAAGGATGATGAACTCTTAAAAAGATGTGAGGAGTAAGGGAAACAGTTGCTTTTCCATGTGGAGGCTAGTTTTCTTACTTCAGTGTTAGGATAAAAGTTTTAAAGGCTAGCATCAACCATCCTTTTCGGTGTTGAATATACCATTATGTGTGCATATGGTTACTACTGGTGAACTATGCCATACAATGCAGTGTAGCTGGAGGTGCTTTCTAATGTAAATACTGAAAAGTAAGAACAGAAAATGAAGTATCTTTTAGAAAAATAAATACTAGAAAATTTCATCCTCTTTCTGTGTCTTTGGCACAACTGCCTGTCTCAAGCCATCTCTCCAGATGTACAGGTGAAGCGTACTGTCTGCTGCAATACTTGTGAGAAAAGTGTGATGTTTCCTGAAACCTAATCACTGCCTCACCTTACAACCTCAGGGTGAAGATGGACCTGTTGATGGCTCTGGATTGTTGCTTCTTAAGGATAGCGAGATATGGAGGCCTAAAAGGTCACTTGCAATGGTTAAGATAAAGAGCATGAGGGCAGCTGGAAAGCAGAAGGGGCTAAGGATTCCTATTTTCAATGATGTAAACCTGATCATGGAGGCTACAGAGGCAAAAAACCCTCAACCCACTACACTAAGCTTAAGCAAAGCCAGATCAATTGCAAGTAAGACAGATGAATTTTATGTGAACAAAACAAGGAAGGATTTGAAACTTATCTAGATAAATGGGATTTTGATGATAGAGCATGGCTTTTCTCATGGGCATAATTTATTTTAATTATCCTACACAGGGAATAAGAGGATGCTTTGGACAGAAGGAATTTTCCTCAGACATCTTGACCCAATTAAGAGTGCATTGACATTTTATATTTGAATTCTGTCATTAACATGCATATGACCTTGGAAAGTCAAAATGCTTGTTGTTTCATTAAACAATCTTTAACAGTCACATGAAGCTAAATGGGAAAGCTCATTTGTTTTTCTGGGCTTTGAATATAGAAGGATTTGACCACTTACACATTAAAATGCTAAGATCACTGCACAAGTATGCCTAAAAACTTTAACTTCCTTGGCCTGGGTTGTTAAATAGTCTGCATAGTTGTGGCAAAAGGTTAAATGGCAAGATGATAAGTTCACCAGCAAAGGTTCTGGCATCCTATGAGTGAACATGCACGACATACAAAATGTGCTTCTATGCTACGAGAACAAATGAAAGCAGTATGAAGTGCATGTGTCTTTCTGGAAAGCTTACGGCTCTTACCTTCTGACATGATTTTTCTACATGCTCTCCTCACCACAGGATTTTTTTTTTTTTTAAATTTTTAAGAATCTATTGGCAAGAGAAATAGGAAGAATCGTATTCAGGCAATAAATGTCGGACTTAGAAAGGACTAAGAAATATATAAAAAAACCCCAAAACATATCCTAGAAAAGTTATCCAGAGTCTTTCTATTGTCACTTTTGCCTTTAAGCTGGGGCTTGTGTGACAGAATATTCAACTTCTGTCAGACCCACAAGGTGACACTTGGTTTAAAGCTGATAGACCCACCAGATGTACCCAAAGGCTTTCAAAATGTCCTCATTTAACAAAAGATCAGTTTGGATGAAGTCTTACATAGAGTTTGAGAGGATTCCTCAGCTGAACATGAGACATTTGGTGCTGAGAAGTGGAGAACTTCTGTGTCTGGGGAGATCCATTTTGTTATGATCCTGCCTCCTGGAAGCACTGGAAGAGCTTTGTTTTTCCTTCAGCACACATTGAAAACAAGTTTTGAAACCTTGAGAGCTGTTGTGAAACAGTCATCCTTTGGCAAGCTCTGCTGCTTTTGCCTTCCAAATATTTTAAAGTTTGTATTGTGTCTGGAACACCATTTCTTCAGAGAGCCATGGGAAACATGCAATATTTGACTGCTACCTTAATCCTATATTTAAGACCACTTGAAAAGTTTAGGGGTACGTTCAGGTTGCAAAAGTGATTACTCAGAGGATGGGAAATAACACTACTAGCTTGTCTTTTTGACTCTTTAGACAAAATTGCTTGCTTGCACTAAGTGAGGCAGGAGTTATTTTGAATAAGGAGTGCTGCCATAATTAATCTTGCTACATAGATGCACAGAGTGGATTAGTCTGAATAAAGGTTTTGCCCTTCACTTGGCTAGCTACTCCATGCAAATATTTCTGGATTCTTTAACTAGATCAGTAAATATTCATAGTAGCTTACCAAACACTTAACAAACATCTCTGTTGATAGAAACAGGGGCTTGAGGTCTATTGGCTTCATGCTGTTCTTCTGACTTCCTTTATAAACTCCTTGGCGAAGATGCAGCATTATGTGGATGTACAGAGTCCTTTCAAGCCAGCTTAAGCTGAGCATCAGTTTTATTGTTTTACACCCAAATGCCAAACACAGTGTGGTAAGCAAGCATTTGCTACTTATTTAAAAAAGAACCAGACTTCATCTCCAAGTTGGAAAAGGGATCTGTGGTTTTTGTCTTTTTCCCATGTAATTTTTTTAAATAAGAAAATCTAACGGGAATAGATGAGACATAAGGAGAAAGGATCTCATTGTCATTCTACAAATCCATGAATTTTTTCATAATTAGTGTGAACAGGTGCATATATAATGCTACATGCTTCTCAGATAAGCTCTATCATGCAAAATAGTTCACCCACCGCTGCAACTCTCCCTGGTTTTGGTAGGAAAAGGACAGTATTCATCATTTGAGAACACGGCCCCCATTTCCATATGTTTACATGAAATGAAACCTGAAAAGTAGATTTTCATAGTGTATTTTCCACACTATATTTACAAAATAAATAAATGCTGGGGCCAGAGTAGAGCTGCTATTTCTGAACATATCTTAACACACATATCCATCAAACTTCCCACACTGCTTCTTTTTCTTACTAATTTCAATTTTAATTTCAGGTTGAAAAGATGGAATAACACCCACTGCATCTGATACAGCTCTTGCAGGGTGTTTGTTTTATGGTGGCACCTCTCTTTTTGGCTGAGCTATTTGTCTTTTTCCTGCTCACTTAAGAACTTCATGAGCCCACTGACTCCAAAGAGACAATACAGGAAATTGCATGGGTTGGTTTATTATTCTGAGCTGTTTGTTTAGTTATGTGGGGCTTTCACTATCTCTGACATTCCAGAGCAGCCTAACTTTGAGGACTGTGCAGACACTAGTTATCAAAAGGTGAAATTAAGATGTCTGTTCTGCTCTGTCTTTTGCCTGAAATACATCTGAAGGAGTCAAGACAAGGTGAAGCAGTTGCATTCCAGGTTAGTAGAACAGTAGTTATTTGTTAAAGCTGAATTTAAAAAGGCAATGAAACAGAAAATTTATAACATTTTTGTTAATAGGATGGAGTCAGTTTAATAGGATGGGTGTAGAATTGGACTGCAACAGACACCATAGACTGCATTCCTAAATGGATGAGCAGAGAAATGAGCTCAAGCTGCAGAAGAGACTCCCAGATTTGTATTTTTACTTCAAACATAATTTCCACCTGCCTTCTGCTGTGGTCCACATGGAGGTCCAATCCAAATGAAGGAAAAACAGAGCCCTTTGTGCATTTTTGTGACAGTATTTTTGCACTTCATAAATTTCAAATCTCTGTGTATGTTGTGAGGAAAAATTCACATTTCAGCGTCCTGTTACAGCTACAGAAAGTAAACAGAATAAAAAGCTTTACAGTCCTATATAAACCTGTCATGTAGCCACATCAATATGCCTGTTTTTTGCCTCATCTCAAAGTCAAAACAAACAATAGAACAGAAAAATTATCATATATGTGAAATAACTCCTGCTCCTGGGAACATCATGATTGAGAATGCAACTATATAAAGTGGCAGTGTAGAGGATCAAAAATTACTACTGCTAATAATTCAAGGGCTAAAGTCAACAGTCTTGAAATGTGAGACAGTCAATTTAAACCAAGAAAAATATGTTCTTTCCCCCCTTTCTTTGACCTCTTCTGTACTATACACACTGCACATGTTGGATTCTGATGGTTGCTAGGATGGAATATCATAGAAAACAGTGATGTGAATGGGTTAAAATAGGTTCAGTAGATTCAAGGAAGAGAACTATGTATGTCTATTAAGCTCTCTCGAAGCCAGCGCTTCAAGTCTAAACTTAGAAGAAAGCAGAGAAGGGGAAGGGGAGGGGGAGGGGAGGAGAGGGAGAAGCAAGGAAGGAAAAAGAGAAGGACAAGAAGAAAACAAAAGGGTTTTAACTTGTCCTGTTTTGAGACTGTCACTAGCAACTGTTGTTGGAAATGATTGCTGCTCAAAGCAGCATTTGGCCTCATCCAGCATAGCAGTTTTTGCTTATTTTGGAAATGCATTTTAGAGCTGGTCACTCAACATCTTTTCAAAATCTTTTTCTGGATTTTACATGAACACATTGAAACCCCTTGTTTAAGTGGCCAACAGACTGTGGTTCTAAAGAGGTCAATTTATGTGTGTGGAGACAGCAAAAGGAACAGAACATACAGAAATTATGGACTCAGCTAAAGCAAGCTTACTCGAGGAATGCAGAGAAGAAAACTAATTCTCTGCTGTTTACATAACTGGAATGTTTCTCTGCTTGTAAGCAGGTCAATACTTCTAGCACAGCTGTTCAGCAGTGCCAAGATGGAAAATCTTGTTTCGTTCAGGTGCCTCAAAGTACAACAAACATGATAGAGTAGCTTTATAGTTTATCATAAAACAAGACACTTACTAATGAAGCAAGACATGTTCTGTTGTAAGCTGTATCTAGCTTGTCACCACAGAAGTTGTGTTCTTGAGTGTGTTTGTGCATCCAGCTAACCTGGACAGAATCAGCAAGAACAGAGCACAGTGCATATCTGAGAGCTGAAAGTCTGTTTCCCACCCACCTTAAAGATAGACAAGGAAGAAAAGCTCACTCCCAGGGCTGTTGTTTAAACATAACAATTGATAGGTCTGAGCCTTGGAATAGAAGACAGAGCTGGGTATACCACCCAAGAGAGGGGATAGCCTGAGAGGCATGTACAGAGAGCAGAAGAGATTTGGAAATGACAGTGGAGGAACTCCACCCAGCTTCCAAAAATAATGCAGAACAAGACTCGCTATGCTAACTTATGAAAGGCTTGTACAGACTTTATATGAAGTTCAAGGTAGCTTGAAATTGTCAGTGTACCCATTTGCAGGGACATTTCTTAATCTATTTCTCTTTGCCCCCAGTTGCTTGATAGCTTTCTGTTCAAGCAAGGAACAGTGCAAAGTACATGCAAAGCAAATATTCGTCATCCATTTTGGTGAGATGAATTTTTATATATACAATCCAGAGAACATTTTTTTATGGTGGCTCTTATTTATGCTAGTGCTTGCATCTGATAATATGATGCACATGGTTAGAGTGTACATTCATACTAAAAGCTTGTCTGGATGACAGCCATGATACTTGAGTTAGAGATTTTGAGGTGCAGAGAACAAACAGATTTTCACCATACTAATGCCACTTAAATCATAAAGTGTCTTTGCATAGCATTAGCTCTTTCTGTCAAACTGACAAGGATTTTTTAGACAAAGCATTAGCAGTGCAAAGGCAGAGGATGGCTGTGCAAAATCCTCTAGATTTCTAAGACCATGATACAGTTAATCCCCAATATTTCTGTCTTAGTATGTTGCTTTATGAAGTTTCCTTGTTCCCTTCTCTTAAATAGAGGAGTTAAGCAGATAGGGAAGAGACAACACAGTGACAATAATATACCCCCTATAGGAATCAAGTGAAGAGAAGCTGGCACAAAGCTTTTGTCTCCTATAATTCATCCTCATACAGACCTCTGTCCTGTAAAAAGTGCATGGGGGAATAAAAAAGCATTGATGGTTGCCTAAGACATATGTAACCCACAGGGGAGATCAAGGGATTTCTGAGCACTGCTTTGGCTGTACATGTGGAAGCATCTAAAATCACTAGACATGGTAATTTTCTCCTCTTACGCTTAAAAAATATTATTTATGCTTCCCATTTGTCAGCCGTTTTTTTGCGGCATGTGTTATCTCAAAAAAGGTGTTTCACTTTCACTTGAGTTCTTCATGCTTTGCATCGGTATGAACTGGAGCACTGAGAAGTCATGTATTTTGGTCAAGCTCAAAAAGACCTTGTAAATCATCAATAGTTGTCAGCCAAAAATCTTCACAGCTATAACCAGACCCTGAAAGTTACAGTACTGACCATGTGACTTGGGCAGATATGGATCTAATTCCTTGTGAAGTACCTGGAAGGCCAAGGACAAATCAGATATTTCAACTTTAGAGTAAGCACATTTGACTTAAATGTCTTGAAGAGAGAAGAGAAGAGAAGAGAAGAGAAGAGAAGAGAAGAGAAGAGAAGAGAAGAGAAGAGAAGAGAAGAGAAGAGAAGAGAAGAGAAGAGGAAGAGAAGAGAAGAGAAGAGCACTGTGTTTCAGAGTGCATTTATTTTTTGTGACGTAACTGTAAGTATGGCAAGAAGAATTCCTTATTTAATCTGTAAGGGCAAAAAAAAATACCACCAATTTATATTGAACAGATCGCTGTAGAAAAGGAGCTGTTCACAGGATGAGAAACTGAGTACTTCATCTTCTAGAGTTCAGATACTCCATGAAGACTGTATTAAAGCCTGCAACAGTCTTTGTAATCCTGGAAATGAACACAATGAATTTAATCTTGTATACCACTCCCTAGTTCACCTGTCTGTCTTTATGCAGCCTCCCAAATTCATATCTATTACTGTTCAGGCTTGATTTCTCTCAGTCCTAAGCTGTGTGTGACCAGCCTGGGCTGTAGTAAGATTCTTGTCTTATTTCTCTTTTGAATCTTCCAGCAGTGCAAGAACAGCTACATAGACGAGAATTCTGTAGAGCAAAGCCTTCTCCATGCTCTGGCCATGTAACTGCACCCATGGAAGAGCAGTAGGACAGACCACGGGCTAAGATGGAGACTTGGAAAAGTGTCTTCAATTTTTCAGCTGTTGTACTGACACAGGATTCCTGATGAAGCCCTTGGCAGGCTATTTCTCACACTCAGTCTGTGTGTCACTTAGCAAGCAGAGGAGAACAAGTCTCACTTTTCTGTCGAGTTGTGTGTGATTAATTCAGACAGATTTGACAGCAAAAAGTAAACAGCATTTGGCAGAAGTTACTCTCAATGAGAGTGTCATTAAGAAAGTCACAGAGGATGTGCGCACAACTTCCTCTCATTTTTTCCCCCAATGACTACAACGTGAAAGATGACAATTTAGATTTGTATTCCTAAAATTATGCTCCACATTGCTACCACTTCACAGATTTACCAGAAGAGTAGTTTCAGCTTCCAGATAAATGAAGCAGAATTTTTGGACATCTCCCCTGTTTGACTGCAGCAGATATATGCTGGAAATAGACCATCAGACTCTGATATTAGGATACCTCAGATAATGTTCCATGTTGAAGAAAGGAGGATGATAGAAAAGATCTGTAACTTCAGGCTAGCACTGGAAATCTGCTGCCACCCAGGCTTAAATATCCTGTTAAGTAGGTGGGTGGTCATCTGGGCTGAAACATTTTGTCATTTATGCAAAATACTTCACTTAGAGTACCCTTTGTATAAGATGGAAGACTAGGGTTTGGATGTGAAGAGCAGAAAGAGTAATTCAGCTAAATTTGCAGTTAAGAATGTATTTTACCCTTTTAAATATCAATAACCTCTCTTCCCTGGAGGGGCTACAGCATCATCTAGTGGAAACCGACCACAGGTCATGGTTGTATGATCCAGTTACTGAACACCTACTAATACCCATAGCAGGTTTGGTTTTTTATTTCACACGTAGCAGAAAATATTCCCTTTCCTTCAGGGAGAAAAGGTTACCTAGGAAAGACTTGGTCCAGCCAAGCCACACACAGACTGATGTAGTAGTTTCTAAATCTCCATCCTGGCTGGTCCTGTCCCTCTGCAGAGCTGTTCCTAGACATTCCCAAATTCAGTCAGCAAAGGCATCAGTGTCAACATGCCAGGGCACCTGTGAACACTGTTGTTCTTCTACCTTTATGCCAGTGAGTGAGAACTGTTCTAAGTGCATTGAAGTTCTTGGGTGACTTCCATGATTTTCTCTTTTGCTCTCTTTCTCACTGTCTTGACAACCACTTTTGTTCTAGCTGTGAAGCCCTCCAAGACCATCAATACCAAGAAAGAAAACAAGAAACACATCTGTACTGCTAAGTAGAAGCAGGCACCTGGGGTCCTGCAAGTACTCACAAGTAAGCCGCAACTGGGCAAAGCTGTGCAAACAGCATCCTGGAAAGTAGCATTCTAGCAACTGCTTTCCACAGACTCAACTGTGAAAAGCGTAGAAGACAGAGTCCTATTTCTGTGATTTTGCTCCTGTAACTGGAAGGTCAGAGAATGGTAATTGCTATTACAAGTGCATGAAAAGAGTGAGTCAGGTCTTCCCACTAATTCCAAGCAGCAATGTACACCGTCATGCAAGAGTGACAACCAAAACTCGTCTGGTTGGGATTTCAGTCCCAATGTTCCGTGCTGTCTTTCAAAAGAATAAAGAGCAAATAATGTTTACTCTTAACATCTCTTATGGATCAAGAGAACAAATACAGGGCAAGTTGAGCTGGGGTGTCTGTACAAGCGCAGAACTGCAACACAGGAGCAGCAGCTGCAGCAAAGCATCCTGCTACCCTCTGGTGATGCTCTGGTGAAACTGCTGACAGATCGCAAGCCATAGCAGTTTCTTGGACAGTCACTAACACAGATGCTCTCTTAAAACGTGATCCAACCCTGAAAAAGATCAATTTCTATGACTGCCCATCTGATTCTGCTGAACACAACATGCTTGCCATGACTGGTGAAGATTGATTAAAACTAAGGAGTAAGTCAGAGCTGTGCTTTGTCAAAAAAAAAAAAGAGAAAAAAAAATAAAATATTTTCCCCTTTTTTTTTTTTTTTTGGGCAGCAACAGATATAAAAAAAGCTTAAAATTAGGCAGGTTACAAATACTCAAATATTTGCATACTGTGGATGTAATGACATTTGAAGCTGCTCTAGTGTCCAAAGGGCTCTAAGCAGAATCTGAGCAACCACCAGACATTGAGATCATTAAACATTTTTTATTCCATCCATGAATGATTTGAAATAAGCAGCACAAATGAGGCAAAGGAAGTCCATAAACCAAGCAGCTGGTCAATTCTGCCTGCTGGTGTAATCTCATAAATCCTCAAAGTTTGGGAGGCAGGGTAAGGTGATGCAATGCAGAGTAGGCAACAAGAAGTGGCATTTCCTCATGAAGTCTTTTTCAGAAAGATTGATCTGCTTTGAGACTGCAAGAAAATAGATGTTTTAAAACGTGAGCTGCCAAATTGTGCCATTTGAACACTTTAAAATTATGTTTATCCAATGGGAATCTGACTCCATAAATACTCAGTTTCATTTAAAGACTGATAATAATATGTTTCTGTTTCAGCCCAATATTGCTCTTTTTCAGAAGTTTGAGACTTTTTCCTCTCCATTTCAGGATGGTAGAAGAATAAACAATCTTGTCAGCCGAAGTGACAAGAAAATACTTTGTCCCTGTCTTTTCTTGTCCTCTCTTCTGTCTGCCCAGTTGCAACATCTGTTATCACTTCCATGACAGCTGACCAACAGGAAATGGCCCTGCAGTTGAGGCCCTGGTAGATGCATGTGCAGAGATATCCATCAGAATTGCTGGTGTCACATAATTTCAGGTGAAGGGACACAGAATGATGTTGAAAGCGATGAGGACAAAATCTAGTTATGAAGGGCTTTGAAGGGCTGATCCAACATCAATTGAAACAGATAAGATCTTTTCCAAGTCCCAATTTTGCATGACTTCTGTTAGCTGATCTTATTTTTCCCTTGTCAAGGACTTTAGGAGTTGAAACAACATTTTACAGTAACTTTACTTTGATCCCTTCTCCCAGAGGCCTTTGACTTCTCTTAGTGAGGGATGAGAAACTACATTATAGAGCTGGGCAGAACACCTCAGAGATTCGAGAGAGACCAAACCTGCAGGGTAGCCTTTTCACCCGCCTGTGCACTCCACTCACTGGAAGGCTTATTTCTGGCCAGAGCTGACAGCCTGACATTTGCTTGTTGCTTCCTCTGTCACAAAGCCTGCCTGCCATCCAGATCAAAGGAGCCCACACATGGCAACATTTGCTGTGGGTGGCCATGCACCCTGCCAGAGCCTCTTATTGTGGGCATCATTAAGGGTCAGCCAAGCTGGGGTGGAAAGCCAGGAGGAGGAGGTGGCATGGATTTTATGACACGTTATAAATGCAGATTGTAAACAATTAAGTCTCACGTATTTTTGAGGGAAACCCTCCTGTACTCTAAAGGTTGCTCATATTTCTCTGGGCCTGCAAGTTCTTGTGCTCCTAGGAGAACTCATTCCAAACTAACTAAAACGTAGCAGAACCAGCAGGAGCTGGGCCATTGCACTGGTCTAACTTAGGCTAACTTTTCACAGCTCCTGAAAGGCTGGTGTTGAGAGCCACACACCATAAGCATTAATAGGAATGACTAGAAGTACAGTCTCCAGCCTTCTTTTCTGGGTAAATACTTTCAGCCTTCCAGCCATGAAGTTAATTTTAGGAGTGCCCAGCTGGAATGCTCTTTTCAGGGGAAGGAGGCAATGTCTTACGGCTAGTGAAAGAAGTAAATAGCCATTCAATGCAGTATTATCTGTGAGCTCATATGAAAACTGCAATAGCCTCCCTCACAGGATCTCTGCTTGCTTGTGTGGTGGTTTTTTTTGGTTGTGGTTATTGTTGTTCTTTGCAGGAGGCTCCGAAGTGAGGAAGGAACAATTCTTCCCCTATTGTACTACACTCTACAACCCCTCTGCATCATGCAGTTTGCTTCCTTCACCATGTCCCCTACAGTAACAAGAGCCTCTCAGAGAGAATTTAAGTTGCAGTGTAACAGGCAAAACTACAGGGATGTGCATGGCAATTGCAGCCTGAGACTCAGACTAAGCCTCACACCTAATTACCCACAAAGGCTACCTTGGCTCTAGGCAAGACATTCCTGCATGTTTTGATGGCCAGAGATGAATATTGGACCTGCTCCCCAGCACACTATCTGGTCCCAGTGAATTTATAGATTTGGTTAGACATTACATGAAAAAAGAAGAAAGAAGTGATGCTGGATCAACACAGAAAGTACTCTAGACAATTTGTCCAAAAGAGACATCAATATGATTGTTTTAAGGGGAAGGAAAAACTGAGGCTCTAAAGAAAGACTGTAAGGGACAGAAATTTCTCTGTCTCAGCAGTTCTTTGCATGCTCAGATGGTCACCTTCCTAACATGGTTACCGTCCTCCTGTCTCAAGCTGAGAGGGGGTTTAGAAATGTGAGCCTATCTCCAGATGAACATATTTTGGCTTTGTATGCTCCAAGGCTGCTTCCCCAGGGGCCAGTGATGGAGGCCAGCCAGGGAAAGGCAGCTGCCTGTGCAGAAGTTTGCTGGTATGCGTAGGGCACACAGACCTTTGTGCCCCATGGTGAGGGGCTGTAGGCTCTCTGGTCTTGGCCTTTGCCATGTGCTTCTCTATTCAGCCACAAGGTTCCTGCATGAACACAGCAGCTGTTGTTATAGGTAGTTTGCATGCATAATATGTGACTGTTTTGGGAACACCTGGTCCACTTTTCACTGCTTGGCAGAGGTAGAAATTGATGACATAATCTTTGCTGGTGTTGAAAGCATTCCTGTTACTTGTTTCCCTTGCTTCCTGTGAGTACCACTTTCATGGTAAAAAGGTCTTTTTTCCATAAAGCCCAGAAGAGACAACTTGTATGACTGCGCTGGAGTAGCTCCACGGCAAATTAATAATCTCCTCTTCACATCCTGGTCTATTCACTTTTATGACAGCTTCCACTGTGCTGTGTTGGCTCTTCTGATTGACATGGAAGTTCATCTCCTGCCAGGGGGTGAGGAAATGGAAGTCTGGCCATATCCATGGGACCCTTCTTGGGATCATCACTGATCGATGAAAATGCACTTCTCAGCACTATGTCTGGCAGAGGGTCAGCAGCAACACAGAGAATATAATCTTCCAAGTTTACTTTTTGCAAGGCCTTTTAGCAAGGTCTTCCTTTTCAGGTCTTTGGTGAAAAACCCTTCACTGAGCTGCCTGCACTACAGCCTCAAAATCACTCCCACTGCCCTGCTCAGCCCTCCCCAACATCCCAGCTCTGCTTATGTCTGACTATGCAGAGGGAGCAGATAAAGCCATCTTGGTCTTCCCTCATTCTCTACAAGCCTCCAGCATCACTGGGACCCTGAGAGAGACAATAATACCTCCTCACACATACAGGAGAAGATCAAGGATCAACTTCAAAATTTTCTTGAAATAGATTAATTAACTCAAATTAGAGGCAAGAAGATTATCCAGAGTGTCCTTCACTAGACAGGTGGTGAATATGCCTCGGTGAGCTCAGAGTCAGCCCCTGCTCTAGGCTTTTTATATCTTATGCAGAATGGCTGGGAACTAGCTACATGTATATGGCTTTCCTCTATATGTAGAGAGTGGTTTTGTTTGTTGGTTGGTTTGTTTAATAACATTTCTCACTTAAATTGTTGCATAACAGAATTTCATTGACTAGAATCACAGAAAATGTACCTAAGTCAGACATAGTTAGAAGGTTTAGCACTAAGTCCTAATACCGAATAAATACTGAACATATTTACTGTTCAAATAAATTGATACAACAAAGCAGTTATAAAATCTGGACATTTTTCTTACAGAAAAACAATTAAAGATCAGTAAGAGCTCTGCTGTGAGGAATGTGGAAAGAAAAGGAATGGTAAAAAGTCAGACCATTCTTCTTCCAGTATATTTGAATGAAATATTTTGGGTGTTCAGAGTCAGGAGGTTTAGTTTTGCTTAAAGCCTCCCAAAACCACAGTAAAAATTGCATGTACATATCAAACACAGACTTTGTTAAAACTCCTTGTCTGGAGAAGTTAAGATGTTCAGTGACAAAAGAGATGATTTGGCCTGCATTTCACATGTTACTCAGTTGCCCTTATTTTTGATTTAGCCAACATTTTGAAATGCTCTCTGGCATGACCAGAACTGATCTTCCAGGAATGCAAGATCACACCAGTGGTCTAGGTCAGTGCATGTGTAAGTGGCTCTGTAGGGATTTGGGGAAAAGGACAAGACTCAGTCAGACTAAGTCAGCATCCCCCAGACAATTACTTTACCTACCTCTCTCTGAAGAGAGTGCAGTGAATGGTGGAAACAGATTTGAGTGTAACCATTGGTGGCTCTGCCAGAAACTGAATTCCTGAACTGCACTGCTCCAGGCTTCAGAGTCTGTCTGGCTACTTTAGAAACAGCTGTTTCAAAAGCAAATATTATGCTTTGGAATTTTAGCATCTGATTTTTTCTCTACCAGTGGCCTACCTTCCTGAAATCAGACAAAACAATATAACTTATGTAAAAATATTAAACCAGCCATTGAAGAAACTACGTTTCTGTACATGAACTGGTTACAGTTGTAAATGCAACCACGAGATGTCAGTATGCTCACAAAGAACAAACCGCTGAAGGCAGTTTTAAGCTGTGCTGGACACTGAGGAATAGAAACTTATTTTTCCCTAAGAAGTTAATATTTAGATTATATCTTTTCTGTGTGGCTTAGGACACAATTAAAATTGTTTGATATTCACATGGGAAAGCTACTAGCACAACTGTAGCTGTGTTTTACTCATGGACAAAGGCAGCAGCTATCTGTTTCTAAAATATACCAGTTTTCCTGCCCTCCATAGCTTACACTCTCTGAAATGTCTCTTAGTAAAGAGAAACAAGCAGAATAGATGAAAATCAGAGCTGGTGTTAACATTTGACAAGTCTTTTGTGCCTTTGAGTTATTGATCTCCATGGAATTGCTCATGAACAGTTATTCTCTATCTCATAAATCAGTGCTGCTAATATGCAAAGCAAGTGTGCAAAAGAAGCCAAGAAGTAATAGTCGCAAAGAACAAGCTGTTTGTTTACAGATGGCTTGAGGAAGCAATAGGGATGATCTCAGACCTTATATCTTAGGCAGCCCTCTCATTCTTTCCCACCCAGGAGAACAGTTACTAAGTCAGTAAGGTAAAAGTGACAAACAGGAGTTAGTTATTTGTATTATCAAACTTGCAAGAGAGGTCTCCTTGACTTGAACCATACACTGGGCAGCTATCATATGTCATTCAGTGATAGCATCTATACACCCATGACAAAGTAAAGCACATCTGAAAAACAGATATCTCAAGAGCTTTAGGAACTGTCTCAGGCTGAATGTGCTCAGCTCTACTGCTTCAGTCTGTAAGGGTGGCTAAACCTCTCTGTAGCTGAAGAAGACAAGATGATGTATTCCTGAATAATGTATTAGAAGTCAAATCCTGTTTGTTTTAAAGCTCTTTTTTATAGTTCCTGCCAAATCAACAGAAGTAATCTGTGACCTACAAGAAGAATCTAGGTTTTCTCACTTTACTTAGTCGAGCAAATCTTCATGTGTTATGGAGGTACACGGTTGGTTTCTATCAGCTCTGCAGCATAGCATTCAACCCATGGCAAGTCCAGATGCTAACATGCAACATCTATTGAAAGAGATTTGTAGCTTTTCTCTACTTCTGTTATGTGTTATTTTGACTAATGATGTGACCTATTCATTTATGAAAAGATAAGCAGGTACATGCTGTGACAGTCATGGGTCAAGAGATTGAAGATTGGAGAGAAGGAGGAAGAGATAGGAAACAGCCAGGGCATAATGCCTATTCAAGTTTTCTACCAGCTCTTTGTCATCTTGCTCTAAATCTGAGAAAATGCTCTTCAGGTCTTAATTCGTGGACACTGTGAAAATATACTCTTGGTATGATGGTCATACTTTGTCAGGCAGTGGCTAGAGAAACTTGGTCCAGTTTTGGGAACAAACTCTCAGGTCCAATCATTTGCCAGTAGAACAGAATTAAGTGGAACTGCTATTGGAATAAAAAGATGTCACTCCAACCTCTCCTAACCCCCAATGCGGGCAGCTCTGTCATGTACTACTCTGTTTTGCTCCTCAAATCCTTCTTTGATAAGACTCTTCTGCCTTAAGCAAGATAGAGCTTTGCTGTAGAACATACACCATGTAGGCTGTCAATGTTCTGTTTCTATCAAGTCTTAAATACACATCTGTATTGCTGTGGTGCTTAAAACCAGCCAGCCATGGTGAAATGAGGAAAACGGTTTAGTTTACCTGTGTCATGAACGGGGTATTGTATTGTTTCAGAACTTACGGAATTTGCATCAGGCTCACAAAAAGCCCTTTGGAAGGGCCTTCACAGTAGGATTTGGTTTCAAGAGCTGAAATTTCACCTGGAAAAATGGAGTTTGCAGAAGGAAAGCCCACTGTTATTTCCTCTGTGTCTTGTCAAAGCACATCCTGGCATAATGAAATATTTAAGTGTTAAAATACATGCTTGAAGTCTTTGAAAAGAAGTCTGACATATCCTATGTCCACAGGTCCTTTTGTGGCTGGATGCATATGCCGTACATGCAAGCTGCTATGAGAGGATAGCATGGTGCTGAAATGGGAACTGTCATCTTCTTAAGGATGCCTGGGCCATGGAGCCATGCACCAAGCTGGGTGCAGGGAGCAGATGGAGGTATTCTGTGGGCTCAGGTCTTGCTCTTCAAGTACAAGGCAGGAAATCTATTGGCTGTGATTCATCATCGGTCACAGAAAGTAGACATACTTTCCCAGGGACAAAGCTGGATTCTTGCACATGTGGATGAGAGCCTTAGGCTTCCTCAGACCTCACTGCTGGAGTCTGTTTTCAAGAAAAGTTGTTTTTCATTTTAAGTCTAATTTCTTCCAGCTTTCCTGACTGCGTCACTTTCAGACATTGAAACATCACAAAACCCCTTAAAGTACACTCCTCCAACTTAAAACAAATTCAAGTTTCAGTAAAGGCTAAATTTAATTTGCAAAATAAAAATCCCTTAACAATGGAGAAAGGCTTCTTTGAGCTCTGAAAATGAGAAAAAGCTCTTCATTAGAAACAGTTTAGTGTTAGCATTCCTACTTATTCACTCTTGAGAGAGTTTGGACGCAAATCTGGAGAGTGCCAGATGAAGTCAGCTAAGTTTGCAGCTGTCTCAGTCATACTCCACACTGGAAAATGCAGGTTATGCCACGGGCTAAAAACTGAACAGGCTGCTGCGATCTGGGTGTATTGAAGAAAGGGATGAACATATCCACAGATAATGGCAAAGTGGTTGCACAAATAGAACAAATTCCTGTTCTAACAGCCAAAGAAAAGGTGGAGGAGTTTCCTCTTTAAATATTTTTGTCTCAGAATCTACCTACTTTCTTCTCCTGGAATTTTTAGAATAAGAGCCCTTACACAAAAAGCTGGTCAAAGACTTTTCTTGAAATGTGAGTTTGCTAAATCCAAGGCCAAGAAACTTAACAGGCATTAGAAACCAGTTATTCAGACAAAGAAAGAAACCAACAAACCTTGGGAAGACTTCATTATCTCATGAAATAACTGAGTTGGGAAGGGACCTCTGGCAGTGTGACTGCCTTTATGAAGAAGGCTCCCATTAGAACAGGTTACTGTGTAGCTTGTGCCATCAAAATGTTAGTACTTTTAAGACTGAAGATCCTGCTATATCTCCGAGCCTTTCTTCCAATGACTGACCACCCTCATGGTGAAAAACTTTTTTTAATAAGTAAACCAGAATTACTCTTTTTGCAAATTATGTCCTCTTGCTCCTTGTACACCACTGACATAATGACTGAACCATAAGGTGCCTCCTTCCCGTCCTCTTCTCCAGGCTGAACCAGTCCAGCACCCTCTGCCTTCCCACCTATGCCTTATGCTCCAGCCCTAACAGCTGCAAGGACCTCCTGTGGTCACGGAGTAGCATATGCCTCTTCTTGCTTATTCTTTATGTACTCTCACTGTTATTTTAGTTCATTGTCAAGAAGCCTTTGAATCACAGGAAGGTGGCATTCTGGAAAGGATATGAAGGAATGAAAATCTGCTGCTGGCTGCCAAGAACTCAATACACTGCCATGCTGACAGGTGAGTTTGGGTAGAGGACTGTGCTTGAAATTAACAGGAGGCACAACTTTTATATCACGAAGTCGTCAGAAGCAAATTTCTTTGTGAAGACTGTAAGAATATACTTTTTCAAAGGCTGAAGGAGTCCAGAGCCTTTATGTGACTTTCAGAGATGCCTTCTCCAGGGCCTCAGTTTTCACATGACTGTTCCATTACCTAAGCAAAACAACATTTAAAATGCCTTGGCCATGGAGAAGGCAGCACGTACAAGGATGTTCAAGTATGTTTTTGGTTTATTAGTTCTATTACAGACACTAGAGCAGATGAATGTAAGAGGAGAAACTTGCTTTATAGTAAAGAAAGAGACCTACAGCAGTGACAAATTAATTTCCATCCTGTCATGACTCATGAGACAGCGCTACAGTAACATTAACAAAACGTCAGTTAAAGCGGTAGTAATGATTTCCATTGCTAATACTGACTCTGGCTTAACAACATTTACAGGCTTTGTTACACTGTCATAAAATAAACAGTAATATAGAAACAAACCAGATTCCCGGCTTTTGAAAGAATGGACTTTTCCCCCATCTGCGCCCTTGACAGGATCATGCCTTGTGAAGGAAATCAGAGATGGAGACATGAAAATAGCTCACGGAAAAGTCCCAATGAGTACTTGCACAAGGCTTTCAGCATCATTATCTTTAGTATCAGAAAGGCTGTGATCTTGTTTTCCAGGCACACCACAGGTGGAGACTGCATGAATAGGACCCATCCAGTCCAAGTCAACTCTGTATTTTTTAATGTGTGCTATTAAAACGGCAGACTGGGAGGAACTGTTGTCCCAACAGTCAACATTTTCTTTCTTCTGTTAGACATGTAGAATTGTGGTATTTTTTTTCACAGTTTTTTGTGCTATCAGTGCCCTGGCTCTTCAGCCATGAGGAACAGAATTATCTGCCACAGCCTGTGAATAGATTTCCTTGTGGTTTCACACCAGAGTATTCAGGATCATCCAGTTAAAAAACCAAACAGAATACACCCTGACAAAGAAATTGTCATAGGAAAACAGACTTTCTTAATGAAATTTCATAATAATGAGCATTTCTGAGGCAAAAAGGCCCCAGACCTATTATCCTAGTAGTTTTGATTTAATCCTTGTATCTGGATGCCCAGTATTATCCAGTTGCCAGATATTAGTTTCTTGGACTCCTGATGGGTCTTAAGACTGCATGTTCAAAACAGAGATTTATAGCACACACTAGACAGTATGTAATTTCACATCAGTGAACACTATTTCTTAAGGGCTGTGATCCTCAACAAGGGACTAAAATGTGACCAAGTATGAGTGACCCCCATGAAATGTCTTCAACTATCTCAAGCTTGACTGTTTTGGAAGTGGATGTCTTACTCTCGGGAGTTTAATATTGAATAAGGTCCAAGGCCTGGTCCTGCACTTTTAGTGGAAGGTGTGTACAGAGGAAGCAGATAATTTTGCCTTTTTGTCTTTAGTCAGCACAGGGGCTCAGGAGGGAACTCACACCGCAATGGCTCTTTCTGCATATAAGCAGAATTTCCCCACCAAAATGACCTTATATCACAATTCAGCTTCTCACCTGCTTTTGACTTGGTTGTAACTTCTCAAGGTCATCCTCAACTTCTCTTAAAATGGTCTCTAGTTCAGTAACTTGCACATACCCAATATATGCTCTCATGAACCTCTGTCCTTAGAAATTCAGATGTTGTCACCCACAGAAATTTCTTGTTGAAAGAGTGAGCTCACTGGAGATAAAAAAAATGTGCACAGTTTCAGATATGTACCTGAAGTGCTGTCTCATTTTGGTGCATAGAGTGAGTCAATTTAGTCTTTGCACTTGCCATTGCCAGGGACTATGCTTTAAAGCCTATCCAGGGATGTTGCATTTTGGACAAAGTGAGGGTATTTTTCAGATCAGCAAATGGGCACTGCACCACAGCATCCCATTCTGTTGCCTTTCTCCAAAGCTGAAAACCCCATGCAGATATTTTAGTAGTCCAAACAGAGTAATTAAATAAAAAAAAGATTACCCATGACATATTCCTATGAACTAGTACTTTTAATCAGTACTTTTAATATAATCAAAGCTTTGTATTCTAAAAATTTCCTGGGAATTAGTCCCAGACTGTATATTTAAGACTTCACTTATTTTTCTTAGTGTTTTGAAGAGTTTAACTTGGCAACATTCAATGATCCCTATTAAATGACTTTTACAAAGTGATAGCTCTTTGATAAAATCAGACACCTAACATTAAACAATGGTTATGTGAAGGTTGAATAGGAATCCAAATTAAAATCAGGAGTCTTCATACATTTTCATTAATTGCCATTTTTTTATATGAGGTTCTGTAGGATCAATATTTGATGCACAGAAAAACTTACATATGAAAAGCTTCTGTAGATGATTCTCAGTTGTAATTCAAAACCTTTTGAAATTAATGCATATGCCTGCAAAGAAACAGATCTTTGTGATCCACTTATGAACAGCATGTTTTTTTTTATTATAGCTGTCACTTTTTTACTTTTTAAATATGTTTATAATGCATATAAACATCAAAATAAAGGTGCATCACTACAACAAAACTTTAGGCACCTTGACAGAGGTTTTAGTACTATCTCATTCTCTGATTGTTGGGATTTACTCATTATGAGTGCTGTGTATGTGATATAGCTTCTCCTGTGCTGGGTACCACTGGAAAGCTTCATGCCCTTAATGGCCACACTGTTGGGGGAAAGGTTGTCTTCTGGAAAACTGTGCAAGAAGCATCAGTCACGAACATTGGCTCCCTGGTCACCAGTTATCTACAAGAGGATGAAAATCTACTAGACCTGTTCATTGCTTTTGTATTGTACCACCCATAACTGTGTGAACCTTGTGCCCTCTGGTTCTGCTGTCATGGTGCTGAGTACCACTAGGGGAATGCTCCCACACTTCCAGCCACAACAATCAGGAATTTTCCGGCTGGATTTCTATTTTGACACTCTTGATATCTGCTAACAAAGTAACTTAGGACAACATCTAGTAAGTAGAGAAGCTACTGTTGTGTCAAGATTTAATCACTGCCTCTTTAATTGGTCGCACGGTCACTTGGCTCATGCTGGTGCCCAGTAATTGATGTGGATACTTACAGATTAATGCCTCCATACTGAAGCAAGAAGTTAAAGAGCATTCCTAAACCAGCAGGCTGGAAGCAGTCTCAGACTACCAGCACAAGGATGGTGAAAAAGCCACAGGCTTTGTTTGTTGTGTTCTAACAGACTTTCTACTGACTTTGAGAAACCTTGATTGGTCCTTAGTTTCTCAATTTGAGATTCCCAGGTTATGCTTTTTAGCTTGTATGCCACAAGTACCACTCTCTGAACTTTTGCTGAGAAGAAATTAAGAAACTAAGCTGCTCACTACACCAAGTCTCAGATATCAGCCAGACATCACAGAGCGCTGATTCCTTTCATTTGGACAATTCACTTTGTCTGAGGCCTTTTTCCATCCCACTAAGTGCCTTCATCTTTCAAGGCCAAATTCAGCTTCTCTGCACACCCCTGATCAACACCAACTTTTAGGTTCCTTCCCCTTCTCTATCCACTGTGAATGGTCTTGTTTCTCACTTTCTTTACTGTTGCCTGTGCTAACTCCTACCTTGCCACATATAACTTGTACTGTGCCAGTGACACACCCAGTTTCATCTCTGGTTTCATGTCCCTCTTCCTTTCCCTAGTGCTGATGTTGAGGCCAAGTGGTTGCAGGGTGAAGGCGAAGGAATGTGTCCCATCCCACTTGGACATCAGTGAAGGCTGTATGTTGTCACATGCAGGTAGTACAGCCTCAGAGAGAACACCAGAGTCATTGTCACAAAACAGCAGTCTTCATTAGTCCATGCACCACCTCTCTTACCTAACTGAATGTGAGGTTGTGTATGTGACAGCCTAAATCCGGCTATGCTGGAGGACCAGATTGCTGGATATAAGTTTTTGGCTAGTACACAAGAAGGGTCACAGACCTTTTATCAACCCTTGTTGGAACTTCATCTGGGGCAAAAGTGATGCCTCTGAGGTCACATGAGACAGAAGAGAGTCTAGACATTACCACAGATGCTCAAATAGCAGTTACACAGAAAGGATTACATAATTTTGTGCTTTTGACAGGTGAGGAGCAGCCAGTGAGGATTGCCTCAGCACAGAGTTCTATACTGGCAGCACCTTTGCTGTTAAGGACAATGTCTGATGAGGAAGAGTCTCATTCCTTTTCTTAGCAAGTGCATATTTTGCTCTGTCTTTCGTAATAGAGCCATGGCCAGATGCTGCATCACTTGGCAAAGAAATTGTGATGAAGCATGTTTGCTGGAAATGTTGATAAAAGCTTTCTAAAAGACATGCTGTGAATTTGGTCACTGTGTGATGTAGGCAACAAACCAGGGGTGGGTGGATCCAAGGGTAGTGAATGAAAGGTCTGGCAGAGGATTATAGTTACAGTATTCCAGAATCAAAACCCAAAACAGGTAGAGGATATGACATTCAGGGTATGTCTGTGCTTCTGGAATTGTTTCTAGATATGGAATGGTCCCCAGGCAAATATGGGAAGTGTTTCTCCCAGTGCAAAGTTCATGGTGAATATCCTTAAAGACTGGAACCTGTGCCAGATCCATCCTCAGAATTCAGAGATAGTGCTGGCTGCTGCTGTAGGGAGAAAGTTCATATGGTCAAAACTCAGTTGGAGGTGAAGATGGCCAGAACTTTGGGGGACAATAAAAGAGTTTTTTCAAATAAATTAATGGCAATTGGCAATACAGAAATTTCATTGGCCTATTATGGGATAAGAACTGTCACCTCACAAACAGGAAGAGACAAGGTAGACATATTTAATGCTTTCTTTGCCTCTGTCTTCAAGACAGGTGACAGACCAAGGGGCTCTCAGTGCCCAGAGGACCATGACGGTGAGAATGATCAACTCCCACAAACTAACCCTGAAATTGTGCAGGATCTGCTGCTCAGTCTGGATCCCTTCAAATCTATGGGGGCTGATGGCACTCATACCAGAATCCTCAAAGAGCTGCTGATGTCATAGCACAATGTCTTTCAATGATTTTTGAGTGGTCTTGGGAGTTGTAAGAGGTCCCAAATGACTGGAAGCTGGTGAATGTTGTGTCAGGAGAGGTTTAGGTTGGATATTAGAAAAAGGTTCTTCACCCAGAGAGAGGTTGGGTGCTGGAACAGGCTCCCCAGGGAAGTGGTCACACCACTGAGCCTGAGAGAGTTCAACAACCATTTGGATAATGCTCTCAGGCACTCAGTGTGACTCCTGGGAATAGGCCCTTGCAGGGCCAGGAGCTGGACTTGATGATCCTTGTGGGTCCCTTCTAAATCAGCATATTCTGTGATCCTGTGAAAATACCGGCATATCCACAGGATTAGTCCTTTAACTTCAGTGGACTTGGTCTGAGGGTCCTGTCCCTGCCTGTTGTTGACATAGCATCATTAAACATGTTTGAAGTAAGAACAATTTCCACAGTTTGTGGGTCTGCCCCTACAACCCAAGTGCTTGGCCAGCATAATGTTCTCCTGTAATTTAATATAGTGTGAGTAATTAATTAATTGTGCATCAGCTGTACAGCTGTTCAGAAGATAATACAGATTGGGGTCAAGGGTTTGCACCTAGACTGAAATTGCCTTGTAACTAACTAAACCAAAATACTTTCACTCAAAAATTGCACAGGGCAGAAGTTACCTTGGACAACTCTGCAAGAGGCTGAGACTCAGAATGTAGGCTCAGAGCACTTTCCAAGAGCAATGGCTACTGCTGCCAAAGGGGCAGTGACTTCTACACACACTTACCCTGCCTTATGATCTGTCCCCAGAGAGCAACTAGAGGATAACGTTTGTTTGAGTGAGGTTCCTTTCTCCCCCCCACCTCCTCCTTCCCAATCTAGATGGCTAGGGGGTTTCTGGTCACTGCTTCAGCATGTTTCCACCTTGGACCTTGTTCCCCCACCAGTGGCAGATTTGCTGTAGGCAGATGGCCACTGGGAGAGAAGGTAGTGTTAGGATAACTGGTATGGATTCAGATGCTGCCCAGGAGTAGTAAGACACTTGAGTATCCTTGCACTGGTGTCCAAGGTTTCATCCTGTCCTAGAAATCAGTTGGTAAGCAGCATCGAGCTTTGGTCCCCAAAATAGCTTACAACCCAATCAGCCAGCTCTTCCAGGCAGTGCTTCCATGGAAAGCTTTTGTCTGGAGCATTTTCGTAATACCTTTCTTCTGTAAGTAGCAGTGGTAACTCTGAAGCAATATGGACAAAAAAAATTCACTGAGTCAAATTCCTCTCCTCTGACCACTGCAGCAGGCATGCAGCATGGCTGGAATTCCCCCTCCCCAATGCCATGTTTAATGCACTGCAGCTGCTGAGCAGTGCCTGCCGCAGTCTGGAGCAGACAGGGGCTTTCCCATGGCAAGATCCTTGTGTGGTTGCAGACTAGGTTTGCCAAACTGCAGAATTATCCATGCTGCTTGGACAGGCCACACAGCTCCACAGCATGCAATCACCTGTGCCCTTGGGCCCTCTTTGCCCTACTTCAAGGGATGGATCATTGCATTCCAAATCCATGACTCTTTCCCAGCCATTTCGGGACACAGGAGATGTCAATGAAGTATGCACAAAGACCCACTCCTCTCTCAGCAAGGGCTGGAACTCCCACTTTCATTGACACGAGGAGTCTAATTTTTACTGGTGCTGTTAAGAAAGTTGAAGATGCAAGACAAGAAAAGCACAATGGACTTGAGTTTTGACAAAATGTCTGCAAACTTCTAGCTGGTGTAAACTGTTATTATTCCCTTGGCAATAGTGGAACTATTCCAGTTTGCCCTTGTTTGAGATCTTCATGTTTGATTAGTATCACTGAGACTTCAGCTTTTTGTCTTATCTGCACATCAGAGTTTCCCTGTGCAGCTGCTATTCTCCGTGAACCACTCTGCTTTCCCCTACCTAACTCCAGCTGAAAAAGAAGTAGTTTAGCTCATGAATACATTTTAAATCAAGTCTGTGTGAAGACTTGTACCACAGAGAGTGTGTAGGATCTAAATTAAAACTCCAGTGGATGTATCCTTCTGCTTTAAATCAAATCAGTCCAGGAGCCAGATTCTACATTTTGAATGTGAAGTTTCTGTTAAAGTATCTGAATCTTTTAAGATGTGCCATGTGAAGCAAAATGCAGTTTCTTTTCACTGGGCCTAGAAGAAGAGAGAAGACTCTATAACAGCAACTACCACCCACCAGTCTACATCTCTGCTGTTGAGGTGGATAGCCTTCGAGTCGCCTGCTGCCAAGGGCCTTTTCTAAAATGCAAGCCACCCCGAGAATTGTTTTAACACAGCCCAAAACTGTTCCAAGGACCTCATAAACCACAGAATAGTATGGACCCAGAGCTTCTGGCACTGGGAGCAGTTTCTGCTGTGCAATCTACAGGTATATATGGAGGTACAATGTCCAACCAAAGTCAGGGACCGACTTTTAGTGCAGCTAGGAGAGTCTAGAACTTTATTCCAGACTAAAAAATGTCTTTGGGATATCTGGGTGTTAGGCTTTTTTTCAGCTTATGTGGATCCCAGAGACACTCTCCCGGTTCATGCCAGTGTGCTTTTCTTACCAGCAGGAGTACTCTGGACTGCCTTTCACAGTCACTTTCCTTTCCACACCCATCCAAGCTGGGAAGTTATTAGGCAATTGTCTACAGCTCTCGGTAGAGACCATGGCACTAGCTCCAGGGACTTCTGTCACCAGTGCCAGATGGGGATGCTTGTCCCACACCATGTGCTTGTCCCAGTAAACTCCTTTCAAACACTGCTGCATATCACCTTTAGTCCAGAGCTATAGCACAATAACTCACCCGCACATTGGTGAAAGCATTGTCTTCTTTCCACTCAGTTCTCTTCTTTTCCCCCTATGAGCAAGGAAACCATTGCACAGTCATGCAAGAGGCAACATCACTCACCAGCATTATCAGGGGTCAGACAACATGGCATGTGTTTCTTCCAGGAGTCCACCTGGCGGGAGGAGACCATGCTGCTGAGTAGTGCACAGGTTGATCTCCCCAGATAATGGGCTAGAAAAGGAGGAGTCATTTGTACCTATAAAGTCCCAAATGCACTTAGGATGGCTGCACATAGTCAAGGCGCATATTTGGGTGCTTCACAGTAGAGACCGGTCTGGTGGGGTTTTTTTGTTTGTTTTTTTTTTGTTTCTGTTTTTGTTTTTGTGGTATTTTTGTGTTGGTTTTTTTTTTTTTTAAATCAAGCATGATTTTGAAACTGTAGATGTGTGGTGGCACATTTGTTAAGGCACCTCCAATGACAGAGGCTCCTGGGGGCTTGCCTCTGGCATGTCAGTAATGCATTATAGAGCTACTTTGTTCAAAACATTCCGAGAAACAAAAATCCCTGAATTAGGCAATTCTGTCAGGCTGAGGAAATAAGAAATGAAGCTGAAAATCTGAAAAACATTTTTTTGAAAGTACACTAGAATCCCTCAGGCACCCAAAAACCATGAGTCAGGTCTTAAAAAAATCATAGTTGGCTTAAATATAATAGTTGTGGGGGTTAGTACCCTTGTGTTGTCTGCACTATTAATGGTCACATTTCTAAGTTCTTCTGGAAAAAAAAAGGAAATAGAACTTTATTTTGTAATAAAAGCAGAGATTTTACGTAACCTAACAGCCCTAGGGGCTGAGGCATTAAACAGAACATCAGATAATGTGATAAAATCTCAACAGTTGGAAATACTGGAGCTAAATTAACTTGTGTAGTCCTGGCAATAGGTTTGGGAGCTGGTTTGTGAACCCACATCTAGAGGAGTGGTGTGCTCTGGTGAAGTCATTCACAGACATAATTTTTCCAGGCTGCAGTTTTTGGATGGTGCCTGTCAGAAATTACATGATAGCTCTGTTTCAGTCAATGGAAAAAGTCTCTCTGAATAGGATAAAATAAAAGCCCCTGAGGAACAAATGCAGTGACAAATTAACTAGCAGAACAAAGCACAGCATTTCAAAGGACCTTCTGAGGTTTTAGGCGCTTTGCTCAGGGAGAATGTGTCCCATTGTATTTGAATAAATGCACCATGTTCCTCTAAAACTTGTTCCATGTGTATTGCATTGTGGTGACATTCATGTGTAACACTAGGTTTAGCTAAAATACATTTGTTTATTTGCTTAACAACTTGACTTCTAAGGGGACTTAAAGATCAGTTCAAAAGCAAAAAAAATTCTCAGCTTCTGACACTTCCATAAGGCACAGAATCAAAGAATCGCAGAATATGCCAAGTTTGAAGGGACCCACAAGGATCATCAAGTCCAACTCTTAACCCTGCACAGGACCATCCCCAAGAGTCACACCATGTTCCTGAAGTATCATTAAAAAACTTCTGGAACTCTGTCAGGCTTGGTGCATGACAAAAGGCCAACCAGCATGTCAAATTCAGTGCTCTGTTGTGCAAATAAAAACCATGAAAAAACATCCCTCAAAAGAATGTAAGAACTTATCAGTTTAGGATAAAAAGTTTTAACACTTATTAATGCTTGTTTAAATAAGTAATGGTAGGTTTGTTTCCTCTGTATATCAAAATCATTAAAGTATAAAATACAGTATTGTCACCCACTAGGAAAATTAGCTTTTAATTTCAATGCATTTGCAG
>VWZF01000454.1:0-104040 GCA_013396755.1 Sclerurus mexicanus | reverse complement strand
TTTTTTTTTCTTTTTTTTTTTCCCCTTTCTCCCCCGCACCTCACCCTCCCCACACTGGTATTGTAAATAACAAGTGTTTCTGGATGGTACCTGCCAGTGAGATTAAAACGCATATGTTAAGTTGAAGGGTAGATTTCATGAAGATTTTATCAGTCTGCAAAGACCGTCCTTTCCTCTTTTTTTAATAATTTAATTTTAGGTAGTTTCATTTCTTTTAAAATAGAGGGAATAATTGAACAAAGGCTGAGGGGGCAGTTTTCTTACTTGCCTGAAGCAAACCAGGAATAACTCAAGTGGACTTTCAGAGTAGCTGAGGTGTGATCCTGGATCCCTTGTGCATCACCTGGTTCTTGAATTTTAGGATCTGTGAAGACACACACATCAGTGTCATCCACTAAAGACACAACAACTGGGCTCTTTTAATAGAAAATTAAATTTTCTTTTAGGAAAAAGCAGAATTGCAAGGTCTGTGATAGGCTCTGCTGAGAGTGCATACCAACATCAGTGCTCTTTGTGCTTTAGGGTTGGTTTGGACCACAGGCACTGCACCTTGCAGATACTGCTGTGCCACAGGGCTCTGTCACTTCAAGACAGAAGACAGTCCTGAACAGAAGTATCACTAGTTCCAGGGAACTCGTTTAAACCCACAAAAGAGTGCATTTTTAATCATTGAATAAGAAGATTGGGTGAGTACTCTTTGAAAGAAAAAAAGTAAAAACACAACAAGAGAGAAGCTTCCTTGCTTTAAGTATTCCTGCTGCTCTCAGGAAATTTTTCCATCTTCATAACCCATTTCAGCAGAGAGCTGTGAGACTTAATCTCATCTCTGGCACAATATTGTTCCTCTGCAACTTTAATGCACTTTTTAGATATGCTCCATCCTTTCTTGATGAACACTAATTCATGCCAATTTGCATTATGTATGAATAAAGACAGCCAGGATATGCATGCATGGTAAGTGAACCTCAAAGGATGCAGTGATTTGGGGTTCTGGTCTGCACCATGAGGTTGCAGAAGACAATTTTTTTGTGTGTTTGCAGATTGTCAACCTTTCTGTGTGTATTTCGACAGTGGATCAACTTCAGAAAGATTGTTTTTGTTTGGTTTGCTGAAGCAGTGCTGGGATGGGGGGAGGGAGTGCTCTTTCTCATCTAGCAGTGAGAGATGTTGTAAAGTCTGAGGCTGCTGCCTCTTGGTGTGCATTAGAAGGTTTTTGGAATTGAGTAGAAATCCATTGCAGTCACTCCAGAAATGTCTAGTGCTATTCAGTAACATCCCTGGAGCCTGCATCCTGCTTTAAACTTTCTCTTCTTCTCCTGTGGGAGTCCCTCATTGCACTTTTGGAAATTATCTTGCTTTCTGTTGTATTGCCCATCTTCAGGGAAATAGCAAAGTTTTAGTACACTGAGGTTTTTTCTTACGCACATATGTGTGTTTTCCTTATTGCTGTTTCCAACCAGAACATCATTGGGAAAAAAAAAGAAATGAAAAAGCAGATAGACAAGAGGACATTATGGACCTCTTCAGAGATGACCCAAATCTATGAAAAAATTCACCCAGTCATGATACTGTGTATGGTGATTCCTTTGTAAACATCTAAGACACAAAAATCTGTATTTCATGGTTCTTGTGCTACATCTACAATATATAGTGTAAGCACAATATTCATGTAATTGCCACTGTGGCAAAATATCAGACTGGAGCCATGGTCCATGGGTAGGCTGCAAATGGAGACTAGCAGACCTAAATTCTGTTTTCAGCTCTGCTGTTGACTTGTTTTATGAAATAAAATAAAACATTTAGACGGGAGACTGAATATTTTCCATATACAGTGTGGTTATTAAGAGCAGCCCTAAGAACAAAAGGCCTTCTAGTGTTAGAAGTGTTGTAGGTCTTATAAGCAGCTAGTGCTGTATGTGAGATTATCACATAACATGTATCTAAAATAAATGTGCTTAACTGGGTCCTGTCTTTTGCTAAGTTCAGTAGGATGAGGGAGAACAGATATTTGCAAAAGGAAAGAGACCCTAGAGACAGAGAGCCATGTGGACACTGGATCCCCTCACAGATCCTGAGAGCACACCAAAACCCTTCAAACAGTGACAGAGAGCATCTGCCCTGGCTCGTCTCACCCAGTGGGGCAGACTCTTCCAAAAAAAGGTCACTTGCTGTCCTGGAGGGAGGGAATTAGAGTGTCCCAGTCTGCCCTCCAGAGAGAAGAGAGATTTACACATGGATTAGTTCACTGGGCAGCTGATAGACACCCATGGCTTGCCCCAGCCCATGGTAGACAGCTTTGCTTTAGCTTCCAGCACAAAGGCATCCCTCTGCCTTTCAGGGGTGGACACAGTGGATGTTGGTACAGTTTTCCTTGCTCTTCCACACATTCTTTGCACTCTCTAGAACAGCACGGAAGATTGGAAAGGAAGGTCAAATAATCCCTTGCTCTTTGCTGCATTGAAATGGACAAAAAGTAATTTTAAGCAGTATTGCAGCTGGCCTGTCTGTCTCCTTGTTGACAATAGCAGCATACGTTTCTGTGCCCTTAGTAGAAAGCCTGTGTGAAATTGGAAAAAAGAAGTTAGTTGAGGGTGAAAGTGCATGTAAGCTTGGAGTAATTTTGCTGTGTCAGGACAGTAGATGATAAGAGTTTGGGTTTTAGAGCCATAAGAGGATCAGCTGGTCATAAATCCAGTGGAATAGCAGTTATTGGCCAGCTCAAGATACCTGGAGTTTTCACCAGGTATGATGATCTCTGGATTTCTGATACAACGAGCAGTTTTGTCAGTGAGTTCAGGTCTCATCCCAAATTTTCACACAGATCAGAGAAATGTTTTTGGTCCTCCCAGAAACTCCCTCACTGTGCTTCCCAGTCCCTCTGCAAATGCTGCACTGATTTTCACTGTCCTCTCAGCCGTTTGCTTACCTGGTAGCAAAATAAAGCGGCAGAGATGTACTACTGAATGTGACATTTCATGTGGTGCAGTTTCCAAACTCTGTGTTGCTTATGTCTGTCGCCCACTGATGAGAGATGACACATTCACATATTCAGAGGACGACTGTGTTTCCTTCTGAAAGTAGTGATTTCTTTTAATTTAACTCCCCCTGCACAATTTGCAATACTTATTTTTAATGAATGACTGAACCAAGGCCAACGTTCCTGCAGTTTTAGCTGAGAGGCAGCAGAAGTTGTAACAGAGATGCTGCCAGTGCCAGTTGGGCTGTAAGTTATAAGTCTACTTACAAAGTTTGCCTGTTTTCTGGCACAGTCTCTGACACATACACTCCAGTCAATCACAGTAAAGTGCCTAATAACAGATGTGGCAATTAAGCTGAAGAATTCTGTCTCTCTCGTTTAATTTTTATTACAGAGGATAACAGAGTACCTCATTAAACCCACCATCATAGAGATTTTTTTTTAATTTGGCATACAAATATCTGCAAAAATTAGATCTCTGAATAGGGTTCCTTGTTACTAAAGGTGCTTTGTCAGACAATTCTATGAATAGACCATTTTTGTAATGACAGATATGTGCTTGTGCTGCTGCTGTCCTTTTACATACTGCAAAGAGATGCAGATTTAAAGAAGTCAACATGTGTCCTGAAGGATAACATTTTGTGGGATTTAGGGCCTTGTGCTCAGGTTAATAAAAATGTGGTCTTGATTCTTCAGGGTTCACGTTACACTGCCTTCAGCTGAAATAAGTGGCAGACATCTAAAAAGATTTCAGATGACCTGTAACCAAAGTAAATTAGCATATTAAAATAGGAGACATTTTCTTGGAAAATGGCATTAATTGCAGCCCCAAAAGTCATGTACTGATTGTTAGAGCTTCTGGGGCATTTGCCTTCATTAGTTTATTTTACTGAGGTACTGGGCACTCTTTTTAAAAGAGACTTTGCTTCATCATTAAAAAACTTTAAAAATTCAATGATTTGAGGTGGTGTAAAAATTATGGCAAGAGAAAACTGAAACTGACATAAATCAGAACCAGAATGTTTGATATGAAGTCACTCTTCTAGTATCAAAGTGGTCTTGTGCTTAAAGTTGTTTGCTTTGTCAGTGTTGGAAAGACCTTGGCTTTTTGCTGCCCATCATGAGTGTTGGTAGCAGTTTTATTTCTTGGAAGTCTCATTTATTCACTAAAGCACAGCATCTTCTCTTCCAACTTATTATTATTATTACAGCTTCTCTTACTATTTATCTAGGAGTTTATTGAGTCAGCCTGTGTCTGTGTAGAGCTACCTGTGTGTACATACATGCCCTAGTGTACAGAAATCCTGCAGACACCCTTACACCTGGAAGGTGGAATTTCTTTCCAGGAATTTTCTTATTTCCTCTGCTGCCAGAGAGGGAGACGAAGCACAGATACAAGAACATGCTGTTGTGGAAACAGTGCTTACAACCACTGTGAAAGGTGCAGAGTTAGGATAAAACCTAGGTCTTGCTCCATTTCTCCTGGGGTGGAAGCAAAGGTCTGCAGCTGCTGTTCACCAGTATGAACAGAAACTCTGTGATCCCTTGATGGCATCTTGTTAGGCCCTTCAGCAGCAGGAAAATTGACTGTGGTGGAGAGAGATGGGGAGATGGGTGGGAGAGGAGATGAGTAGGTGGGAAAATGAGCCTGGCCTTGCATGTGTTGGTCTATAGACCACCTTCCACTTCTTCCAGCTAGTAACAATTCCAAAAGATGCACTGTAAGGACCTCCCAGTTGAGCCAGTTTACTGTGGGAACCACATTTTTGCATATAGCTCACTCTGTAGGATGGCCCCATCAGGTTATGCTGCAATCTCAATGGAAGTTCCTCAAAGCAGAGCTCCCTCCAACTTCAGTGGAGACAGGATTTGTCCCTTTAATTTCAGGTTGGTTAAAAAACTAGAATTAACCAGTCTTTTGGTTTTGCATCATGTTCTACCATTTTCCCCCTTGGATAAAGAATGAAGGAGTACTCCATCCATTCCAGCCTTTGCAAATAACCAAAATAAAAGATAGAAGTGGATGAATGAACTGTCAAAGGAAAAAACTTTTGGGTTCCCCATTCTTCTGCTAGAATGTTTTGAATTTTGTGGGTGGGGGTGGTGGTGGCAGTGATGTGTGAGGCTTGTGCAGTGAATCGTAGTGCTTTGATTGCTGGAGGTGGAAAAACTGATAAGTAATGCATTGGAATGTTCAGAAGCTGTTAAAGTGAAATGGCATTAGAGTTAATTAACTTTTTTGGTTTTTTAAGCAGATCATTTGGATATTGAAGTTTGTAACAAAGTACTGCAATAAAGTTTTAGAGGAGTGCAATGCTCTGTCTAAATCATAAAACCAGGAGATAACTGGAATGACAACTTCATTTTATGTAGGGTGTAGTATGCAAAATGGTTGTTTTACAGACAAAAGTACTGAGGCAGAGTTAGCAACAACTTTTTTTTCATATATTATAGCTTGTTAGCAACTAGAAGTTTTAAAATGCAGGAGTTCTGATTCTCATAATGAAAGGGTCCAGTGAAAGGCTGTGACAAGTGTAGGGAGGTGCAGTCTGAAGAATTTTGCCAGTGATAACAGAGGCTGTGTCTGGAAAAGGGAAGAATCTAATGTATGATGGAAATGTACATGGAAAAAGAGAACATGAGTGTAAAGCAGGAGGAAAAGAAACAGAGATGGTCTTTGAAGAGAGTGAAACAAAAAAGCAGAAGACTGTGAAAGGAAGGTGGGCACATTTGAAATTGATCCTAAATTGCACAGGAAGCCAAAGGAATTGTGTGAGTCCTTTGATTGTACTTCTTTATATCCTGGCAACAAACTGGAAGTGACACGGTGTCTGGAAGGCTGATAATAGGAAAAGAGGGGTCACAAAAGCTTTGGTCAAGAGAGGGTAAAACCATGAATGAGAAATTCCACAGCGGTGGAACCAGGCATGGGTGTATTTAGGCAACCACAGGATTGTCCTAGGCAACTTGTCAGCAACCACAAAGTTTTCAGAGTTACATCCATGAGTGCAGCGTCCTTTCTTATGATTCCTATTAGAAAAAAACATGAAGTAACAGAAGTCTGCCTAAGGGACTGTGGCAAAGATTTGATACAGATTTCTTATCGTGTTACTCTTCAATAAACAGAGCTTTCATATATGCTGCTAATATCTAACTTGAGAAATAACTCTCCTTAAACATATGCATCCAGCAGTTTTTAGTTAGTCTTCTGGTCTTCACTTGTACTTTTAAAATAGACCCAGGATTAATATACAGATGGTTTAGTAAGGAATACATTATTTGCTTAAAAAAGGGAAGAGGGAGAAAAAAATAAGTCTGTCTATGTGGTTATGATTTTATCTCAAACCTATACTCTATAACCTCTATTAAATTATATGTTATTTGTTTTCATTACTGAGAACTGAGTGTTAACTCTCAAGAACCACCCCAGGAGAGATGCCCAGGGCTGAGAGGTGCTGTCTATGTATGGACCTGACATAGTTTTATATGTTTAACCTAAAGTGTCTTGTAAAAGGTGCTATTTCATCTTCTCAAAGTGTGATTTTCAGGTATTGTGGTTTGGATTCTAGACAGCTTTAACTGCCATTATTTGGTGACTTTTCATCTGGGTATAAAACAACTGGCCAGCACATTTAGCCAAAAAATATCTGTTAACAGTTCATCCTGTTGACTTGCCATGAGAATAATCTTTAACCATAAAGTACCGTGTGCTGTAGGTAACCTTAAGGATCATGTTTACACATTCAAGACCTATCCTTATTATCTCCCTGAAGAAAAAAGAAAATATTTTAAAGTGAAAGGGCTCTGGTTTAGCAATGACAGCTACAGTGAAGTGACCCCATGTTTGGGGTGTTTGGCAGCCTTCCCCTGAGGAATAATAATAAGTCCATCTGGCATGCTGGCATTTGTCTTCACCATGCCTCCTTGCCTTGTGCAGGTTTGACTTCCACTTGAGCTGAACTGTCTTTCCCCCTCCTTTTAATACTGATTTGGGGGAGAGAAGGACTGATAAATGGATATATCGCCCTGCCAGCTTGGCAGCTACAGAAACTCTCACTGAATGGTGAGAGAGTTGTATGGCAGCGAGTGAATTTGGTAGGCCAAAAAAAGTTCCTTGTCAAGATGCCAGAAACTCCAAAATGTACTCCAAAATTTACTCCAATTTACAGCTTTAATGCAGTTTAACAGGTGCTTTCTGTTCTTTAATATCAGGTAGTGTATTATTACGTTTATATTTAGTCAGAATGGTAGAGATATGCAGTCTGTGACATGGTAGCATTACTTAAAGGATTGTGATGCTGTACCTTTCAAAACTGGTAATTCCAAGACTTATGGGCAAGCCTGTTCTCCTCCAGATTTGTGCATTATCACTGGATTCCCTGGAACTTTAAAACTCAAGACTTCTTCACCTCTGCTACTTCCAGTTTAAATGACCAGTTGATTTAGAAATTATTGGGCATAAACCACCTTTTCCTAGAAAGCTCTGATAATTAAAGAGAGACTGAAAAATAAAAACTACCTAACCTATTAACTGAACGAAAATGGCAATTCTTTAGTGATATATTTTTCTTAATAACATGGCACTTGAGAAAAGTCGTAGCATATCTGTCTTCATCAAGGAGACTTGCTCCAGCACAGCCTCTGATTTGGTTATTCTCCAGGTACCAGTCTGAATGAATTATTTTTCCCATTTCATTTGCTTAGTCCATCTTAAACACCTTTGGACTCTTCAAGGGTGTCAGTCTGTTTTACGTTGCATCTTAGATATTAACTCAACTCTGAGCCTTTGTCTGTGGTCTAATTTGAGAAAAGACCTGTCAGTTTACATTTGTTGTGACTGTACATCTCCAGCCAGTCTGGGGGTCTGCGTGAGAATGCTCCTATTCAGGTTAGTTTGTATTTGCTTTATGAGTGAGATTTCATGTGACAAAGCGTCAAACTGATTTACTGATTTCCAAAGGGAAAATGCCTTCTGCTCTTTACACGTTAATTCTCTAATGTAATCAATAAAAGCAATCAATTGGGTTTTGTTTGTGGGTTTTGTTTTTTTTTTTTACTGAAGTTAACATGGGATTAATCATCATTGACAAGATTATGTCAGATTCAAATTCTGCTTTGCCTGGCATCAGTAGTGTAAGAGATGTTTTTATAAACAGATTGTGCCCCTGGTAGAGGAGCTGAACCTCAGGAGTATAATGCTATGAAAAAGGCAATGTAAAAAGTGAGAGACCAAACAATTCTTCATCAAAAAAAATTTTAGAAAAACTGTTTATCTGACCTGGAGCCATATTTTCCAGTTGCCAGTGGCACTCACTAAGACTGGGATGGGGCGCAGCCTTTGTCCTGCCTTGGAGAGTGTGATGGCAAAGGCACCAGCAAGAGACTCTGCAGTGACAACAGTGTGGTTTATAATTCGGTCTGAAAGCTGATGGAAACTCTCATGGACAGAACAAAGATTTTTTAAAATAGCACTTGCTGTACGTGCAGTTTAATCCAATGTAAATGTAATTAAGAACAGCCCATGGGTTTACAGCCCAGAGAAGGGTTTGCCATCCCTGTGCCATATCACTGCAGAAAGGCAGAAAGGAGGGTTGTAAAACCTTAGAGATACCATGAGACTATGAAAGGCTCTTGCTGTTCCAAAGTTCGTCTTCTAACTAAATGGCATGTTCCTGCTGCATTTTTCATGTTTCAGTGGTAAAAATGCTTTTGCAACAGTAATGAGAAAGCTGCATCAGCGTTTCCCTTGGTCTTGGTCCATTATGTCATGTTAGCAACTGTGTCGCACTATTCTCTGTTGCTCATGCAGTTCTAATCCTGGTTAATTCACTGGCAGCACTTGGTTTTGCTGACCAAAAAATATTTGTTTGCAGCCTTGAGTAACCTTCACTTCTTTTACGTTTTGTAACATTGCGCCTTCCTCTGCTCCCCCTGTTCCACTTGTATTTATTTTCCTTTCCCTACCAGAGCTGTGTGCCCTCAGTTTTCCTTGTGCCTCTGCTCTGGGTGGGTGGAGAGATTAATCTGTAGTCCTGTCTCAGTTTTCACCTCATAGAGGACAAGCATTTGTTTGCCTTTTTTTAGTTGTCTGTTCTTTCCCTGGTTTTGATCCTGAACTCTGTATAGCAAAAAAAAAAATAATCCCCAAACCAAGGCAAAACTGTCAACACAGTTGGTAGTGGCAGAGAAGGTGCCCACAAATCTGAGATGATGGGTAGTAATGGTTAACTGGCTGTGCTTATGTGGTGCACATACAGGGTTTTTCATCTGCTTACCAGTGTAGTTGCTCACATTGTGTTTTAGGGGAGAACCTGTAATTTTGGGGAGCCTATTTTGCACACCTGTTACAGCATTTTGAAATGAGCTTGTTAGGAATTGTAATGTGCCTTGGGATGATCAGATTAATTTTTAGTAGGACTATCATTGATTATCTTCCTTTGATATAATAAACATAGAATGGGTTAGATTTCCTTAATTAGGTTCCAGAAACTTAGGGGAGTACTCTATAGTTGCTTCATGCAGCTGCACTGCTTTCTTGTTAACATTTTTAAATCATGGGCCTGCATTAAAGTGAGCTAAAAAGACCTCATATTGCAGAGGACCTGCCTTAAAATTCCTGCCCAGTGTGTGAGTAAGGATGCAGCTTTGTCAACAAAAGTTTTTCCTCAATTGCTACAGAACATGCTAGTGGGCAATAAGATTTTTAGTGTTCAGTTGTGTGCTTTAGTGGAAGAAAGACCGGGTGCTGTAGGTCAAGAAGCTTTTTGTTTTAGCAAGAGGGTTTTGTCTCTCTCATATATCTACTAATCATTAATTAGCACACAGAAGGCATTCTCCAACATGAGCATTTTCAGTACTCAAATTACAGGTTCTATGTACATGTAGATAGTGGAAATGCTCCTGTATTATTGGGTGAATTAATTTGAGCAATATATGACATGAAAAGTGAATCTCTGAACAGCTTTTCTTAGTACAAACTGTAGACAGGAAGAGTTAAATGAGTCATCTACATCTTTTATTGCTACTATAAACACTTCAGCAATGCTAATCAGCTGTACTGATTTTCTGTTTTGATTTTCCTTAATAATTAAGCGAAAGATCTGGAATGCAATCAAGTTTTACACTAGGGGGTTCATGCAAATTATTTTCTTATTTTTTTTTAGTTTTGTTAAATGTATCCTGCAAAAGGAAAGTTGCTGAAGTTGAGAATAAAGGGGAAAAATCAGAGTGACTATTTTTCAATGAAATCACCACTTCACTGGAATTATTAGCTGAAAATACAGCTGCTTTTTAAATAATTGCACATTCACTGCTTTGCTGCATGCAGAGAAAAAGTTACAGACCATGAAATGTCTTTCAGCAGCCCTGCTTTTTCAAGAAGGATTTAGCAAAATGGGTTCATCTCTGTATCCTCAGATATCTTAAATATAATAGTTTCTTGCTGTAAGATTTTAGCTTTTTTATGCTGACTTGTGAAGAGGGTATTGTAAACTAAGACTATTTCATCTCTCTTTTTTTTTCATGGCCCTGTGGACTTTTTTCTCATAAAGTTATGGGTGTGGCTCACTTTATTCTGTTCCATTATATTTAAAGTAAGAATTTTCTATTTCTGATCAATTTAGTTTATTAAAAATATGTGTATTAAACTAAACATATTTATTAAAAATTGTTTTCTCGTCATGATACAGATTAGAGTCAATGATCTCTCTATTTTTTTTGTGATCTTTGTAGCCACAATTTGAGTGTGAGGAATTAAGATCAAATGTTCACTGAAACAAAAATATAATCGCTTAAGTTGTTGCAAATTACTTATAAATAGCATTTATTCTGGCATTTGTGGATTAATGACCAGCTGGATTAAGAGTGTTTCAGTTTGCAAATTTAAATAATTTGCTAAGTAAAAGTGTTAGGCTAATATTTTAGATTTTTATGGTACTACAATAGCTTTTTATTTATGAGCAGAATGTTTGTTCTATTTGGAAATTGTACAAGTGGCAGAGGAGAGGGAATTTAATTTCAGAATTTCAACTTTAAAGAGCAATAACAGTGCAGGATGATATGTGAGACTGTCTGTTAACCATGCAAAGCAAAGGCATTTAAATTCTTCCCCTGATTAATGAATGTATTGTATTTTTTTTTTTCTTACAGTCATCTTTTGGAAAGATGGTTCTTCATTTGAACTCATTTTTTGGCTTCCCTGTCATACTCCTGTACCACTGGATGGGTCCAACCTTATCTTTGAATCTGGAAGATCCCAATGTGTGTAGCCACTGGGAAAGGTAATATTTTCTTCTGGAAAATAAGTGACACAAATTCTGATGTAGCAGTTTTGTTTCGCTTTACTTGGCACACTTCAAATTACTTAAAGCCGTTAGCTGAGTTAGAAAATGAGGGGAAAAGTTTCACTTTACTGCATGGGCAAGGTAAGTTCATGGATAAGTAAAAGAGCATTTCACACTGGGCTGAAATGCAATCGTCTTTGCAGTAGGGGTTAGGATGCAATAAACACTTCAGTGGTACCAGCAATATTACACAACCATCTGGGTACAAGATGTGAATAAAAATAACTTTTCCCAATTGAACTGAGAATAAGCTTTTACATATGCAAAATATAATTAACCATATTGGAATTTGGCCAAATTTGATTATGCTGATTTTTTCCTATTCATCATTCACAGAATCTGAATTAAGGTGTGTTGTTTAATTATTTTGATGAGGTTCAGAAAATTATAACATACAAAACGAAATGCTATCAACGTAGTTGCTCCCTTTGTTGATTCAGTTTCACATTAATTGCAAGAATGCCATAGTGGGTAGGAGAGGTTGAGCCTCAAGCGCCTGCTAAACTTCTTTTCTTGTATAAATAGTGAAACCAAGACTTATGGTTTCCTTATTGTTGTTATGCCCATGATTGATCAGATAGTCCATGAGACAGTCTGATTTTCACAGTTCGCTTGAGGACATCAGTATTTCCTGCACTTAAGGTAAATTGTGTTTTATGTTTAATCATGGGGAGTGCTGCTAAGCCACTGTACATTTATTTGTGCTTGTTATGGCTGAGTATTTACAAAGAAAATTGAAACTTGTGTATATTTTTTATAGTCTGTTAAGAATCACTTAAGGACCTTCCTCAGGAACTTACCTGAGCTTCGTGTGAAGCATCTCTGCCTCCAATGTTGTGTACAATTTGTACAACAATGTGTATAACTAGTCACCATACTATGTGTTTATTGTATTCAGGCACGTGTCCATAATGTTACTGGACACTGTTCTATCTTGTGTATACTTCATTTACAGTTTTTTTAGGTAAAAGTATTTTTGAGGGAAGCTACAACATCATGAAGGCAAAATTTGGGTAAAAACTCAAAATATAAGTAGTGACACTGCATACTGTATTTTAAAAGAAGGCAACCAAAGTCTGCAGAAAGAAAAACATATCAAAAAATGTATCTAGAACACGTGCAAATGAAAAAGCATGGCCTTTTTTCCTTCTGCTGTGTCTCAGAAATAGGGAGGAACTCCAAGTAAACTTAAGGACATTCATGCTGTTGCCCAGATCAGGCAACAAAGATAAATAAATATGAAAGAATAAAGCCCCAGATAGAAGCTCTGTACTGCCACTGTCACTGGCAGTGCTATATGCTTTAAATAAACCTACCCCAGTCAGTACTAAAATGGTCTTTACAAATGAGCTGTGATCACTGCTGGAAGGGACAGAGCCTGCCCTGCCTCTGAACAAAGAGCACGGACCCTCAGGCAAGCGTCAGCATCCCACTGGTGTTTTGCTGGACTGGAACAGCTGGATGGATTAGGGCTGCTTGCCTTCATGTGGATGCAGGAAAAACAGGGAGTGGGTTCTGGGGAGTTAAAAGTGGGTCTGGATGTGCTTTCCCTCAGCGTGGTGATGACAGCAGGAAGAGGAGACTGTGGCTCTTCCCCTGCAGTGGGTGCTGAGAGGTCAGGGAGGGTGTGAGTGGAAGTGAGAGAAAGCTGGGTGGGCTGCAGAGTGTTTTGGCTGGTCCTGGGAATCAGCCCTACTGCAGGAACTTGCCATGCATTCCTCTATTTTCCAAGCCCCTTGCGCAACCAGGGGCTGACTGACTGCCAGCACAAACAGCCTCCTGAGGAGTTTTCTGGGATGATTCAATATTTTCCCCTTTCGCAACAGGGCTCTGTTCCCCTTGCCCTACTGACAGCTTTGGAGGCTCTGGAGTTCAGAGCATAGTTCTCTTTCTAGGACACTGTATAGCTGTATAATTTGGCAGAAAATCATAATAGCATTTCACTATAGTATCTCAGGCCAGGCAGGGTGTGGTGTGGGAGGTTCTCTGTTAAAAATTAATAAACAAGGTATATTTAGGATTTCTGGTTGCTGAATTGACTTTTTGGTGGTATGACTGTTATGTCATTTTTCAGTCATTAATACTTAGGTGTATTTCTGTGCTAACATCCACTTCGTATCTAAATGCACCAGATGCTTTGCTATAGCCACAGATATGGCTTTCAAAAGTAGTTTTTCAGAAAGCCCTATTTTCTGTTTTTCTGTTTTGAGTGATAACAGAGGAAACCTCATTTTCTGGCTCCTTAAGTAGTTGTCCAGCTGTCCAGTTGCATTAATAGAAGTTGCCACAGGAGAACATGTACTACATACTACCTCAATTTGCTGCTCATTTGAGATACAGGTGTTTTAGTTTTTTTAAAGAAATTAAGTTTACATTACTTTTCTTTGAATGTCTAGTAGCACAATTTCATAAAACGTTACACAGAGACATGGTGACTCTCTGCATATTTATTTTCCTTTGTTGCACATAAGTACTTTGTTGTATTTATGCCATTCTGTACCAGGATTGTGTAAAGGCTCTAATTAAATCAGACTGTACTATAAAGGACTTGCTCAGTGATCTCTCTTTTCTCGCTGTCTCTTCCCAGTTACTCGGTTACAGTGCAAGAGTCGTATCAGCATCCTTTTGACCAAATTTACTACACCAGTTGTACTGACATCCTGAACTGGTTTAAGTGCACACGACACAGGTGATGTATAAATCTTAACACTGTCAAACCACTGATATTGTAGATGTTTGTTAAGATTTTGTGTCTGTCAGAATGAGGCATGATATGTAGGATAGTTTAGCTATAATGACCAGGCTGTCCAGCTGCTGTGATCTGAGTTTGCTGGAAGATGCTTGTCCAAGCAATGTCACAGATGTTTTATTAGCAGGTTGGGGTGTGTCATCACATGGATCGCCAACAGAGGACAAACAGCTTGGGAAAAAGCGTGCAATGCACAAAATTAAATTCTCCAGGCCTTGCAAGGTGCAATTTTTTCAGAAATACCACGAGAGAGCCCTTGCTGCTTGCAATGCTGTGTTCTGGGGGAAGTGCATGCTACCTGCAAGGAAAGCAAAAAGACCTGTTGCAGGAAAGTCTTTGTGCTTGCAGAAAGCAAGTGAGAGGTGAATGATTAAAAACTGGTGTCAGCTGTTAAGGATCACTTTCCTCAGAGGAATATGCCCATAATTATGAACCATCACAAGTGAAGATGGCTTGTTGGGGAGCCACTTGGACTCTTGCACTCAGCAACAATCAAGACCTCTTCGAGCATTTTTTCTTGTCTCTTGTGACAGCTGAGTGTTTTTTAGAATGTGTAAGAATATATACTGCCTTGTTTCTGAACCATGAACCATGTGTAACACCCATCCATTCCTTTCTTTAGGATCAGTTACCGTACCGCCTACAGGCATGGTGAGAAAACGATGTACAGGCGTAAATCCCAGTGCTGCCCTGGATTTTATGAAAGCAGGGAAATGTGTGTCCGTAAGTTTAGCTTCTTTTTGCCTTGAAATTCCATACTTTTATCACAGTGCTGGTTTGGCTGCCTTTTGATGAGGAATTCGTGGAAGCTGAGTTGTCAGGGCTCAGTTACTCATCAGTGGTGCATGTGCAGCTCTTGTTGAAGCCGTGTGAAGTCATGAAGTGTTGTGCATATGCAAATGACAGGATGAATGGATCTCAGGTGTCTAAGTAACCAGCCTTCATGTGATTCTAACTAATGATCATAAGGAAAACACACAGCACAAGTGCCAGTGCATTTTTCAACATGGTATACAAATAGGAGGTTTAAAACCAGGAGGGAAATCCAATTTTTATCTCCTTAGCATGGACCCCAGCAGATCCTCACGCTTAGATTCTGTTGTAGATACAGAGATCTGTAACAACTGTTTGAAGGTGGCTGTTTTTGAGTGGCACATGCTCCTGCCTCATCTTCCTAACCCAAAACTGGGATGGGCTCTGTCCAGAGCCTGTCGGCAGCACTGGCTCTGCTCTCTTGTACAACAGTGTGCAGGTCTAGAAAGGTCTTAAAATTGTATTTATTCAAGAGCATAGTGGAAAGGCAGAAGGAAAAGAAAGATGTTAATCCAGAGCCCTGGAATTGTGTGGTGAGGAGTTTAACAAAGGTTTGTCCAAAGTCACACAGTGGGTTGGGAATTAGGTGCTCCAGTCAGCAGGACTGAGAGCAGGGAATGTGGGACAGGAAATAGATGCATTAAGTTTATTTATTCAATAAAAATGCAAGGTTGTTTCTTAATTTGTGCCATTCTGCTTGTTGTGAGGTGCATACTGGAGGCATCCAACAGCGTTTATTTGTATCCCTGGAAATTCAGACCCTCTGAATGTCATAAGACATCACACTATCCTTATTTATATTTTTGTTTTACAACACTTCCTGGAACTTGGAAATGCAGCAGGAAGATCTTTGATTTAAAGTGTTTTCTGCACATGAGGAGGCAAGGTCAAACCAATACTTTTTTTTAAAGAATTGCAAGAATGTGCCGGCCTCATGTTGCTGAAGTCTGTAAATGTTCTACTCACAGAGGAAAAGAACAACCAACAGCCAGAGAAAAGCACTGGCTGGAATTTAAGAAGGTGTTTTTGAGTCTTTTGGAGTCCAGTCTGAGCAGATGAATTTGAATTCATCTTAGGATACAATACTTCTATGAAATTGTGACTCCTGACTTCCACACTTCTTCCTGAAAATTTTCAATAGGTGAAACTTTGTGCTGTGTTTTTACGTTTTTGGTTAAAATTCTTTTTGTGTTTTAACTTTGGATTCAGTGTATATGTGTGTGTGGAATACAGAAAATATGTAATAAGGCCTTTTTTATCACTCAGAAAGTTTTGTTCTGCTTGTTCTTCTCTGAAGTAAAAATAAATGTTGTACTGTAACTGTCCAAATGTTGACAGAGAATTTTATCTTCTTCTTTGGACAAGTGCCATTGATAATAACAAGAAGACAGTCACAGGAGAAGTACACGTGGAGTCTGAGGAAGACCACCCCACTACAGCCATCACAAACTTTTTAAAAAAGTCTGTTAAACAACTCAGATATCTGTCTTTCCAATGCTTATGAGTTTGTTCAAATGATGCTGCATTTACATCTCCATTGAGAAGCAGCAAAGTGGCATTAGAAGTCAGCCTTTGGAAGATTTTCAGGGAACACCTCCTAGGGAAGTTTAAAATTATGTTAATAAAGGTAAAAATACAAATTTTTTTGTGTAAATTTTTGGGCAGTGTAGATATACTCTCTTTTTTTTTATTGTGGCAAGGAGCATTCATTACAAGAAGCATCCTGAGTTTTATTAGTTGTGCCATTTCAGTTTGTCTTCAGGTGGGTTAAAAAAATGTTGGTATTTTAATTTTCAATCCGACATTGTATGAGGTCAGTACTTGGACTGCTTTATAAGCATGAAGATATCTGTTAGTACTTACTAAGTAAGTAACTTCCAGAGTTACACACAGAGAGTGCTTTGTGCTGTCCTCATATAACTCCTGTTTATATAGAATATGAATAATGTAGAAATTTTTGATGTCTGTCTTCACTGCTCCCAGTGTCTTAGAATAGCAGGTCAACTGGAGCTCAGGTAGTTGTTTTTCCTCTTAACTACAATGCATGATTAGATTTGATGAACTTTCTGAGGTGATCTGAATGCAGTGTATATGCAGATACAAAGACAGATTAATTCTGTAAAGTTCTACAAAGGAGCTTACTCCTGGCCTTAGAAACTCCATACCAGGCTGAGTGACTGATTCATTTCTTATTTATTCCAAGAATTTCCTGTCACTTGTCTTCTAAAATGAGTGGCAATCCCTAGGAGATTTGGTATATGGATGTTGGGCTGAGCTACAGACTAGAAGTTTTAACAAGAATTGCAACTTTCTATTTTTTCCATTTTATTATTTACATTTCAAAGTTCATTGAATTTTTAGCATGTTTCTGAAAAGAAAGAATTCAAAGATTTTAAGATGTCTTCTGGTGGCTTTCTGGATGATTGATCCTAGCAGCATTTTGGTAGCTTGAACATTAACTTCACATAGAGTTTCTGAAAGGATACTACATTTCAAACAAAATTAATGCAGAATTATGCCTGTTCATTGTCCTCAAAACATGAAATAGAAGATGAACCAACTGTCTTAATACATTACTGGATATCAGTCACCTTAACAGCAAATAGTTACCAAGAACAGGAAAAAAGGATTAACCAAATGGTATGTTCTAAATACAGAAGTGAAGAATTTATTTAAAAAAAAAAAGGCTTAGAATATAGTTTAAAAGATATTTGATTTTTTTTTTCACCATAGATGTTTATTTTGATTAATTTTGAGGAAGTTGGAGTTAAACCTTGTGGTCATTTATTTTACGTGTATAATTGCAGCCAAAATGTTTCAAGCTTTGTTTATCTAAAAAAATACTGTACTGGATGTGGAGATGAGAACCTGCTCATGCAGGTGAAATCATGTCCAAACAAGAGAAAATAGTTTATCTGACTTCATTCATGTATTTTCAGCTTGTTCTGCTGCTTTTTCTGTTTTCCTCACCCTTTTGTGGACCATAAATTTTGCTTCTCTTATCCCCACATCCAGTGCAATAATTTTGTTTACACATGCTCTCTGTTACAGAAGTTAACTAAGATTCCTTTGCCAAAAATCATTTAGCCCAAAAGGCATCTGGAGAACAATTTCTTTTGGTTGCAGAATATATTATTACATAAACCCAGAGTGTGGATCCCTATGCTCAGCATGGCATGAGGGGCAGTGCAAGGGGATGCTCCAAGAGCTTCCTCTGTGCCTTTCATGGGTCCAGTTTCTTACAACATCTTTATTTTTGTCTCATGGCTCACTGCAAAGGTTTTTCACACATTTGGTTTGTGGAGACATTCAGTGCCCGAGGCAGTGCTAACTAGGCAAGAATCTTCAAAGATACAAGTAATTCATGTGAAGTTATAAGACTAATGGAAAGTTGTGATGTATTATTTAAACTTAGTCTTTTCATAATAAATAAATACAGAACAATGAAATAGCTTTGTACTTATGTCTTGTTTCATTGAACATTTAAAAATTAATATTCTCCCTGTTAATTTCTAAAGGAGATCATTTTAATTCACATCTGAATAATTGCTTGTTAGAACGAAAAGTTGAGAATGAAAAGTAAAGGCTGTAAAAATAAGTTATCACAGATAACCAAACATTTTTATGATATATATGATTGATCTCTGGGGGTTTTTCCTTTTTCTTGGCCACACAAAATGCAAAGATGATCAGTGTCATCTTTAATTAAGAAAAAAAAAACTAGAACATTTTGCAAGTATTTTACCTAATTACCATAGAGAATTTTCAGTCCATTCAGAAGCAAAACTATTCACATGTAGCCCCATTAAACTTTTTTCTATTGTAAACTCTTGCTATTGCAATAGATTCATGTCATAGTTTCTCTGGAAATGGTGATACAAATAAAATTCTCCTGTGCACATTTTCCAAGTATTATTGTTGTTCAAAGTAGAAGGGAAGCATTACAGTGTATGTATTTTGGAAGGTTAAGGGTATTTTGTGATGAATATGATGCCAGCAAACTGTTGCTAGTTGGTGATCCTTCCTCTTTGGTCTATTATATTCTGGGTCAGTTACATGGATATACCAGGTATCAAAGCCATTTCAGCTTTTTCTTAGAACTTTCAGATAAAAGCTGTGTTTAAAAGTAAGCCTTAACTTAGAATTACATGTTTGTAAATCATTTAAAAAAAAAAAAAAGAAAAAAAAAAGAAAAATTTCAGGCAGCTGTGTTTAGCACTTAGAATAAAGGTAGCAGTGATTCAGAGAGTTTATATCTCATGCTTTGCTTCAATAACCATCACTGTTTTCTTTATGCTTCATTTGAACTGTGCAATTGTTTGGAAAAATTGATATTAAGATACTGGTGTGTTGCAAATCATATTTTATCCATGCTGTTGCAAAAGAGCACTTCTTTTAATGCCTGCTGACACTCCTCTCTTTTTGTTGGCATGAGAATTTGCTTCAGAGAATCTCAGGATGGCTGAGGTTGGAAGGGAAGTTATCCTGCCCAAATTCCAACAAGAGCCTCTTGCCCAGAACCATGGTCAGATGGGTTTCCAGCTTATATCACACTGTGACTCTTTTTGCATTAAATGTGGACAATTTTCATGTTGCTAAATGCAGAAATATTTGAGTAGCGCTAACGTGGTTTTGGTTGGAGCCTTCAAACTTAGGAGAAACAGAAGAGACTGAAGTAAAATATGTTTTGAAGAGATGCCCTCAAACATTAATACACTGATGCTTATTTTGCTTTCAAAAGACACTTGAGACATGAATGATCTGGATTAGGAATATTTTACAATAATGTAAAAATATGTTTTCCTGGTGCTAGGAGGTTTTTAATTTTTTTTTTGTTTAATTTTTTTTTTTTTATTATTTGCTTCCCTGACAGCTCACTGTGCTGATAAATGTGTCCACGGTCGTTGTATTGCTCCGAACACCTGTCAGTGTGAGCCTGGCTGGGGAGGACCCAACTGCTCCAGTGGTGAGTTTTCACCTGCTTCTGCCTGTCTTACAGTCTTTCCGTGGTGTTGTCCTCTCTTTTGGGCAGATAATCTTCAGTCCTGTGCTTGGGTTTTTCTGCTTTCTGGCCAGGGTTTGTTTCTGAGTTATCAGGTTACTCTGTGTAACCTGATTTTAATTCACTTACTTGCAAACAGGGTGTTCCATGTAGCAGCACTAAGTGTCATGAGTTTTTTTGGGGGGTATTTTTGCTCAGAAACATGCAGATAACACAGAAGTTCGTACCCAGAGTAAAGCAAATATAATTATATTTTAACCATAAGAAAATCTCACCTTTTTTATGTTTTGTTTTGTTTTGTTTTACTAATGTGCAAAGAATGATGGTGTTTGGTCATATTTAAAAGCCATGAGCAAAGCTTTCCATCCTCCTTTTCCACTCTACCACTAACTTTTCCTTTTTTTCCTTCTCTCTGTTCTCCACTTGCACTATTAGTTGCTCCCTGACTGCTCAGTCTCTCTGGGGTCACATTTCTCAGACTTTCTTCTCCTTCCCTCTGGCCATAAAAGCATCTGAAGGAGATGAGGGGAGCAAAACTGTGCAGATCAGAAATTGTTATCTTTTTTTCCCCTTTGCCTGACCTGCAATTTCTGAGAGTAGTTTTTTAATTTGTTATGATTTGTTATTTATTCTGCCTTTCTGGCACCCTTTGCAAGGGCTTTGGAAATGTAATATTGAGGGTAAAATTAAACCACATATTTTGTTATAGTCAAGGTAAAGGTGGGTCGCTCATAGTGACTGTCCACTTGAAAAGAATGTGTTTTAAAAATGTATTGTAAAAAAATGTATGTATAGTTTAAATTTCATAGATCATATAAATTGCTAACACTTAAAACAGGGCTTGATGTCTTGCAAAGATACTGTGCTGCTGGTTTACTTAGTATGTTACTCTTATAAAAACAACTATAGGGAAACCTAGATTATTAGCAGGACAAAAATAATATGGCTGTATTTGCATCCTTGTTTTTTTCATGCTGAACAAAAATAGGGAAATGTTCTTTTTCCTTTTTTTATTTTGCAAACATGGTGCTATAGTAACTCTTCATCTGGAACTGATGGTTGTTCTGGCAGCATATTTTGTGACATGGAGAAGAACTTAACCATTTTAAAATCATTACATTTGATGTTTATATTTTTTGTATCCTTACATGTGATTCGTACACAGCTCTAAGGAAACACCAAGTTTTGCACAAGGCATAAAACTGAAAGAGAAATGCAATGCTACTGTAATAATGATCTTAATCTAGACCACTGAGTTGTCAAAAGAAATTGCCAAAAACTGTTACCTTTCTTTCTGAAAACCTCGTGTATTGAGCTCTTCTGTAAGTAATCAAACGTGCTGAAGAAATGTGAATCACCAGGCAGTACAGGATGCAAATATATTGTTATTTATTGAGCTTTCCAAGTTCTAAACTTCCTGAAAGGGTACTTTAGATGAGGCAGGAACCTCTAAATCTGACTTTGGAAATGATCCTTCCTCTCACAGGGTTTCTAGCATCCATTTCCCTTACCTGCCTGCGGTAATTCATTTTGAATACATGTGGAGCTCTTTTCCTCTGCTTCTTCCTCAGTGGGTTGCCTTTGGTTACTTGTCACAGCAGCCTGAATAGTAAAAATACTTTCTAGTGTGGCTACACAAGAGGCCAAAGCTGAAAGTGCCTTTGGTTGTGTACCCTTGAGCAGTGTGATCTCTGGAGAGGTTGGTGACCCTCCAAAGACTCACTGTTTGTTGCTGTCTCTGCATGATGTCCCTGTCTATGTGTCTGAAGAGCTACAGCACAGGCCAAGCTGAACTGAAGAGCAGTGCATAGTGTTGGAAGGACAATAAGTGACAGGGGTTTGGCTCTCAGAGTTCTGTTGTTTCCTGCCCTGCACAGGAGATTTTGATATTCTGCCTTTAATTGTCTTTTCTGCATGATGCCCAGCTTGGTTAGTTTTAGTAACAATGAGATAAAATAAAGATGTGCCTTTTTAATAATAGTTTTGTTGATACAGCAAGTTATTAATTCAGAAAAAATGCATGCAAACTGCCCTACTTTAATAATGTTTATCAAATAAATATTTTAACTATATAGCTGTTTAACTGAATGATGGAGCAATGATTACAAGGTGGGATTTAATGGTTACTGATGACCAAAAAAAATAGTCCTGACTGAAAAGGAGAGATTTTTCTTGAAATGTGAGGTATTAGACCAACTTCTAGATTTAGTAATGTGTTCATTTTCATGGACCCAGAAAAGTTGGAAGGAACTGGTCTGCCTAAGGACTAAATGTTTTGTAGAACTGCAGAACTAAACATTTTCTTCCTTTGTCTATTAGGACTGTTTGTTCACCTTACAAAGAATTTAATCTGTAAGTAACTCAGGATAGAGTCCTGTAGCAGCACTTGTCCATCTGCCAACCTCTTGATTTTTATCTGTCGTTTCTCAGAAGGGAATAAACTTTTTGGGAGGCTCCCATTTCCCTTTGTAGCAAATATTGCCTCCTTAGTGTGAGGACTCTTAGCAAAGCTTAGATCAGTGGCTGCTTTCAGCTTATGGAGAAGAGAGCTAAAGATTAGCCTAGACTACTGAGATTGTCTTTTTTAAATTCCCAATTCCAGCCCAAGCCATAACTCTGCTCTCCACCATACACTCTCCCTTTCTGAAAACTGAGAGGAAAACAGGATTGGATGTAGTTTCGGCAAGTAAAACCTGAGTGGTGGTCTCAGAATTTAGTTAATTAAATAATATCTCCTTGGGGAGCATTTGCTGTGTGAGATGTGTTTTTTCTTCAGGTTTCTTTTTAGTTGAAAGAAATATACTGCATTAGGCAGTGTTTCCTTGCAGTGAAAGTCAGTGGGAGGTGGATAAAGGAGATGATGACAACACACATATGTGTGAAGGGAAATGCTACTTGAATCGAGAGATCAGTCACTTGCAGAACACTTCCATTCCAGTGGGAGAGATGACAGTCATGCGGAACAATTTATTCCAATAAAGATTTATTGACTGAACACAGTGGTCAGGACAATGACAAATGAGTGGACAGAAGACGTGTTGAACGAATGAAGCGAGTGAATCAGCACAACCCACAAGCTGTCAGCACCCCTTGGAAGAAGTATTTCTGAATTCCAGGAATATAAGCTGACCAGCTCTGGACTGGGGACAAGGGCAAAATTTAGAGAAAAGCACACAGTCATAAGCATAGTCATGTTTACAGATGAAACAAATAGATTTTACTGAAAAACAAACAAACCAACACAGCTTTTCCCTCCCAAACTAGATTATTGTTTATATCAAATTGTTAACTTGCATGTGTCAGATTGGGTTGTTATCTGTCATGAGAATGCTTTGGACTAGAGGCTAGGTATAAAGCAGTCTTCTGTAGAAGTTGCTACACATAGTAATAGTTGCCTGTCTAGATGTGGAGATGATCAAACCATGTTTTATGTTTGCATTTTATGTTTTCTGCCTGTTTTCTGCTCTCACACTCCTGCAACACTATTTACTATGGTCAGTTTTGAGTGGGTGTGCAAGACAGACACACATGGAATGCCACTAAGCAATCAGGACATTCACTTTGTTTTTCTTCTCATGCCTAGTAGTCCAGAAATAATTCCTTCAAAATCAATCGGACAGTTTCTGGATAAGCTGGAGCAGAGGCAAAAATCAATATTACACTGACCTGTCTGAAATGGTCACAGCCTTGTGATCCCCCCAGATGGCCTGAGCAGTAAAGCAAAAAGGGGATGCCATGTCTTTGGTTTATGACAAGCGTGGTTGGGATTGTTTGTGAAAATGTGAATAGGATTTTCCCGGTTTTATTGTACTTAAATAATCTGAGATGTGTTTGAATTACTGGGTTTTAATTTGTAATTTGATTCTATTGGTTATTCATAGGATTTCATCAGTCTGAGGTCATGGGGGTAGAAAAAGTGTCACAAAGGCATAATTTGGCTCCAGGGTTTTATAAAGCATGAGGAGAGAACTGGCTTTTTCCTTAATACATTAAGCTGCACGTTTAAAGCTGGCACCTCAGGGAAACAACTTGCTACCTTTAAGTGCACTCCTTAAGGAAAGTTTCAAGGTACAGTGGCTCTGCTACTGTCACATTTCCTTTACAGTCATGGGTGTTTGTGAAGTTCGAAAATCCCGTGGAAAATCTCACTGTTTTCTTCATGGCACTTGGCAGATGCAGGGTATGGCAGAAACTGGATCCCTTGGCATGGTTTGTGTGAGACGCTCACGTGAGTTACAAGCACTGCCAGTTTCTCAGTGGAGTTTTTGATTTCCATTAACCCTGCAGAGGTGGGTGTTGTGGTTGTTTTCCACAGGCACACTTGCATCCCAAGCAAGAACAGCCCTGTGGTGCAGCTCCTGGGAAGGGTGGTGGTGATGGCAAAGCTTGTGAATCTTGAATTGAGCTTTTCTGACCAGGGCACGGCTTTCCTCTTTGTTTGTTGAAAGCATCTGGGCTAATGGAGCTTGCAAGATATGTTTAGAGAGCCAGCTCATCCTTAAGTTTCCCAAGCCGCTCAAACAGGCTGCAGAAATAAGTTCTGGTTTTAACCACATCCTTGCATTAGAAAGGCTCGATGCCCAGAACTGAGGAACTGGTAAACACGCAAGTAAAACTGCAGAGTATTGTGACAGAGAATTTTTTGCTTTTATGGAAAATGCAGACAAATACTTTATTTCAGTAATGCAGAACTGCCCCCTGCCCAGCTCCCTGTAAATGCATCCTGTGAGCAAAACTGACAGCAGGTCATGAACAACCTGAAATTTAACTTGTTTTTATTTCTTGTGTCTTCCCTATGCTCTTCATTACGCTTAATTCTTCTGTAGTTATTACTACTGTACTTTCCCTGACTGCCTTCTGTTTTTCTATATGAACAATTAATTTTCTCCTCTAACAAGGCTGAGTCTCTTTGGGTTGAGAAACTCACCCACCAGCAAGTTAGATCAGGTGCAAATAGGGAAAAAAGGTATTCATGGAAGTTGCCATCACCTTCAATGTTGACAGAGTCACTACAGTGTCACTGTGGTAGGTGGTGTCAAAATTATATCAAAATTCCCAGGGCTACATAGCAGCTGTCTAGAGTTCAATACAACTATGTATTTGAAATAATACTATTCTTATGTTTAATACTTTCGGTTCTAGAAATCATTTTGGTTTTCACGTTCTAGGGAATTTAATAGATTTTATGGACATGCTTCAGCATTTTGCTGTGTGATAGTTCCAATCTTTAAGCAGAAGTAGAAACAAAACAGTTATTTTCAACAAAGCTGAGTTCTTAAATTTACTTATGTTGAGATTTACTGAAGGAAGGCATTCCACTAAATGGTGATGGTTTTATTGCTTTGAAAACATTTTCTGGATCAGAAAGGCCTTTCATTTCTCCTTTTCCACATTTTGGAAGCTCAGTATATTTGCAGTGTTTATGTAAGTTGATTTCTTGAATAATGTCTGTGGCTTTTTTTCCTAGGAATAGTGAAAAAGTGTTTTTAGTACTGATTTTATTTCAATCTGCCTTATATATTGGCAGGCTTATGTATTTTCAGTGTCTCACACAGTAGATTTTCAAGGATGTGAAGGATAACATTTGTTGCTAATTTAAAAACTAAAATGACCTTCAAGTCATTGAAAAGATATTTTTTTAAAAATGGGGAAAAAAGACTAATTTATGGTCCTACGAGGAGATCTGTGCAAAATCAGGACCATGGGCAGGATGTGGAACAAGCAGGTTCTTAAAATTTTGTAACTTTTCCTATAGTAATGATTATTTCTGACAGGTTTTGTCTCAGTGGCATCATAAAATGAACACCAAAAACCATCTGTGTGTGTTTTCATTATCAATTATCCATCCTTGTATTGTGATGTCCAAAGCACTTTAAAGAGTCTTGTGAAATTTATGGCATATAAAAGGCATATAGTTCCAGTCTTTCACAGGATCTAAACAACACATTTCCATTGTTCTTCCACTTCACGGATCAAAAGGCATTTATAAAGTAAAAAAGAAAAAAAAACCTAAATTAAATTTAAGCTTAGCATTTTGAATAAAAATCCTTTCTTATGCACAAAACAAAAAGTAACAATGAAAAATATGCCACAGGGTAAAAGGCCTACAGCATAACAAATGCAATCGGATAGAAACAAAAGACTGAAAGAAAATCCAGATTTAATAGAAAGGGCATTCTGAAAAAAAAAATAAAAATTCCATGCATTTTTGCATCTGGGATGTAGGGTAAAGTAAGTCTTTTATGAAATGGCATTGATATTTTATAATTATTATGAGTGATTTTTTAAAGGAAAAATACTTTTTTATATGCACATGCATATATTTTCATAACATTTTGAGATGACTAGAACAGAGCAAAATGAAAAATATGGATAATAATCTCATGGTTTTATGAAACAACACTTTGTAGGTTTTCTAAAGGATGTTTTTATTCTAGTTTTCATTATAGCTGTCTTTGTTTTCTCACTTTCTTGACTCGTCTCTGAAATTTGTTTGCCATGTTCCACATTTACTGCCTGGCTGTCCAGGCTTGACATACACATTGATGTCACCAGGGGCTTAATGCATCTTGTCAAATTTTGAACACACTTGAGTATTTATAGCTTTTAAAATCAGAAGGAATTTACTTTCATTTGGTTTAAATTCCAGTTGGGAGAATTACTATCTGTTTCCTATCCTGCAGGAATATCCTAGGGGAAACAAATGCCATCAATTTAGATCTGCAGCTAACCCAAATGGCAATAGCAGAGAGTAGTTTCAGGAATACTCTCTGAACTTTCCAGCAGAGGGATGGTGTGGATTTAGATTAGTGAAAACATTCATATTTTTGTCATGGCTTTTGCTCAGTGAATCAGTGAATTTCCCTTCTGTTGACTCTTGAAAGTCATGCCTTAGAGCATGTCCAGAGATTAGCAATCCTGTTCATAATAACAAGACTGTCAGGGGGCTGATCCTTTGGATAAACCAAAGTTTTCTCAATATTGATCTATTTTACTTACACTTGGCTATTCCTTTTTACTATTTGTGGTGATTATTTCCATTTAATGCAAATCAGGTATGGCCTTTCCTAGAAATGTTATTCTTTATTTATTGATATCCTTGTCTTCACAACACTGGAGANTCGGAAGGAAGGAACTCAGAAGGAATTTGGAATTCGGAAGGAAGCAAGGAAGGAAGCAAGGAAGGAAGGAAGAGAGGGAGGGAGGGAGGGAGGAAAAGGCAAGCAAGCTTTTCTGCAGTTTCTTGAGCATATCTGAAGAAATTACATTGGGAGTTTTGAGGACAGAGAAAAAGGAATATGCATATTTGCCACTATTTGCTTATTTTACATTTGTACTTCACAATATTGTGTTCCAAGTGAGGGAAGGTTCACGCTCTTTCTGCTATCTGAGGTAGGGAATTTTGTTTTCAGTTGTTTTAAAATTCCATAAAAATACGTAAGTCTAATGCTGCAGAAAGAATCTCTTCTGGTTTTTGACAGTGGTAAATGTTTTGAGAAACACAGAGCAGTGCCTTACAGGAAGATGTGTAAGACAGAATAAATTTGTCATTCATTTGTCATGGTGCTACATGTAAGACAGTTACAAAAAAAAAATATAGTAAAGAAAGTAAATCCTGGTTTTGCTGTGGTTCTTCACATCTACCTCCCCATTAGCAAAAACAGGAAGATAAAAAGAAAAGAAAGATTTTTTTAAAAAGATATTGCAATAAACATTGTCTGGCTTGAATATAATTTTATAAAGGTAATTGAGACATAGTGAAAAAATAGTTGCAACTTGAAGTTTCTGAGGAGATTTTTCTTCTAAAATGTTCTTTGACTTGATTTGATAGCCTTATTTTCTTCTCATTATGGACCATTCTCTAGAGAAGTCAGAATTTCAGGTGATCAAGGTGGATTTGTCAGGAATAAACTCAGACTTGCTTGCACTTTTTTTGCCTTTTAATGAAATTGGCATTAAAAAAAAAAGGCAGAAAAACCTCTTAGAAGTATTTAGTTAAAAGTATCTGTTTCTAAGAAGCAATGAAGTAGTTGCCAAATCCTTCACATGTGCTTCTGATCATTATAAAAATCATACCTTATGCTATAAAATGTGGGGGTTCCCACCATCCCAGTTTGCAAATCAGCCTCTCACAGAAACCATGTGCATAAAACTTACATCTAGCCCAGCATAATAACAATGTGCATTAAGTTACTGTACTAGGAGATGGCATACCACACTACAGAACCATATATCTTCAAAGTTGCTACCAAAAAAGCCCCAAACTGATAGCAGTTTGCATCACAGAATTCAATTTCTTCTTGAAGGTGGTTTTTTTCACCATTGGATCCTTGGGCTTTTCTGTTTCTCAAGTCATTTGGCACTCATTGTCAGCAACCATTTTTATCATGGTAGATCTGTATGGTCTAAGAGATCCTTGCCATAGTGCAGTCTTCTGAGAGAAAACTTACTTTTCTTGTATTTTTGGCCTTGTGTGTTGTGCACAGCTCATACTGTGGTGGCAAAAGTATTTCCAGATAAATGTATAGAAGGAAAAATGACAATAAGATGTGACATTAATACCATTGTGTTTGTTAAAAGTTTATGTGGGTTTTTTCCCCCCTAAAGCATAAGGTGAAGGCTGAAAGGACCCTGTGAATCTCCTGAAAAACCTGACAGGGAGCCTAAACTGTTCTTCTGTTTAAGACATGAAAACCTGAGGGTGAATACCACATGTGAAAATGGGAAGGTGAAGGACTTGTGTAAGAAATGTGTTGTTCTGCATAAAACAGAGCAACATTTGGCCAGTTCTGTATGATCAACACTGAAAATTAGGCCTGGTTTACCAGCTGGGCTTTGCATTTCTATGTGATTTGCAGGAGTGATCGGGGCTGGGGCACCTCATCCTTGTGCTGAAATCCTTCTGAACATGGGGCTCTTGTCTGTACACTTTACCTCCCTTTCACATAGACCCTGCTCTGAGAGAGGTGACTTGCAGCTCCAGACCTGTTCAGAAGTCAGTGTGTGACCTACACATGTGCCTGTGACCTTGGTGCAGTCAGCACAGCCATTCTCACTGAACTCCAGCTGACAGCCTGTAACCTGACCACGCTCATTACCTCAAAGACGATCCCATTCCACCAGATTAGCAGATGTGTGACTTCCAGACCTGCTTTCTCAGTGTTTGAATGCTAGGGAAGCAGCAGGAATAGTCTGATGTAAGAGTTGGTGAAGTTAGCCTCCAAAACTAATTAAAAATAACCCAGACTTGCCACAGGAAACATTTCTATCCTTTGCCCTCTTCTGTTTTTAATAGTAAACTGAGCATCAGTTTCTGACAAATGACTCTGATTTCCTATGGAGAACATTATTGATTATCAGTCAGGGGACATAGAGGTAAAACGTGATTTATTCATCTTGTTGAGTATTATTATTTATTCCCTTTAATCCTGCACATTTGCCCACACTTCTTCCCATAAGTCACAGACAGATGCAAGATTGGTGACAGACCTTGTGTAAAGGACTATTGTGAAACTGTATTATGGTTGGGCCACCACTGTCCTGGTGGAATGCTTCACCACTGGGCTATAATTAAGACTGCATAGTCAGTATTTTATATTCACCTGGTCATTGCCAGGAGAATGGTCCTGAGACCTGCAATCCTTTAGCAGTGATATAATGTTTGGGCGTATTTTATTTTAATTATTTCCTGCAAGCACAATGAGAAGATCATGCCAGGAAACTAATGAGTTGTTATGCACTGCTTCCCAAGTGAGGCATTTTCTATCAAGGCAGTTGTGCTGGCTGGGTGCTGGATGCAGTGGCTGTAGATGTTTCTGGTCTGTGTAACTCTGAGATTCTTTGCACGAGGTCTTCAGGAAGAATGTTGTTGCACTGCACCAAATACCCCATTTCCAGCAAATGGTGAAAGAACACAAGCTCTCATTTATCAATATGAATAAGCCTTCTCATGCCTGGTCCCATCTTTATATCCAGGGCATGTTCAGGCCACCTTCATCCTTGACTGAGCTCTGCACTGGGATGGTTGTGGTCTGGGAATCAGTCTGAATTCTCCTGTTTGTCAGACATGCCTGGACAGGGGGGGCTTCATTTTTTTAATTTAAAAAAAAATTATTCCATGAGAAATGGCAGAAATTAAAATTGAATTTTTTGTCTGGAAGAGTGAAAACCTTTATCTGAATCCAGAATAATGGGTTAAACAAAATGGAAATTAAAAAAAAAAAAGAGGGATTTCTGCTCAGTCATGACAGAACATGAGACTGTCTCAGGCCTCTCATCACCCATACATATATATTTTATATATCCCAGAATAGCTGGTTTCCTGACAACGATTTCAGAACTGGTTAAGCATGAGTATTACACAGTATTCTATTCTATGCAGACATGTTGGAAATGAATCTGTGTCAGTTCTGATTGAATGTGAGTTACCATGGCAAAAGGCAACTGGGGAGGTGCTGCAGACAGCAGTGTGTTACAGAACTGTATATAAACCAGTTGTCTGTCCACCACAAAACCCACATATCCTCAAAGAAAGAGGCCAATAATAAGATGGGCAGTTGTTCTAACAGCACTGCTGGCTGTTTATAATACAGACACCACTTTCTCTTGCTCTCTATTTTATTGTATATGAGTGCTCACAATATTCCCATTATGGATGCATGTTCTAGTGACCTGTCCTGGGAAAAAAAATAAAAAAATCTTGAAGAGTAGATTCTTGAAAAGACCCTAATTTCTTTTTATTTGTGTAGCCTGAGTGAACAGCTCTTACAGCTGAATAATTCGTACCCTGAGGAGCATTCTTGAATTACTTTGCATTAGTCTAGGAAAGTGTGCCTGTTCTTTCCCTGGGTTTTTTGCCCCGGGAGGAGACTGGGAGAACAAAGGTTGTCAGTCTCCTAGAGGAGAGCCTGGGCTTATGGTCGCTGTAATTGAGGCTTTCCCATTGTACTGCTGTTATCAACACAACATAAAAATAAAATCAGATCATTTGACCATATGATTAGTACATTCCTGTTGAACTCTAGGTGACCTTAATCTTCAGGCTCTTTACAGAACCCCTGTGTTTCTTAAGATAAAATTCTTTCCTTAATGTTAAGTGTTTCTTTGGATGCTGAAATAACCTCTGAGTGGTTTGCTTAGAGGGTCTTAATGAAATGCATTGGGGCAGGCAAGAAAAGGTGGATTTGAATGATTGTGAAGACACATTGGATAACCAAATTTGTAACATCCATGTGAAGTTTAACCATGTAATTGTTAATTTGTATTGCTTGGTGAAACACTTCTTGTGTTTTCTTTTGCCCTATCAGCATATTGCAGAATTGAAAAGGAAATATTTTCAATTATGTGAACACCTAGGAATTTCTGGGTTTGTGAAAAATCATAAGTTTACACTGAGCAAGCTTTGCAGCTTCTTTCTGGGATCCAAGACAGTTGTTTATGGTTTTAGACCATGTTTTTTTGAGTTAGCAAGACATCTCTCCATGAATGGAATCCCATTGCAGCCATAACTGGTAGTTGATGGTAGAGTCATAATGAAGATTTTTGACAATTAAGAGACTAGAACTTGCATTCTCAACCTCCCATTTCAAAAAGTATGCTTTTCTGTATCAGAATTAGTGTGCACATATTAAGTCTGGTCTGCCTTGCCAAGATCCTGGAGGAGCAACTGAGGAATAACTACTTCCATTCTATAATTTATTTTTTTTTTAAATTCTACAGCTGACTTGCGGCATCTTGGGCACCGTGACATAAACTGTGATAAAACCGCTGCGAGTTTATTAATTTTCCCCCCCACTTTTCTGCCTGTTCAGCATGTGACAGCGACCACTGGGGCCCCCACTGTAGCAGCCGCTGCCAGTGCAAGAACGGGGCGCTGTGCAACCCCATCACGGGAGCCTGTCACTGCGCCTCGGGGTTCAAGGGCTGGCGCTGCGAGGAGCGCTGCGACCCCGGGACCTACGGGAATGACTGCCACCAAAAGTGCCAGTGCCAGAACGGAGCCACCTGCGACCACGTGACCGGGGAGTGCAGGTGTCCGCCAGGATACACCGGTGCCTTGTAAGCGAGTCGGGGTGTTGCTTTGGTACACAAGTGTTTTTTGCTGGCGAGGGAAATTCAGTTTAGGTTAGGGAAGAAGGTTTGGGGAAACTGCATTACAGGGCGTGTCCATATGTGCACCCAGGAGAAACCCCCTTGGCTCGAGGTAAAAGCAGAAGGCCAGCTTCTTCATGGCCAGTGTGAAAACAGTCAGGGAAATCACAGAATTACAGGATCAGCAAGGTTGGGAAAGACCTCTGAAATCATGGAGTCCAGCCTTTGACTTAACACGACCCTGCCTACTAGACCATGGTACTGAGTACCACATCCAGTCTCTCTTAAACACCCTCAGGGTTGATGACTCCATCACCTCTCTGGGCAGCCCCTTCCAATGCCCAATGACTCTTTCTGTAATGAATTTCTTCCTAATGCCCAACCTGAATCTCCCTTGGTGCAGCTTAAGACTGTGCCCTCTTGTCCTCCTGCTGGTTGCCTGGGAGGAGAGACCAATACCCACCTTGCTACCACCTTCTGTCAGGGAGTTGCAGAGAGTGGTACTGAAACATGGAGTTATTTGGCTTTGTCACTCCAGAACAGATTTTGAACTTTCGTCGGTAACAATGAATGAGTGCCAAACTCTGCATAAAGAAGTAGCTTAAGAAGAAATAATTCCTGGAGTGCTCCTCATATTCGTTGTGTGGGTGCTGTGCAGTGTTCAGTGTGCATGTCTTGGTGTTGCACTGCCTTCTGCTTCGCACTTTTGGGTGGGGAATTTAGTGTTAGACTGGAGCGTGTGCTGAAGCAATGGTTGTCTCCGTTGTCCACCACCCCCTCCAATCTCTCCCATCACTCCAAACTCTCCGCAGCTGTGAGGATCTCTGTCCCCCTGGGAAGCATGGCCCGCAGTGTGAGGAGAGGTGCCCATGCCAGAACGGAGGCGTCTGTCACCACGTCACTGGGGAGTGCTCCTGCCCGCCAGGATGGATGGTAAAACCACCTCTGAAACCCACACAACCCCCTACAGCTTCCATATTTGTGGATTTCAGGCAGAAGAGGGTAGAAAATGAGGATAGCAAATGCAGTCTGCTTGTAGCCAGGAGTAATGGGAAACATATTTTAGCATAAGGGACTGAAATAAAATACTTGCAAAACCATCTGTTACTTAAACTTCCACAGTTCTGTGCTGCCTTTTTAACTACATCAGATTCTGGGAAGCAAAAGTCATGAGTTATATTGTGACAAGGCAATATCCATTAGATCTTGTCTGGAAGTCATTAATTTTTAGGTGTAATTTGATATTATAGGGAGGTGACACCATTGTATATATTAGCAGTGGGGTTGGTGCCTGTTTTCATATGTAGAGCATGCATGGCAAAACCTCAAAACCTTTAGACATTGTGGTAAATGTTGGAGAGGAAATGGGACATCAGGACTTTGACATTATCTTTAGAATTTCTATCCTTTTATCAGAGGATAGGGAAAGAAGACCTGACCTCAGAGCTGCAAGTAGCTTTTCCCACTATCAGGGCTTTCCTCAACTCAGAGTCAGGGAATAATAGAGTTGGAAGGTGATCAAAGTCTTTAAATAAAATAAATAAATAAATAAAGTCTTTAAATACATTTGCTGATAATATTCATCATGACTGTGTGTTATTAATACGTTCTGTTTAAATGTTCATTTTGTGTGAAAATTCACATTTACTGATCTTTTAATTACCTCATGATAATTGAGAAGCTCTACTGAGATAATCTGTAGCAGAGGTCAGTTTTGGACCAGCTAGAGAGCACAGCTATAAAATATGACCTCTGGCTGTGGATTTGAATAGAACGACTACCTAGCCTGGATTATGGCCATTTTTACTTTTTATATATTTACTTTTTATTTAATTTCATGTTAGAAGAATGAAATTATTGGTCACAGAATGCAAATGTTTGCCTAAATTCCTGAATCCCTTTATCTGCCTACGCACAGCTACTGAAAAATGAGATAGCACATAAAGCAGTGAGGGAAATGTTATACCACTGTGTGTCTTAACTAATAAATTACAGCTTAGCCCTTTGACTAATTTTCCATTCCAAGTAATTATTTAAGCATAATTTATAATTTTAGAATTTTCAGTTCTCTGGAACATGATTTTGTCAGTGTAGCTATTTTTGCTTTTCTTTTAAGGGAGTTTAAAGTAGCCAGGTACAAATTCTGCAGTATCTTATGTTAGATGAGTATACCTGCATGTCTTTTGTCTGATGAAATGCCTGTAAACACGTTTGAAATGGCTTCTTAAAAGTCTTAAGATGTGATGCTCCACTCAGTACCCAGGTGCAATTAATTCCAAGGAATTGAAAAGCGATGTAGAAATTCAAAACCCATTGAAGGGAGCAATCATCCTACCTAAGCTTTTAGGATATGCTGCTTTAAGTGAAATTACACACAGCTTTTCCTTTCATCCGGGAAAAAAAAGCCAACTTATCATAAAGTAGTTTAATTGGGGCATTACAGTAATTACTGATTCCTACACCACTACTTACTGGAGGGCATTCCCAGGTATCTTGATGTATACTACTCCTGGTAAATAAATTGGGAAGAGCTTGACATCAATTAGTCTTAAATCTGTAAGTGTTTTCACAGTTGCTTAGAGAGAGTGTTTTTCATGAGCTTTTACTTCCAAAATGGAAATCCTAGAAGATTATTCCTCCAGTGCTGGAATATACCCCACGTTTAAAGCTGGAGGGAAGTCTGGCATTTCCAAGACCAGCACTGGACAAGTAACACGAGATCTCCTCGGTCTTCGTTCACTGCAATCCTTCCTCCCCTGTCTGTTCAAGCCATAATCCCAAATCTTAACATTAAGGTTTCTTTTCTGCACACATAGGGCATGGTCTGTGGTCAGCCTTGTCCTGAGGGTCGTTATGGGAAAAACTGTTCCCAGGAGTGCCAGTGCCACAACGGAGGGACCTGTGACTCAGCGACGGGTCAATGCCACTGCAGCCCAGGTTACACAGGGGAAAGGTGAGGAAAACTCATTTTTGCCAGGCTGATGAACCATAAAGAAGCTCTGCTACAACAGGGAGGGCTAAGAAACAAGAATGAAAGTATCTGTGATGCGATTAAAAGAGCTGATTTTGATGATGAAATGTTGGCCACGTCACTTAGCTGATGCTGGGTTGCAAGTTGAACATGTGTGTGTGTGTGTGTGTGTGTGTGTGTGTGTGTGTGTGTGTTTGAAAGAACCCTTCTGTGAAGGAACTGGTTGGTTTCAGTATTTTCCTGCTGTGGCCTGTGCTCTGGCAGTTCCTGTGGGTCTTTGCCTGAGTGGGTTGCAGAATGATGCAGCCTGGGCTGTGGTGAAGGGCTTAGGAGGGAAGCTCGTGGCTTCGTGCAGATGTCTGGCAGTCATAGCAGCAAGGGAGGCTGGTTCAATCCCTCTTCAAAATGAGCAGGCTGGGGACTTGTCTCCTAAAGTATTTAAATAAAACAGAAGTGAAAAATTTATTTTCTCGTTATTAAAAGTCAGCTTTGGTAGAGTGGAAAGATAATACAGTGACACATCATTTTTTAAGGCAGTGGGAAGGGAAGAAAAGAAGTTCTCTCCTGTATATATTCTAAACAGCACACAGCTCCTTTTCTGAAGTCAGCAGCTTGATCACTGGGGTTAGTCCAGGAGATCCCTGCCAACAACTGTGGGTATCATAACCATATGCACTTCCCCCATGAGTGTTCACAGGACATGGTTAGTGCTGTGCCAGACATACGGGGAAGAAAAAAACCACCCCACGAAGAAGAGAAACAATTAGCCCAGAGCCTTTTTCATGTTAAAATTGTATTTGTGTCTGTGAAAAAACAGTGCAGAAGGTGGTAGGTGCATTTAAACAGACACAGACAAGGCTGCAGGGAAACCAAAGGAATATCCATGTGACTGTCAATGCACTGCACTACACTGGGGTTCCTAAAAGTAATACATGTTCTGTATTGTAATTTAAGCCTATCATCTGAAATGCCTTACAGGCTGCAGCATTTTGATCACTTCTGCAAATCTGAGCCCCATCTCTTCCTGCAGAAGAGGCTGTATTTGCAATTCCTTTCTTTTTCAAGGTACTCCAAGGGCAGGAATGGGTCAGTAGCAAGACTGCAGACCAGGTTCTCATTTCATGTCTGTGAACTGGCAAGGAAGGGAACTGTTACAAGAAGCATGTGGGCAAAGGCTGAGGTAGCACATACATACCAGCAGCAAAAAGATGGTTTTTGGAAGTGCTAAGCTGTTCTCTACTTCTGTTTTTAACTTCAGCAGTGTTTTCTGAGATTTTGGGTGGTGGTGACTCTTGGAAGTTGGTCACAGAGCAAGAAAAGAAGGACTCAGAGAGCATGTAACAGTTTCTGGGTGATCTTAGTTAATACAGGGGAATCTGGTTTAAAATACCTTTGTGATTCTTCTGCCTAATAATTTTTGATTGATATTTGTCCTCACCATGACCTGGAAAAAGGTCTTTCACAAGCTGATGACAATGCAGTTAAATAAAAATAAAAAAAAATAAAAATAATAAAAAAAAATTGCAATGTTAAATTTTGTCCAGTTTGGTTTGGATTCCTGATTGTCATTTGAAGAAAATTCATCCTCAGCTTAGGGAACACTGAAGAAAGTTTATTAGCTCTAATATTATGCTACACCTCAGAAGCAAAGGATGTTTTATTGCTGACTTCAGTTAGGCCAGAGTTATGAATGCATTGAAAATTCTGGATATCAGTATCAGATTGAGACAAATACTGCAGAAACATGAAATGAACATGCATAACCATTCTGTTATATTTTACAGTGCTTTGTATCATGTGTCTTTGAAATTCTTGTGCAATAAAGCACAATAAATGACGACATTATAAGCTGATAAAACCATTAATAATGTGCTGTATTATCAAGTAATAGTTTTGTACAATCTGGAACTTAACAAAACATTGCAGAAGATGGTACCACCTACTGAGTTCACAGCACACCTAAAGACTTTCATGTCAGCATGTTCTGACCCTAAAGCTTTGGGATTTAGTTGTTTTGTCTTTTTTTGCTGTGTTGACATAACTCAGACTCTATAGAAAGCTTATATTGAAAAATACAGGCATTTTCCTTTACACATGAGCTATGAGATATTGTCATCCTTGGCTTTCAGGCATGAACCTGTTGAGCTGAGAGGTATGCTCTAATATATGTAATGAAATATTTTAAATGCACTTAGTGCTGCAGCCTTTACTAATGCCGTAATTGCTATTTACAGCAATTCAGCTGTAAAACACAGGGAAGATAAACCTGAAGACATCAAACTCATAAGACATAACCAAATGAAATTGCTATCCAGAAACTCATTACTTAAGGAGCTGCAAGTTTTAGAAGCAGGACACTGGAGATTTTCTTTTAGTAATCAGGTTAAGTAATGTCTTTCAGATGTAAATCATGAAGGAAATAAGTCTGTTAACTAAAGTGTCTTCTTAAAGCACTGTGAATGAAAGAGAAAAAGTTTGGTGAAGAAGTTTAAGAAGTCTATTTTCCTTAATTTTCTTAATTTTCCTTATAATTTTCCTTAAGGAGCCAGAGGAATCACTGCTACTTCCCCATATGGGTTAGACTCCAGTCTTTACTAATTCCCCTTTTCATCTGTCAGAAAAGTAGTCAGGGTTTGAGTTCCTGAAGATTTTTCCATGTCATGCTATGATGTTTTTGATGGGCAAAATCAACAAGAACAATATTTAGAATGAACTTCTGCAAAGGAAGGTACTCTGGAAACAGAGTTAGAAAACACTCTGATCAGGGAGCAGGCAGGGGTGCCTTGAGCTGCTCATGCTGCTCCTCAGAGGGGAGTCCAGGCCTCTTAGGAAAGTTGGATGCCTTTTGAAACAACATTCTTGCAAATTTATTCCTTCATACTTCAGGTCTGATTTAAGAGGGTTTGGTTTTGTTCTGGCTCCTGAGTGTGGAGTGCAATGGTCTGTGTATGAATGTTGTCTCCTGTGTTGGAGAGAAGGAAGGCCAATTTAAAGTTTATATAAAGTTTTTAATCCATGTAAGAGATTCCTTATAAACCGTATTTCCCTTAAATCTCCAAAAGCTGTAGTTCCTGGGAAATAAAACTAATTTTTTTCTTGTTTGATTGGTTTTTTTTTCCTCCCCCACAGATGCCAAGATGAGTGTCCAGTGGGGAGTTATGGAGTACACTGTGCAGAGACCTGCAAGTGTGTGAATGGTGGGAAGTGTTACCACATTAGTGGTGCCTGTCTCTGTGAACCAGGATACACGGGAGAGCACTGTGAAACCAGGCTTTGCCCCGAGGGAATTTATGGTCTCAAGTGTGATAAAAAGTGCCCCTGCCACATGCCCAATACCTGGAGGTAGGCTTTACACCCTTTAGACTCCTTTCTTTTCATTTATAGAACATAGACATTAAAATATAATCTGAAAATTAATATTCCCTGATTCTTCCAGTACCTTCATGCAAATTGAGGCAGCTGAAGACTTGTAATAGTATTTGGTATTCTCTAACAACATCAAGAAAGAAAATACCAACCCAAAAGAGCTTCTGAATGTTAGTGCTTGCAAGTGTATTTGATAGTAATATTCATTTGCTGTATTTGGTCTCTGAGCTCTGAAATAAGTGTAACTTTTATCTATATTTACCACCTAAATGGATGTACAGTCTTCTGAGCTGAGCATGAGAAGCCTGGGCATTTCTCTCTCTCTTTCTCTCTCTAAGAATTGCTGTAGGTGACTGTTTTAATACAAATTTTCAGAGCCTTAACAGTTGCAAATCTAGGTTTTTAAAATACACTTTTTGTCATTTCAGTGATTTTTCTAGTAAGCAGGTGAAATCTAATCCCTTGGAAATTGAATGAAGATAATTTCCCAATTATCTTAACTTTTGCAGTAGTGGGTCCTATTTTTGTGAGTTTTGTGTGTCTTTGTGGATTTCACAGCGTTTGAGCATATTGTTAGGAAAATGTGAAAAGTAGCTATTTGGAGACAAATTTTCAGCTATGAGGGAGGAATGTCAGGTGTCAGTTGAGGGGAGCCAACATATTTATAGAACAATTCTGGACAACTTTCTCTTGTTGCGAAACAGTTCTTCTGATTAAATACTATGGTCCTTGTGCATTTGCTTACACTTAATGGCATTACTAACAACCGTATCTTAGAGAAGGTTTATGAGCATAATCTAAATTTTTACTGTTGAAAGTAGCTGTGAAAGGAATTTACATGAACTATTGTGTGTCACATAGAATGTTGTTGTACATTAATACAAAATGCACTTTTCTTTATAGATAAAACAAAAGCCTTTAGTCAGAATTTAGGAGTGATGTTAAATCACTCAGGCACATACAGGGAAATAGGTATTCTGTTAGGCCTATGTGAAAAATTACTTTGTGTGTTGTCAGAGTTGTTCAGCATGCCTTCTGTTGACAAACTGTATGGCAACAAACTGAGTTATCCTTTCCCTTTCCATTTTTATGCTTTTACAGTTGTGCAGTTGCACTTCTGTTTATCCCATTTACCTGAAGTATCTTGGAAAAAAGTACAGAGTTGTTTTGAGTGTAAAATCAAGCTTTTAGTTATTTGGGCAATGTGTTTGAGAATAAATGGCACCACAATGCTGACCCATCTAGCTCTCAAATTATGCTAGCAGACCAAATACTATTGTATTATGAGTTATGGTTAGGCTGCTTTCCTGAAAATCTGTCTGCAGACTGTTGCAGCAGCCTTGTTTGACTGGAATGCATTGCACTGTATAGCATTTCTAGTATTACAGGGATTACTTCTGATTCATGTTCAACACAGCTGTTCCTTCATTTATACCACTGGAAGGCAGCTTGTGGTCAAACCAGATCACAAATGTTCACAAGTAAACAGCAGCATATGTCTGGTCTTTTTTTGAACATTTCCTCCCCCTGTATGACAAATCCAAAGGCACTTAACAGCCCTGAAGGTCCACAAGAGTGTAATGATGTCTGAGGAAAACAAATATTTTCATTACTTCAGGAGTGTATTTTACATATGTAAGTTCCTTCCCCCTGGGTCAGGAAGTGACTGAGACCATCAAATAACAGAAATCAAAGGGTAATGGTATAGAAGACAAAGCTCTGTGGGGACTTTTTAGGGTTTTGAGATTCTTTCTAGAAGCCAGTTGTGTCTGGTTGTCTTCATCTCTCAGTCAGACAGGAGACAACTCTTTAGTCACATCAGGGAATATCCTCGACCCTTTCTTGCCTACCACAAGTACTGCTTGGTTTGGCTGCAGCCAAAGGATCCTCATAGCACTAATCCATTTAGCAGCAATGTAGGAACCAGTAATCCCAGAGCACAGAAAAGGGGTAGAATTCCTTCTGCAAGTGCACTTTGTGTGTCTGTAGGTCTAGAATTCTGTTCTAAGGGCCTTGAATAAACCTTTTTGTGTCTGGGTCTAGTCACTAGTTTAGATATCCTCTAAGAGGAGCTATTGGTAGGCTTAGAGCTCTTAAGTTATTAATATTCATAGATATGGAAATGAATTAGGGGGTTAATTAAAAAAAATTGCTTAGCTCTAAAAAAAATTTTCTCTAAAAATATGTGTACATAAGTTCCAGTATGTAACTGTGAGTCTAGCCATCTTTTTCACATGCTTCTTCACATGCAGATACAAAAACATTATAATACACCATAGTTCAAACACGTTTACTTCTTTTACTACTGTTTTATGATTGACAAAAATTGCATCAAAACAGCTTTGGCAGTAATTCATGATTTGCATTTTGGGTTGGCTAAGGGATTTTGCTGCTGCTGTTGGTTGATGGCAGCTCTTGAGTATGGCAGGCAAGCCTATCCTTGCTCTTAGTTGCGTCATCAATCTTTATTAAATGCTTGGTAAAGCATTAAAAATAGCTATACTTGAGAGATTTTAATCTGTTTGAGTGGCCCAGAGGACAGCAAGGAGGGTTTTTTTTTTTCCAGAAATCCTCTTCCCTATTACATATTTTGACATATATGAAAGGATTTGAGCCTTTGTCAACATTTTCCCTTCGTTTTGTACAGGAATGCTCCTCTAGCATAAGCCACTTTTAGGCTGGGTTTTGTTGTGCCCTTGCTCAAGCAGCACCTACAGATCATCTAGGAAGTGTGAAAAAGGCAGGCAGCAGCAGCGTATTTGTCTAGAAGGTTTACAAAGGATGTTGGTTACTCCGTTACAGCATTTGCACTGGTTTTAGGTTGATCTGCCAGTAAATTTGAGATATTCCTGTTTATTTTGTTTTGGTTTTTTTTTTTCTTGTAAGCTCTTTCTGGTGGTCTCCCACTGCTTCACACCTTCAGAGTGGGATCATTCTGTATGACCAGCTAAGCTGGCACAGTTCAGCCTGTAATTAGGATTTATCCATGACAGGAGCACTAATGGGGTTTATTTGTCTTATGCTTTTTCTGACATACATATATAGGCTTGATTGCAATTTTATGGTGTGATACATGCTTAGTTCATGTAATTTGGCTGTGTTTTTAAAGATCAGGGCATTTTAACTTTGCATTTTTCTAATGAACTTACAGGCACAAGAACTTTTCATAGAAATTTTATACTGCATAGGGTGTTGTAGAATTTGGCTGGGTATCGTGATAGTGAAACAAATATATAAATCATACAAAAATCACTAAGTTCATCTAAGTCCTTCAAATATATAACATCAACTACCCACAAGTATTTTTTTTGTCTCTGTACAGAATAGGGTTGGATTTCCAGAAGGTGTGAACAAAAGATCAAGAATAAAAGTGGATATACTGGCAATATCTCTTTACTCCCCTATCTTAATATTTAAATCTTATTGCCAATTAAGCTACCTGCATGAGAACCCATCAAAAAGCTTCAGAAGTGCTTTAGCTTCCTCCATCTAATTACAAATTATGGAATACTAAATCTGGTGTCAATCAATACATGTGTAAGTAGGTCTTGGTAACACTCACTGGGGAGGGCTCAGAATATCAATGCCTCTGCTTCACATCCACTGCTTCCACATATGTGTGGTTCTCCCCCTCTCCTGAATGGAAAATAACCCAGCAACAAACACCACTTCCACCTCAGGATGTGATATGATTCTAACACTGGGATTTACATTTTAAAATGGCAGTGCTGCTGGATTTGTGTTATAAATATGTTCTAATTCATATCCTAATGACTACTCAGTTTTGGGTTGAAATTTTTTTTTCATTTTCCCAGCTCTGTATTCTTCCACTGGTAAGAGACATGGAAATTGGGGGCCCACAGAAAGTCAGGAAGTTAGGAATAGGACACAAATCAGATTATCTTGCTTCATCATGTGTCTCCATAGTTTTGCATATACTTTACATAAGAATAGTTCTGTCCCAATTTATTTCATGGCAGGTATGCTTATAACTTTACAAATAATCATGACTGTTGATTGAACACCATGAGTTTTGAACCATTTCTGCATTTCTCGTTTATCTGAAAAGACCTTTCCTCTCACTTTATTGCAAACCAGCTTTATACTGTCAAAGATATTTTAATATCTTCAAGACCTACAAGTTTTTATGGTGTCATAGTGTATGCAGTAATACATAGAAAGCAGAATGCGTGATGACCTTCCAACTTTTATAATTCATGCTTTCCTTGATTAGCAGTGTGTTGCCAGCTGGTTGTTTTCAGCAATATTAAACTCTTGACAAGAGTAGTCCTCATATCCAAGGGCAATTGAAACTAATATTGTTATTCTGCAGCTTTTTCCAAGAATGTTGTTGTTATGTTACATCACTTATAAGTGCAGTAGGTATTTTTCTAAGCTTTCAAATGGTCAGAAAAATCCTCACTTTCAAACACACCCCAGGCAAGGAGTCAGCAAGTCTTGCAAAATCAGGCTCTTTGTCATGGATCATTTAACTTGTCTGGAGGAAGGCACTTTTTTTTCCCCCCAGCATACTTAAAGGAACTTCAATCAGTGGCACACAAATATCTTTAAACAGTCTTCCCATTGTAAATATATTGGATTTGGATGTTAAGGCTTTCCTTTGGTGAGAATTAAGCAAATGCTTTGTCTGCCAGGGTGCTACAGAGCACCCCATTGTGTCCACTCTTCCAGCATATATATCTTTGCACAGCTGATGATGTCCATTTGTTATGAGGCAACAGCTGCCTGACTGGCCCTTCAATGAAACTGCTGTTCCAGGTAGAGACAGCTGGTCTGCCACCAGGTATGGCCAACAGAGGGGAGACACTCTCCAAAAGGGCACTGCTCTGATGCTATAGCTGACTTCTGCGCAGTTGTCCTCTTCCAACCTACAGTTTAAAGCAAAGAGCAATTCCTGCTGCTCCTGGGGTGCCGTGTTGTTATTTTGTGTTGGACGTGCTGTTTTTCAGAGCATCGTATTTCTCAGACAATAGGCTGCTGAGTTTGTGCAGTGTTATAAAAAGGATCCCATTAGAGTTGAAACCTATGTTTTTAATTTAATGGTTTCATCACCTTAATATTCATAACCACAGATATCTATATCATGGTGAAAACTGTGTTTCAGATAGGTTTCTTTTCAAACAGATATAGAAAAATGATGTCTCTTATTGTCTTCCCACATCCTCCCAAAATGTCTGCATGTTGTATGATATTTCTTATCCTAATTGTCACCCTTTTAAATACACAGAACCCTTCACTTGTGACTTGTGAAGTAAATCTCTGTTCAGAGATTAACGCAGGATCCTTTATGCAACCTGCCTATAACAGCGCCTTGTCCTCCGGAAAGAAAGTAATATTTATGTCATGTTCAGCCCCGAACTATTTAACCTCTCATCCCCCCCTCCATGGCAGCTGTCACCCCATGTCTGGGGAATGCTCCTGCAAGCCTGGCTGGTCTGGGCTCTACTGCAACGAGACGTGTTCCCCGGGATTCTACGGCGAGTCGTGTCAGCAGATCTGCAGCTGCCAGAACGGCGCTGACTGCGACAGCGTGACTGGGCAGTGCACCTGTGCCCCTGGGTTTAAGGTAAGCAAGGCTCACTTTCACAGCCTGTTTTCAGCTCCACTGCCTTTGGTTAAGTGGCACGTCCTTCAAGAGGGCAGAGTGTCCTTTCTCCATCATGGTAAAAGAGAAGTAAGATGAGTTAGGTAGCTGTGTGTGATGTAAGACCCTGAAAAGGCAAAATTTCTGAGTGGTTCTCAGTACTCAAATGGAGACATTTTTAGAAAGAGGCATTAGTTGTTTTGTAAGATGGTGGTGTGTGCTGTTGATGTGTAAAAAAGGGAGGAATGATAGGTTTCAGTCATTATCTTGTTGGACCAATTCCTCGTGCTCCATCCACAGAAACTCCAGACAGAAACATTTGTTTTTACAGTCCCAGTCAGATTATTCTTCAGCTTTTCCACAGATTTGCTGTTACCTGTGCATTGGCTGCTACTCTGGCATAGACAACATTTTACAGTATGGCTGTTCTTTGAGGGAGTAATAGCTGAAAACTTCAGCCAGAACTTCAGCCAGATTAGTTATTAAAAACATTTTACACAGGCACATGATTTTCCATTAAACTGCTTTCTTACTGTGTTTTAGTTTCAAAAGGGCTTTCTGATTACTGTCCATTGATCTAACCAATGTTACTTCTGTGAGCTGAGCTCTCACGCCGTATCATAGAAAATTAATTCTCACTTAAAAAGACTTAAAAAGCGTGAAGGACTCCCTCAAATTCAGGATAAGTTAGTGACATCCTTGGATACTTGTGGACTGTATGTTTTCTGACTTTTGCAGCACTTCACTCATTCTGGGTCATTTATTTGGTTGTATTTCTGAACCTCCTCAAACAGTCCATTCTTATAACTCAGGGTGTTTCTTGTGGCACTCCTTGTCTGCCTGGAACATACGGAGTGAACTGCTCATCCATGTGCAACTGCAAAAACGAAGCCATCTGCTCACCAGTGGATGGGTCCTGTGCCTGCAAAGCAGGTGAGTGCCTCCTCAGATTAATCCTCTTTTTCTGTAGACACAAAATGAAATGGAGTTTTTTAAGTATGAAAGAGGAAAGATAAGAAAAAGGCAGACCCAAGCTTGAAGCCCTCACCACTAAATATTTATGCCTCTGCTGCTCCAGGAGGGAAAAAAACTGGGAAAACATCTTCTCAGAGGAGGACTGTGGTCTGCTAGAAGGGGTGGGCCATTTATCTGATGTCAGCCTTCCTAATCAAAATGACATAGAATCCTAGAATGGCTTGGGTTGGAAGGGACCTTAAAGAGTGCACCACTTTCTCACTTCTGCTGTGAGGAAGGATTTAAAGTCCAGTGTCCCTGAGGTGTGATGTGGGATTGCTGAGAAGAGAGGGACAGGCTCTTGAATGCAAGCCCTGTGCCCAGGAAACACTGTAGACCCCTCCTTTCTAAAAACATTTTTCTAAAAATACATAAAGTTTGAGAGTGCGAAAGAAGTGTGAGAGTTGCCTAGACAAACAGCCGCTAAATTTTTCAGGGAATGACACTATTAAATCAGCAAATGTGCAGCAAACATGGAGCATCAACTCTTGCCAGAGTCAGTGTTGCTAATTTAACCCTAATTTAATTTAAAGTAGCCAGGCTGTGAGGAGAAAAAATATTCCTTGAGAGATGAATAATCCTACCTTTCTTGTGCATCATGCCATTTTAGTCACACTGTGGTGAAAAAGGGCATAAAAAACTGAAATTAAACTAAACCTTGGTACTTGTCACATAAGCAAAAGAAATTTATAAATCCTGGAAAGACACTTGAGAGGAAGTGTCTCACTTTTCTAGCAAGTATAAGGTAACATTTCTTTCCTGAAGTGACCCCTAAATTGGGAGTTATCAATGAAGCACGAGGCAGCCTGATTTCAGTGCATGTGTTTTGCATAGCCTATTGATTAGGCTCAGTGCAGAATTATTTTTCCCTTCACTTACTGTAAACAAGGTACAAAATTAGAAACTTGGCCTGTGTCACTGCTGCTGATAACATACGACTGCCTCACACTGTTTCTCCTGTATCCAATGGATGATGGCATTTTAAAAAATCTATGCACATTTCAGTCTATCCAGTGTGCAGTCTGTGAATCGTTGCTATCAGGCATAATCAGTGGTGAATGCTGCATTTTAGAGCCTTTTCCATTACTTTTTTCTTTTTCTTTTTTTTTTTTTAATTTGCAAAGAAGTACAGAAATAAACTAAAAGGTCTTCTGTGTTTCCTTGGACAAATCCAATTTATGCAGTTCTTTTATGTTTTTTGCTTTTGGGGTTTTTGTTGGTTTTCTTTTTGGGTGGGTTTTTTGATGTTTTTGTTGTTGTTTTGTTTTTTGCTTTTTCTTTGGTTGGTTGGGGGTTTTTTTGTGAAGATTTCAGTTAAAACCATATTGCAAAACTCTGCACTGAATGCTTGTGGGGCAATTATGAAAGAGGCAGCTTAAGTCTAGGGAAAATATTCCTAATTGTTTTGAGGTTATGCCTTAAAACTCTCAATGCAGTTTAGTGCTTCTCAGTGAAATTTCAAGGTGTGTTTGTCTCCATGTCAGATCTTCCATCAACTGCATTTGTGTGTTGGCACCCATCTGCAAATGTGTGCTGTGCACAGATGTTACAAGGTGCCCTTGAACACCTTTGTCCAAAGTCCTCAGCTGAAACTGCTGATCCAGCCCTGTAGTGAATGTTATCCCAGTACTGCCCATCCCAGAGAGATGCCCCATGGCAGGTGGAGGGAAACACTCCCAAAGAGGAACTGGGGGAAAGCCTGATTAACTTATGACTTTAATTCTTCCTTTTGGCAGGTTGGCACGGTGTAGATTGCTCCATAAACTGTCCCAGTGGTACATGGGGACTTGGCTGCAACTTAACCTGCCAGTGTCTTAATGGAGGGGCTTGCAACGCTCTGGATGGAACCTGCACCTGTGCCCCGGGCTGGAGAGGAGAAAAATGCGAATTCCCTTGCCAGGTAGTTTAATAATTTCACTGAATTTTGCACTGTGGGATAATTCTGGGTACGGGAGGGCTTCTCTGGGGACAAGTCCCTAGGGAGCACATATGACGGGGTGCTGGACCAGGAACACACACCAGCTCTTCTGGAGGAGCCCTGATGTGCAGCACACCAAAGAACACAAAACTGACTGCACGAAATGGAGTGGCACTGATGAACACTTCTTCTGCTTTCACGCTTTAAAGCTGGAACCTAAACTTCTCACAAGCTCCTTTGGAATTGGCTAGAAAACATGGAACCAAATTTTTCCCTCTCTTAGCAGCATCAAATGCTATCAAACTGCTTCTGCTCAACTACTTTAGGTAAAAAGTTGTGAGAGAAAAGTACCAAAAATATAGTCCACATTGAATATTGTCATTTTAATTACATTTTCTTATGTCTGTGTTATGGTATGAATGAAAAACTCTGATTTCTTCTCAGTCAGACATGAGAAGCTACACTTACTGCCCAGTTCCATGACAGGTCTTTCCCTTTCCATTTGGGCTCTGACTTCTTCTCTCTCCCAGACTTTGAGAACTGCAAAATTAGAAATCATTATGAGGGCAAAGGCAAGCTCCTTACCAGTTTTGTTCCACATTGTAATCTGTAGTTTGGGGAAGTCATAAAAATATATAATTTCAAAAATTTTTAAATGCTAAAAAATCAAACTGAGATTGTTTTATTGGGCAACTGTTTGGTTTCAATTACATTTCATGCATAAAAAAGAGAAATATTTTATGAAAAAAATGGGATTTTCCTAGGTCCATTGTTTCCAATGATGGACTTCAATTTTCCAGGAAATTTTTAATGAAATTAATTTTTAAAATAAGCCTCTCTCTGCTCTCGTTTCCCCCTCCCCTGTTATTTGTTCACTTCTGCAAAACTATCAGCACAGCAGGTGGTTGGTTTAATACAATTGTAAAGGAATTGCCTGAACTGAACACACACCTTGTAAATTCCCTCCCATGTCACACCAAAGCTTCTCTCAGTTTGGAGAGCTCTGATGAGCAATGACGTGATGGGAGTGGCTGAGCTACAGTGTGGGACTGGAAACCACACAGCTGTCTTGAATGAAAATTCGTGCTCTCAGAAGTGATTTCTGGGGCTTTGCTTTTGGATTTAAGGCATACACTGATGTGAGTGAAGTGGAAAACAAAACTGAAAATGTATTCTGGAAAGCTGATTAGGGTACCACCTATGCATGTTCATGCAGCGTTTCCAACAATGCTTCTTCATCAAAAGGCTAATTTTTCTACTTTCTAAAGCAGCTTTTTTTATCACTCAGTGCCTGATTCTGAGGGATGAGATCTCCCAAGCTCCATTAGCTCTTCCAAAACCAACATTTAAAAAAGACAAGTATCGTTTCACAGCAGTTGCATCACTATCCCAAGCTTAGTAAAATAAAGTTTAAAAGCATTTCTGTATCAGATAATTTAGCATGCCCATGCTTGTTGCCTTCCTCTCCCTTTCTCTGCATTAAACAATGTCCATAAAGCATTTACATATTTCAAGTGCGTATTCTGCTTCAAAAATTCAGAGCAGGAGAATAAATTAGGAGAAATTAGTAGAAAACTAATTCGCATACATCCAGTGTTGTCTGAAATGTTTTTCTTGTTGGAGCAGAGACTTTATTTTAATCAATGTATTTAAGTTTGTTAAAATAACTTCAGAAAGTTTAATTTTACTCCCCAGATTGTTACTCAAGATTTGACTGAAGCTTGGACTTCAGTCCAAGTACATAGCAGGCTAAAAATATTGCTTTTCAGCAACATATTTGAGGATTTCCTTTCATTCCAAATCTGATTATATGCAAAGGAAATGCTTCATCTTTTCTTTTTCTGTATATAAAAATGTACTATTGAGATGAGTAAGAGGCTCCTTACACTGAAGTAATGTAAGATTTTGTTCTACTTTAGACTTGAAAGACTGGGAATTGAATAGCTAAATCCTGTGGCAGTTAGATGAAATGTATGCACGAACATCAAAGAACGGCAGATGAGTTTTCTTATAGAATTTATTCAGATTTTAATGTGGCTGAGAACAATTTTTAGGCTTGAATTTAAATGATTGGGTTTTAAACCTGACATGTTTTTTTTGTCCCTTTTTTGCCTTTTCTGTGGGTAACCTGAAGCATTACCGTAAATTATACTGTCTCTTTTTCTATGTTTTCTTTTTTAAATTTGGTTTTGACACTTTTTCTTCAAGATCAATTTGCTGTTGTACTTTGGCTTGTTTTGAGAATGAAGTTGTAAAGACCCCGCTCTTTGCAGTTTCTCAGCTTGATTTTGTATGAAATTGCCCACGTGTGTGCCAACTTCCATGGAAGAAGCAGAAAACGCAAATTCAAATATTTAAGATGTAGTTCCTTGAAAATCAGCTGTGCTTTTGACACGGCTGGATGCACCAGCAGGGGTATCCAGCTTGTAACTTTAACCTCTCTTACTGGTTCAAAAAATGTAGTGTAGCTAAAAAAACATAGTTTTGTTTTGTGTACCTCTGCATGGCCAAAGAGCATCTCTTTTCAGTATAGCATGTGTTGCACTGCAGAAAGACAGATTTATAATCAGAAGAAAGTGCTACAGTTTGCAGTATTTACGTAATAAACCTCACACTGAAGATGTATCATAATCTAAGGTTTTACTAGTCTTTTTTTAAATAATTGTGCCTTTATGTGGCATCCTTTCTGAACAATGAGTAGACAGAATTGCTTTAGCCTGGGATTTTCAAGAGGGTATAATTCATTCTTGATCCTCCCCTCTTAAATGGAAGCATGAAAATGTAAGATGCTAAAACCTTCCAAAAAATCCAGAGGCATTTTGTGTCAAGAACAGACTGCAGGCTGAAGGGAGACCTTGTGGCTGCTTTCTTCGAGGCAGGGCTGACTGGAAATCTCTGTGTTGTTCTTGTGTGGCCACAGGACGGGACATATGGCATGGACTGCGCCGAGCGCTGTGACTGCAGCCACGCGGACGGGTGCCACCCCACCACGGGGTACTGCCGCTGCCTCCCGGGATGGTCAGGTACCAAACACACCCCTGGAAGGGAAGGGAAGGCACAGGCAGAGCTCCCACTGTGGTGGGACTTGCTCTTCCCTGCTGGGTTTCTGGGCAAAAGGAGCTTGTGGGGTTGGGAAAGGGAAACGAGACGGTTCTGTGGTTTCTGGGTCCCTCGTGTGATTCCACAGGTGGGGAAACTTCGTCAAGTGTGGGATCCACGTAAAACTGGGAATAAAAAGGGAAATCTTAAAACTTGGGCGCCTCCACAATATGATTCCTTACCAACAGGGTAAGCAACTGCAAATACTCAAGGTTGTGCTGTGAGCTTTGGGGTAAAGCATCACACCCAGGAACTCAGAAAGCTTTTAGACAGCTCCAAAGGGGATAAATAGTGCAGAAACCGCGTTGCCATTTCAGTTTCTCAAACTCTTTGGAAACATGAAGTTTCTCTGGACATATTTTGTTCTGTATGAATGTTTTCTCACAAAGTTATTTTGCATTGTGGTTTTAAGAACTGTCTCTATCTAGTTATTCACCATGATGTGTGTTGGACACTGTTGTTGCATTCTTTTGTTTGTGGAAAGCAAGATTTTTTGAAAATATAATGAAACTGCCCCTGCAGAAGGGCAGGTATCATGAAGTGTTTCCTTTATCTCTACGAGGGAGTTTCGAAGCTCTAACGTTGGGAAAACTCTGTAGTATTCAATAGAGTTTAATTGACATTGTAAGTTTCCCATCTTGGAATGTTCTAGACTTGGTGTCTCATTGTGATGCTGTGGTATTGCAAGTTCAGGTTTCATGACACCTGCCTGTACAGCCTCCTTCCATTTTATAATGAGAAATCAGCATGAAAAAACCCACCTTAAATGAACAAAGTATGTCAGTGCTGTGAAAAGAAAGGGGTTTTTTTATTTATTTGTGTTTTCAGATATATTCTGGTATTACTTGGTATTACAATCTTTTATAAGTTAATATGTTAATATTTTTCCTAATTGACTTGCAGGTTCATCATATAATTACTTTCCTTTTTTTCCTCTGGTGCTTTCAGACAAAGTAGGTGGAGGTGAGCTTATGATTTCCTCAGACAGATACAGTCTTAGTTACTGGGTTTTTTCCCATTTTTATATGCGCTTTTTTTTTCCCAACTCTGTAGAAGGATCACAAGCATCTTGTTTGAAGTGCATAATACTCTGTCTCTACAGTTCAGGTTGATTAGTTGTAGCTGATTACAGCTTACCCGCTGCTTTTTCTACTTTCTGTTCAGATGAACATGATTTTTATGATTACTAGGGGTAGGAAGTGGAAATCAGATGGGCATGGGCAGGAAGGGCTCCTGCTTTGCTTTGGAAGGTGAAACCCATCTATAATTTGTGCATTTTTTCTGTGTTTTGGTTCTTTGAGAAGGCCTGTCTCACCATTGTGTCTCACCCTGTTCGGTGTGAGAGACTTCCAGAGCCAGTGCTCACCTCGCTGAGACAGGACTCTGTTGGGTTTATTCTCTTCCCACATGCTCCAGTGTGACTTAAACCAGCCCCTCAGATCCCTCAGGGAAATTACTGCCACAGGAGTGGAAAAAAACCAGGAGTTACCTGAGTGAATTATGAAAAAATAGTATCAGCCTTATGCTACCTGTTGCTGTTTGGTGTGACACTACGTTGTGTTTATTTTGTTCTGATGTTAATGTCCTCGCGTTTGGGTAGTTTCACGTAATTGTGTGTGTATTTGGACACATTTTTGCAGACTTATATTTGAATCTGCTCAAAGTATGATTTCATAAATTAGTAAATGTGTTAAGCAAAGAACGCCCACAACAAAAACACACGAACAGTTGATAATCCTGATCATGGTTTAGGCTGGTAAAGCTGTTCACAGGTTCCATAGGTACACCTTAAAGTACATTCTCTGAGTTTTCTAAAATGAGCACAAATCATCAGAGACCAAAGCTATGTTGATGAATGGATCCAGGTTAAAACAGGGTGTTTTGAGAGGCCATGCTAAAAAAGTAGCAATGTTTTATCAGAGGTGATAAAAATTACTTAGCCAACATGATATAACTAACCCAGGAGACAGTATTTTTACCTTTAGCGAAATCTTATTTCATCTTCCTGTTTTGAAAGGAAAAAGACTTCACTAGAAAGAGACTTAAAGTGTAATTATTGATAAAACTGAGTCTCCACCCCGGGTGATGTCATCAGAACACCATGTGTGACAGACTAGTTTAGACATGTTGGTGATGTCTAGACACACTTTATAACATAAATGGCATATTTTGCTTTATACTCAGTGTCTGGAGAAATCCTCCTCCCACACTTCACATGTCAGAGCAGTACCCATCAGGAGTCTGGTCTTTGTGTAGATACTTATATTTAGAAGGAATAAATAAAGGAGAGAATACTTTAGAAGTGGGTTCTCATATAGCTGTACTGTAATGCTGCATTGCAGAAATAGCATTAGATTGTGGGATTAAGAAGGGAGGTTGTACATGTATTTCTATGCATAATAGATGGAGAAGCAGATGGAGGATGTGGAAAATACAGGAAGCTTCTAACATGCAAGAAATTATGTTAGAGTAGCTTGGATTTTTTGGGGGAGTTTGTTAAAGTAACCATCAGACATACTAGTTTTGGAAGGGTAGTATTACCTATGAAAAAAATCAAACTAAACCAACAAAAAACCAGACAAACAATAACCCCCTCCCCTCCATAAAAATCCAAACAAACAACCCTCCCAAAGCAAACAAAAGCAAAACTGAATCAACCAAAACAACAAACAAACAAACAAAACCCCAAACAAACAAAGAGCAGGAAAACCAGATTTTTGGATCAGTCTAATGCTTATCTAACCCAAACAAATGATTTGTTTTTTTTAAAAACCACTGGGATGGTAGTGTTAAAAAATAAATACATTTGAAGCAGCTTTATAAATGTGAATTCTGAGTAGCCTTTTCTTTTTAAGCATGAATAAATCAATGATTCCAAGGTGAACTTTCCCAGATGTTTTGATGCCATCAAAATAATATAAACTTTCCAAAAAGATACTTCAAATACAGTATTTTTCTCAGCCCTGTGAACGGAACAGTTGTCTACACTTTCCCCAGGGAATTTCGTCAGAGGGAATAGTTTATATAACTTTGTAGAAATAAATGGAGGGAGGTTTTTCCCTGGCTGGATGACACAGTTGTCCCATAACGCTGGGGAACAGGGAACAAGCTGCATGGGCAGGGCACAGGGGTTTCACTTCAGTCTCCAGATACATCTGCAGTTCACCTCTGGTTCAACAATAAGATATTATACAGTTTAGTCTTCCTAAGTACTTTGTTTGTTTGTTTTGAACATGCCAAATTTTTCTTTTGCTTCTCAGATTCCACTTAGGAGCAAAAGTTCAAGTTTTGACTATTGCATTGTCATCAGCTGTTTAAAAAACTCAAAGAATAATTAAAACTGGCTTTAATCAGGTCTCTGTTTTTATTTAGGATTTATAGTTTTAATGTAGATTCTGTTTCCTAGGAGGATACTTAGATTTTTCATCCTAAGCAAAAGTGACTGAGTTTCTAGGACTCCTGCTAGAAATCTCTGTAGTTTGCATCAAGTTTTCCGTATACTGCAGCTTTAACTCTGCTTAGAAAAGCAAGAGTTAAGGGTGATGTTTTTTTCCTGGCAGCCTGACCATTCCATCACGTTCCAGGAGCCACATGACAGGATGGCACAAATGAGAAACATCCGCCCACACAGAGGATGATGTCTGCCCCAAACGCTCTCATCCCCTGACATTTTCACTGTATCTTATAAATAACTTTTTTCATCTGGAGGGAGCGCAATAGTGAGAGGGTGGAAAAGAGCAAGGACCATTAAGACAGAAAGCAGAAGAAACACGGAGAAAACATACTCCCCCAATGTGTAATGATAATTCTCCCAGTAATTTATGCCAACACTTGGAGTTAATGTCCATTAAAAAGTTGCATCTACCACTTCTCTCCAGGAGCAAGCAAAACTAGCAGGCACCATGGTAACTCAGTTTCATCCCTTAATCTTATCTGTTCTGCAGGCAGCTGTCAAAATACATTTTCCCCAAATTGCCTGGAAGATTAGAGCATGCATATTCTCTCAAACTGAGATTTCACATTAAAGCATTAATTAATTAAATTAATTAAAGATAATCAAATTAATTAAAATGGCAATTTTTTTTCTTAAGACAGCTTATTTATTAGTGCAATTACAGTAATGTGGCTGTTACTGATAACACATCACTTGTTGTGCTTTCTTGGGTGCAGTTCTGCCACACCTTCCCACTTGTGAAGAAATGTCATGTCATACTGGGGCATTTGTTATTTTTAAAATTGATTTGAAGGTTATGTGATGCCAGGGATTGCGAAATACCACTAGTCTTCTATCTGTACCAAAACAATAGCACTGGTTTATGGAAAAGACAGATGCAGTAATGCCAGCCTGCATTTTACCACTCATCCACATGCTACAGCAGAAGGGGTGTTGGTGACTTTTTCTGTGCTGGACACCTGCTGGCGTTAGTCAGATCGCCCATCACCAGATGTGCTGTTTCTCTGTCCTTCCATGTGCCTCTGACATTATTTCCAAGAGGCACATTTGTTGCTGGATTATAATGGGGAGGTCTGCCATCTGACACTGGTGCAAATCACCAGGTCCGCTGCAGCTCTCCTTTGCCCCTCAGCTTCCTATGTGTTTGCATGTTCTCCCCTCCCAAAAAGAAGAGATAGCACATAAAAGAGTTCTGTCCTGGGTCTTCCTCACCTTGAGGCCAAAAAAATGAGCTGCTGGTGGAACAACATCCATAGTGCTGGCACTCCAGTGGACCCAAGCTGAGACCCTCCTGCAAGAACATGGTTTTCCCTCAGCCAGTTTCCCCTGGGCTCCTGAGGCACAAGGTCCCATGGAGATGGATGCTCAGTGTGCCACAAAATTAAATCATACATGGGCACTGTGTCAGAATAAATGGCATCTCTGCCTTCCAAACCTGGGAAGAGGAATTCTCCAATAAGAGGTCTGGCCCACCCTATGTCTGGACCTCACTGTGTCTGCATCTCTATTGTTTGTGGGTTGTGGTGGATCTTAATGTGGAAGAAACACCACTCTTTTAGAAAAAGGGCTTAACTGATTAAGTGTATTTGTTTTCTACCTGTCTAGTTAAAAAAAGCAGTATTATTTCCTTGTGGCTGCCTAAAGATTGGTGGTTGAAAAGAAGAGTATCTCCAGAGTGGATAATGTATGGATAATAGATGACGTTCAGAAAGATACTAGGAATATCTCAAAAGTGATTAATCCACTGAAATTTGCAGATACTGATGTCTGCCTTCAAACTTAGAGGTTTTTGTTGACAGTCTTTTTGTAGCTGGCTTCCTACCAAAGCTTGCAGGCACAATCTCTCTGGCTGCAGCAGTGAAGAAGCAGCTGAAGTCTGAATTTGTAGGAAAAAAAAAAAATCGCTGATCCTTTCATTAGTTCCTGAATTTGGGATGCTTTTATTTATTCCTCTGTCCATCTTCAGCTAGGGAGCAAGGTACCTCTCTCCTTCAAAGATAATTAGGGTACTTCTAAACAGTGCCTGTGACATTTTTCACCACTTCCCTCTCTTTGGGCTACTCATCCATCATTTGACAGAGAAGTAGAGAGGCAATTCTCACCATCAGAAGTCCTTGAACAGAAGTGATCTAAGTGTTCACTCCTCTCAAATATGAATTCTTGGACCATACTGGAAAAGTATTATCAGCTTTAATGACACCAAGATTTCCCCAGCCTTTGAAGGCCTGTTCCTTCTCTTCTTTGGGCTGTTATATGTCCAGTTTCACTTGACATATGGGAAGTACACCAATTTACAAATAGGTTTTAATTCTAAGGGACTATACTGGAAAGTTCCGTGTGTTATGAAGATCAGTTGTGTAGCAAATATATTTTCTTTATAAAAACAAAAATAATAATTCTCAAAGTTTGCATAAACTTTTATGAGACTAACAGAAACATAACAAGCTGGAAAACAGCACCGAGTTAAATCATAAATTTGCCTGGGAAGATAGTAAGAAATAACAGGTAGCTCTTTGTTGATCTGACTTGGATGGATCATTAACTTCAAAATGCAGCACGGGGAGTATGGAAATACTCTGCTAGCATGGGCAGAAACACTGGTATCCCTAAAGAATTCTTTACTTCATTCATGCAGTTACGAATGCTGGGGGAATGCTGATTTAGATGTGAGGCCCCCAGCATAAAGCACGGGGCATTAAATGCACGAGCATTTCTTCAGAGCAGCTTAGCTGAAGTTTATCATGACCATTCAGCTATTGCCTAGCAACTTGTGAAGGCCATCAAAGAGCTCTTTGTCCATTGCTCTGGCAAAAACATTTTCTCGCAGATATCCTTATCACTATCAAAACCAACATGAAAACTTAACAAAAACAACTTTATTGCTTAAAAGATTAATGCTTGTTTGAAATTGTGGCAATCATAAGCCAGTTGACAAGCGTGTTGTAAAAGCTGGGTCTAGTCTTGCTTTGTAAATTCCAGTAAAAAGGCTTCTTTTTTCCTTGATAATTTCTAGCTTTTCCATAAAAGCATAGCTTTCTTTGCTGAAATTTCATATAAAGCACCATCTTTTTTTTTCTGAATTTTTTTAATCTTTTTAATATTTGTCTGTTCTCACATATGTGATTTTTACAGCTATAAGACGTGAAACTCAAATTTCTGACTTTTAAGTGCCTTGTGAACTTACCCAAATAACAGTGAGATTTAAAACTATTTTTACAAGTAGAGATGCAATAGATCACTAAACAGCTTCTGCTTTGCTACTTTCATTCTTGACACTCACAGGAATGAAACTGATTTTGCTTATGATCAATAATGAATATAATAAAATTCTTTTTACAGTGAAAGAGCAGTAATATTCAGCACTTTCAGTATGTTTTATTGTCATAATTATTATTTAATTATATGATATTTGATATACAGTTTATTTGCTAAGGAGAGGGATATCATTCTTCACCTCCTCATAAGGAGTGAAAGCAGAAAAGAAAAGGTAGGGTTTTTTTCAGTTTCCCTAATGGATAATTTTCCCTGATGCGTACTGAAGGAGCTTTTTCCTTTTTCATTTTTAGTGGTGGTTATTGGCTCTTTCAAGTATCGTGGCTCTCTGCAGCATGGGACCCATTGTCTTTTCTGCCCCAGTGTGCCCAGTATCACCCCTTGACACCACACTGTCATAAAGCATCCTCTGTGCACAGATCAAGGCAGTCTAATTGAGCCTGGTATTATTGTATGTCACTGGTCTACATAATCTCAGATAATGCACTATGGTAACTCCTGGCAACCACTGGCTTGTTAATAGTGACCATTATATACTGAGCACTGCTGAAACCCCTTAAGATTGTGAAAAATGTCTTTTCTCTAGCAGGGTTCACTGAGTGAAGCTATGTGTGATATGACACATAACTCTCACTTGGACAGAGTTGCCAGGCTCTGTCCTGAAATGCTCTGCATGTGTCTTCTTGTGCTTTCACAGACTTAAGAGACCCCAATTCTCAAATTTGGGAAGCCCAAGCAAAGCAATTTTATGTAGCTGAAAGAAGTGGTCTTGTTTCCAAAAAAAAAAAGAAAAAACCCCAAGCTGTGATCTCATTCTGCTCATGTGCACCATCATCTCTCAAAATCAAACCACTCTCTTTTGTCCATTTATCCACAAATGGGGAGTTAATGAAAAAGTTGACCCAGGCTGCTGAGAAGCAAGTTTGCACTGCCTCTTAAATGTAGATGGACACTGGGGAATGCCTATGCAGGGAAAAATGAAGGAGAGTGATATAAGCAGCCTTTCATTTTTTGACAATAGATTTGTTGTAGGTCAGTTCTAACTAATGATCATTGCACAGTCGAGGCTTGTTCAGGTGGCCTGTGTACTCTCGGCTGCTGGTCAGTGTCTGGATTTGAAAAGTCAAGTGTTATCTCCCTTGCTGGCATTTAGTGAACCACATTTTTTAATTCTTCAGTCTGTTGATTGTCTTGCAGAGAAACATTTTGAGAGTCTGGAGTTCCACCTTTCCTCTAATTAGGGAGTTAGTCTTTGGATATAGGCAGCTTTGCAAGGCACATGCTGGGGGGGCTGAGGAATCACCCCCGAGTCTGAGCTATTAGCAAACCGTGTCATTATTTTTCAGGATTGTTACAATCCGTAGGTTTTGCTGTTCAAAGTTAAAAGTTTTGTTTGTTTTTGATGAGTTTTTTTCTTGCAACATGTAAAACTGTTTTGATTTTCTTAGGACTCTGGCAGGCAGTGAACCTGTGGCATATTTTGCTGGAAATACTTACAAAGCACGACATAGTTGTGGTTGGATTCAGTCCACTTTTCCCTTAGCGGAGGGTTCATTCAGTAGAGGCACTACAATAATCCTCAATTGTTAATGCAAAGTGCTGTAGACACAATACAGTCTGAGTTCCACAGCGGTGCCTGCTGGCATTTAACATGAAGAGCGCTTTATACAAAGCAGGAAAATTATATTTAATGTTGCTGCATTGCAAAGAAACCCAAACCAAAACAAGACGAAACAACCCCAAAAACAAACCAAGCAAAAAAACCCCAACAACAAACCACGACTGGATTATTATGATGAGTGATTTATATTACGATTTGCATGTAGGAACTCAGATTGTGGCCATTTTATAATTAATTTTATACCAAAAACAGTCAGACAAAGCACTGACTGACCAGCATCCCTAACGCTGTTGCAGCTAAGCATTTTGGAATGCTCACATGGTTTGTTTGGAAACCCTTTGTGTGTGCTACATTTTTCCATGCAGTATGAGGCTGGGCAGTAATCAGCTCACCACTAATTGGAAATCATTCAGTGTCCTGCACCCCATTATTATACAAAATTATGTCTGCCCCAAAGAATTCTTACACTCATAAGGAAAAGTTTCTATGTACCTCTTGTCATGCATCTCCCAGACGTTAAATCTGAAAATAAGCTTTTGATGTTTTGAAACAGCCATTACAGAGGAAGCAAAATCCATTATGTACATCTCATCAAAACTGGAGTATGAAAGAAATTCGCTGTTCTGGGGGAAGGCAAGAACAGGGACACAAGTTTACTGTTCTGTTTCCTGATGTTAGTGATGTTTTCATAAGCAGGTTATGTGAGCCGTGTTTTGAAAATCAGTCTACTGAGGACCAAAGGTTTAACCTAGCCATGCACAAAGAGTTCTTCACAAACATTTTGTTTGTTTATGGTTTCAGGCATTCACTGTGACAGCGTGTGTGCTGAGGGACAGTGGGGTCCAAATTGCTCCTTGCCCTGTTACTGCAAAAACGGAGCATCCTGCTCTCCGGACGATGGGATCTGTGAGTGCGCACCAGGATACAGAGGCACCACTTGTCAGAGAAGTAAGGACAAAACAAATACTTCAAAGTCTCTGTTTCTCCCTCTCTCACTTGGAACACGTCACACAACACGACAGTGCTTTGTCAGTTGTAGCATGAAGGGCTATGAAACACTCCCTGATGGTGCATTTTGCCAAAATATATGAATATGCAGAAAAAAGTGTTACCTGAAAGACACAAACTAGTAGTGCCCCTCTTGTTATTGCACAGCTTTACTTTTATTCACTCTCTGTGATGTGGCATTATGAACATGACTTTCTAAGAAATTTAGTAGGGGATTCCATTCCAAGAGCAAACATTCTCAAGTGTAATTTGTAAGCATTAAGTTTGTGATGTGTATTTTTGTAGGCAAATAAAACAGACACGAGTTTCAGAAACTTAAAAACCTTCACATTTAATCTGGTAGGAATCATTGGCTTAGTTATTGCGTTTTGTTTTTTTTTTTAATGTTTATTTTGTAGGAATCACCAGTGGGATGAGGCCTCAGAGTAAGTAGAGGGTATCAAATGTACCCATGGGTTCCTTCTGAAAAAAATGTCTCTGTAAAATCCAGAGTACAAGAAAGGAGAAACAGATGAACTAAGGAAAATCAGGCTAGAATCAGGGAGTAAGTAAGTTGTCTATTCTCCCGAAAAGGTTTGTCACAGTGTGCAAGCAGTCCAGCTGTCTTCAGTCTGAATCACTGAAGCTGTGAGGGAAAGGTGCTCAGGGAAGAGGAATGTGCATCCCTTGGAGCTGCAGGGTATCCCTGTTTCCAGAGCAGGTCTCCCAGAAACAGGGTCAAGGAGCAGGTGGAGTAAGGCCAAGCAGAGATGCTGCTGGGTCTTCCAGAAGAGGCTTTAAAGGCAGGAGACAACATGAAATGATGGCTGGTAGGTAGAAGGAGAACCAGAGGAGGGTCAGGTCCTGACAGTCCAGGAATGGCAGAATTTCAAGCCCAAGAATGTGCCTGCCTGTGGCACTACTAAACCCCACATTAGTGTGGCATTAGTATTCCTGGAGCATTTCTAACTATGCACAGTAATTATTCTCACTATCTAATCTCTAAAGGCCCTGCAGTTAATCAGTTAATCCAAAGGCAGACTGAGTGTAACACTACATGTAAAAATGTTCCCTTGTGTTTTGGACCTGTGCCTATAACCTGGACAAGAGGCTTCCAGTCCAGTGCCTCTCAGAGCCCCTCTCTGATGCACGGTCTGGAGGCTGGGAAGACAAAGGTCATACGAATAATTTGGATCCCAGTCAGAAAGTGCCTTTTCAGTAAACAGGAAGACCTTTTGGCACTGTTTCACTTGGAAAAGTTAATCTCTCTAGAGAGATCTGGCCATATAATTTGTATCAAGTGTGTAATTAAAAGACTGAATCTTGGATGAAATTAAAATATTGGAAAGATTCCAAGTTAGTTTTGTCACTGCTAATTGCAGCTGTGCAGGTATTTCTCTTTATGTATTACCTAATGTTTTAATTTATCAGGAAATGAATGCCAAAAGGGATTAGAGCAACAAAGAAGGAGATTTTATGTAACAGCCCTTTTTTCCTCCCCTGTCTTTGCTTTTTTGTTTTGTTGTTTTGTTTTGTTTGGGGGCAGGGGTTGTTGGTTTTGGTGGTTTTATCCTTTTGGTGGCTGGTTTGTTGGGATTTTTGTTGTTTTGTTTTTTAAGAAACCCGTGCTTTTAGCGTCAGAACTAAGTGGAAGACTTTGTATTTCTGGTCTCAGGTTCTCTAAAAGTTAGGTGACTGTACCATGCAATGAATACAGTGAATGTCTAAAAGAAAGGCTGACTGGAAAACATCTCTACTTTTTACCTAGTGAAGTAATGGCTATTTGTATTCCAGGTCAGGAAACACATAAGAAGTCAAGATCTAAATGACTTTACTCATCTAAACTGCTCTCTCTGTTAAATTACTTTTCTTCAACTATGCTTTAAAAGACATCCATGACTAGCCAAATATGTATAGTAATAAAGAATACTTCAAACATTATCCAAGCAGAGTGTAACAGAATGTCAGCTAAGTCATCATTAACCAAAACACAGTCAAACCCTTGAGGAAAACGAGCAAATCTGCTTTTGTGAGTGTAAATCATTGAACTGTAAAAATAATAGCAACCACCATTGCAGCTCCTGTGTATTTAGGAAGCAGAGCAGTCCATGGCTGTATGGGAAGCACAGGAGGCAATGTCATTTTGTTCTCTCTGGTTCCAGTTTGCTCCCCGGGGTTTTATGGACACCGCTGCAGCCAGACCTGCCCCCAGTGTGTGCACAGCAGTGGTCCCTGCCACCACATCACTGGCTTGTGTGACTGCCTGCCTGGATTTACAGGAGCCCTCTGTAATGAAGGTACAGGTTGTAATAAAAACTCTACTGGATGCAGACACCAAACACTGTAATAATTTTCATTCCAATGTTTGACCCCTAAGTATGAAACCCACTGTACTCTTAATTGTATTATTTGTATAGTGAGTACGGATATTGTGCTTACCAGAGTTTACAATGCCTCACTTTAACATTATACTTAAGCAATATATTTCTTGATCCAAATATAGAAAAATAAAGAAAATAAAATCTTCTTTTGATTACCAAGGAGTTCTAATTCTGACACTATCTTCTCAGTATGTCCCAGTGGCAGATTTGGCAAGAACTGCATTGGAATATGCACCTGCACCAATAATGGAACTTGTAACCCTATTGACAGATCCTGTCAGTGTTACCCTGGGTGGATTGGTAGTGACTGCTCTCAGCGTAAGTATCAGCTTTTTCCCTTCAATTTGAGAACAGATAATCAGGGTCCAGCCATTTAAATTATCAATGTTTTGGTAAAGCAGTACCAAGTCAGAAATTAGGACATAGTGGTAAATAATGAAGTGATACTGAGCTTTTCTGCATTTTGTCAATGCTATCATGTTGCACTATGATCCTTTCAATAACTTGGCCAGAGCACAGGACAGGAGGGATCAATTTTCAGCTTTCCACTGCTGAAAGGAGAGTTGTAGAGAAGCTGGATCAGGCTTATTTCAGAAATGCACGGTGAAGAGGCAAGAGGCAACACTCACAGGTTGCAGCAAGAGTAAATTTTACTAAATAAAAGAAGAAAAGTCCTTCCTGTGAGAGTGGTCGGGGGGGGCTCTGAAAGTCCCCAGCCTGGAAGAGGCTGTGAAATTACCATCATGGGAAAACCTTCGAGTAGGATGTTGAACCAGGTGATTTTACAAGTCTCTTCCAACATGTAAGTCTGTGTCTTGATGAATCTCTGCATTAGAGAGACGATTCTTCATGTGTTGTTTGTTTTTCTGTAATTATTTAGTCTTTTCACAGTAGTGTTGTGAACATCCCAGGGCTTTGTATCCTCAGGACAGTCTTATGAATAGGAGGTATTATTTTACAAATAAGAAGCTGAGGCACTGAAAGACAGGGTGTTTTTTCTTACTCTCTTTTGCAAAGAGAGCTACTAGCAAGGCTAAAAACAAAGCGGAGATTTTCTCAGATACAATTCAGTGCTTTGACTGCACAAGCACCCTTGTTCTTATTCAACATTTGAACGCTTTTTTAAGTGCTTATAACTTTGTGATGGATTTTTCTGTTTCTTCCTTTTATAAATGTTTCAGAGATAGACATTTTTACTGTCACTCTGCCTCACTGGATGAGTATTGTCTTGGTATATTATACTCAGAGCAGACTTTGTTACTGACTTAAAAAGGAGAATGGATAGGCCCTAAATTTATTATTTTATGAAGTTATTTTATTAAATAATTATCATTCTCCATATGCTTTGCTGGGCCTATGCATATTACTAACTACAGGCAAGAACTGTCTTAACCAAAATTGTCACAAGAAGCATAAGCATATCCACCCCCACAAGGTACCAAAGCCCACACACTCTGAAACACATAAACACCAAACTTTCAGCCAGCCCATTTCTGTGAATAAAAGATGCTGCACCATACCCTGATATGTCAGAATTCAAAAGACATTGTGCTGGGGTTCCCCAGGGAGGTGCATTTCCTAATCACATGGCTTTACATCATTTATGGTTTGACTGGCTCTGTACCAGGGCAGTGTAACAGCTGGTCCATTTGGAAAAAAAACCAAACCCTCAAACACTTTACTGGCCAAATTCCATGAACTGATTAGCATGCACAACTCAGCAGGATACCAAAATAAATCTTGGGCCTATTCCTGTGGAAGCCAGTGGCTACAACGGTCCCTGTTTTTATGGTAAAATAAGTAGGTAGTTGGGAGAGTAGCAGAATAGGGGTATTTAGGAGGAGGAGGGACCTGCTCACTGAATCTATAACAAGAAAATGGTGCCAGCAATATGAATGGAAGTGTTTATTGAGGCTGTGCTCATGGACCATAACAGAGGAAGTTTATTTGCTTTGTGTAAAGGCCTTTCGTTCACATGGAAAATAATGATTCCATTAATTTCATTCAGAACTAGCAACCTTTTTCAAACTTCTAACCTTCTACCTGTATGTGATTTAGATTCCCTCTTAGCTGACCACTAATTTCAAACACAAAACAATAATTAAAATAATTAGGAAGCACAACTGGAGGGAAAACAGCAAAAAACCAGACTTAGTACTTTTTTCCAATACAATGTGTTACTTAACAAAGTGAACTTGGGACAAAGATGACACTTTGCAAAAATACAGCCCACACATTCATGCATCACTGTGCTGATGTTTAAAGGATTCAGGAGTTTTTATTGCTCTCAGACAGGTCTCTGGACAACCAAATCAGTACACAACAATAAGGAATTTATCAGCCTTTTAAAATTTACACAGGAATAAAACTATGGCTTCTGTGTCTCATCTGTTTCTTCTCTCCTATGAAATACTCACATTGTAGTTCCTTAAAACTATTCGTAAAGTACTAAAGTACTACTTAACTACTTTCTTTACTAAAGTAAAAAAAAACCCCTCGAGATATGAGTCCTACTCAACAGAAAGGGTCTATTCTTAGAGTACCCTCTTCATTTCGTGATATTCTAACAGGAGGAAAATTATCTTTCGCTGTCTCTAGAAAGTAATTAGTATTTTGGAACCACTTCACTGTTCTAATGGCAGCACATAGCAGCACATTCACTCATTGTGACATTTTCACAGCAGCCAGTAAATTCTGTCTCCTAATATGTTGATGTGATTATGAGCAAAGTTATCTCCACTTTATAGATATTACTTGTTTTTTAGAAATATTATATTGATTATTGGACCCATGGAAGCAACTGAGTTAACTTGATTAAGGTACAGACCTGATTATATGTACCACATTTAGGCAATTACAAAAATAACAGTGCAAACACAGGAAGCAACCTTAGTACTGCATCTAAAGCTGTAAGGCATATAGGTGTTCCAACCTTCTCTGTCTTCCCTTCTGAGACTTAAAAACCATGTACTCTTGATTGTACACAATTGAACTGTTTGCAGATTAAAAAAATAAGTGAAGAAAGGCAACTTAATGGCTTTCTTTATGAGAAAGCCCATCTGAGTGTCTTAAGTACTGAATATCAATTATGTGTCACTGGGGTTTTCACATACCTAGTATTTTTCAGCACTTTTTACCTGGAGTAAAGTGATTCCCTGGTTTAAATAAATAAATATGTGACTATTTCCTCAGAGTAGAGCAGCCCAAACCACGTATCTGAAAGACAAACAACAAACACCAAACAGAGCAGTGCTCGTATGCGACTGGAAGCATCTCTGTTCATGGGTATCAAGGGCCTTTTTCATTTGAGATTAATTAATTGCTTTTGGGGTTCTTTCAGCTTGCCCACCTTCCCACTGGGGACCAAACTGCATCCACACGTGCAACTGCCATAATGGGGCTTTCTGCAGTGCCTACGATGGGGAATGCAAGTGCACCCCAGGGTGGACTGGCCTTTACTGCACACAGAGTAAGTGACTTTTTGTATTCCATCCTTAGTCCATGACTCAGAGACAGAATTATCCTTCAGTGCCCTTCAGACTGAAGCCATGGGAACAGCTTCTAGCTCAGCTGTGGCTCTGGTCTGCCGAGGCACAGCCACTGTTGTCACTGCAGAGTGATCACACAGTACATCCAGTATCTGCAATTGCTGCCTCCCAGGGGCAATGACAACAGCTGAAGATCAGCACCTGTAATTCAAACACTGATGCAGGAGCTGTTTTATTTGGAAAATGGAAAGCTAACTTCACTAGACTGTAAAATCATAATTTGTTTGGGAATGTTCATTTCATAATACATTAATACTAATTTTTTTTTCACCAAGAGCTTTTGATTACAATGAAAAAAGCCATGCAGTGACTGGGTGTAGGTATGTGGCACTCATTTTCATACTGGGTAAGAGTTCACACAAAGTTTGAGAAATAAATATTTGTTAGAAATAAATATTGACAGAGTTGGCTTCTTTATCATATTACACCTTCAACCTGGTTTGCCTTCAATTCAGGCAGTCACACCCTCAACTGACTGTAAATCTGGGCACAGCCCTTTTCTTTGACCTCAAGAAAAACATGACTGCTGTGCTGACTGTGCTCTGTATTCAGTGTTTAAATACATGTTTTTCATAAATTCAGAGCTCTCCTTTTTCAAATGAATAATGTAATCGTGGCAAGAAATAACAGATATATTGTAGGGCCATATGGATGCAGTTCTGGAAGACATTTACTATGCTGGTTCAGCTGTCAGCTATCATGGTTATTTTGCTTCCTGCTGGTGAATAATGATCTCTTTGCAGTGCTATGTCTTCTCCATACTGAAGTGGTATCTTTGTGAGTAGCTCAGATACAATATGTTGTTATTTTTATTTTTGTTGTGCTTCAACATAAACTGTGATGAAAATATGTCCAAATGTTCACTAACTGCTGAACAGACTCCATGCTCTGGTTCACAGACTGTCCTCATTCTCCTCATTCAAGTGTCTTCTTAAACCCATTTCAAGGAGCTCTCCTTGCTGCCTTCTTCAGAACTCTGCTGTCTGCACAACTTCCCAACCTCATTTTTATGCAGTTTTTGCCTAATGTGTGTTTTAGACCACTTTAAACAAGGCAGGGCTCGGTCTCCTGTGCTCACAGAAACGAGCTCTCAGTAACGTACTGAACCAGAGCATTGGCATTTTATTTCTAGAGCGGCTGTTTCACCCCTTTCCCCCCTCCCTCTCCTTGTGCTGCAGGATGTCCCCTGGGGTTTTTCGGGAAGGACTGTGCATTGATATGCCAGTGCCAGAACGGAGCTGACTGCGACCACATCAGCGGGCAGTGCACGTGTCGCACGGGGTTCATGGGCAAGCACTGCGAGCAGAGTGAGTGTTCTGGCCACTGCTGGGGTACACTCCTGGCTACAGTGGGTACTCTGACAGGGGAAAAGCTTCAGGAGCTGGACCTAGGCTCTTTCCAAACAGAGAAAATCCCACTAAACTAGTTATTAAGACTGATGGTTGTGATGGATGTTTCTTTGCGCTTACAGCTACATGTAAGAGGCATTTGCACCAGATTTTAGTTGTGTTAGACATAATGCTAAAAAAACATGCATCGACTCTGTCATGTAAAAGCCACAAATGAATCCAAGTTATTGTCATTAGCATGAACCACAAGAAAAACTAATAATTGGAAAGCTAACAATAAGAAGTAGTGGATACAATTAATCTGTGCAATGTGGTTTGACAACGCAGTTGGATTATAAAAGCACTGCAGATGACATTTTGTTTTCCTATGTGTGTGGCTGTTAATCATGAAAATCAAGACTAACACCACTGACATCAGTGGTAAAAGAATCATCATTAAAAGAATCATTAGGCTCATAAGCACAGAACTGTTTGTCAACTTTCGCTGACTTTACAGAGCAGTGCTCCCAAATTTCTGCACTCTGATGATTTCTCTATTTCACTTCAAAAGAGCAATAAAGTTCAGGAAAAGATAAACTTTTTAAGATAGTCACTCAATGCCAAAGAATAATTTTCAATACTTTGGCAAATCTAACTCTGTGTTTTATAGATTTTACATTTGGTATTATAATGATGTAACAATATTAAACTGTTTTGGTATTCATTCTAACTCAGATTTTAAAATGCCAAAATATATTATGACGTGATGGTTTGTGCCTAGATATTTACTTTGGTAGTTAAAATTTTGTTTGATTGAGTGTAATGAAGAAAAGGAGAATATGTATAAACATGGAAGTTCCACTTGAACCTGGATCTGTCAAGACTGCAAGAATATTTCTCTGGCATCCATCGTGTTACTTTATTTTGTAAATTATTCTAAATTAGGAACACATGTAAGATGAATTAGTTTCTTTTCAAAAGATAAAAAGAACAAGTTTAAATAACTACAGAACTCTTGAGAGATTGAGTCTCAGAAGGTGAAGAAATGCCATATTTGCTGAAACCATCAGAACTACTATAATGTAACAGGACACACAGCATCAGAGGTGACAATGTATAAGAATTAATTTTTATTAGTGTAGGGTAATTCTCTGCCATGCTAATGACATGATGTAGGAGACACTTTGATGAGTAATTAATTATTGCATTCAAATTATTCTGGGAGAGAAAAAAGTAGGTAAAACTCTTCAAATTAGGTTATTCTCCATGATTTAGCATCTTTCTCCTCTAGGTGGTTTCTCATTATGCACATTACTGTATCAAAGTATGTAATAAGCAGCAGTTCTATTTTTATATAAATGTGTGGTGCATTTTAGACCCGTTGTTGTGGCCCTTCCCTCTTGCTGTTTTACATCAGCACATCTGTCACACGACATGACACCAGCCAGATGTCTGGCTCCATTCATTTCATTATGTGATTTTTCAAGCGCTGGGATGTGAGCAACCTGACAGACCTGGTGTTCTGGCTCTTAATTCACATCTTGCCTATTTCTTCACTGTCTTCTACCCATTTCATTTTTCCAGGATGTTTTTTTCTTTCCTAACTGCACTGCCTTAGTGGCAGCAACACTGCAGGTGAAGGATGAATACACTTTTAAATGTGATTTCCTTCTCCTTTCCTGCACACACACACATACTGAGGGTCCTCTTAGCTCCCCTCCCAAAGAGATCTGCTGCTAATGACACATTGCCACCTGCTGACCACATTCAGGAACGTGTGGGGTTAGAAAGGTGCAGTGCTGCAGATCTGTGATCACCAAAACGTCTGATTTTCACTTGTGCAGAATGTCCCCAGGGCACATATGGGTACGGGTGCCGTCAGATCTGTGACTGCCTGAACAACTCAACCTGTGACCACATCACGGGCACGTGTTACTGCAGCCCAGGCTGGAAAGGGGCCAGGTGTGATCAAGGTAAAGCCTACACTGCAATAAAACTACTGTAATTCTTTTATATTAAAATTGGATTGACCTATTAAACACCACCTCTGTATCATTCATTAAATAAATCTGAGATGGCATTTGCATTTAAACAGTCCATTGTGTTAAATGGTATATGTTCTGTGGACCTTAAATTAGATGCCTCAGTGATAGTTAACTGGTAGTAGTAGTGTAGATTGCACAAAATGTTTTACAGTGCTGTGCTTTGCCTGCCCTGTGCTTTTGCCTAGAGAGTGTTAGTACTTTTTCAAATTTGTGAAAATGTCTCTTTCTGTGAAGATGGTGAATGTTCCTCCTTAAGGTTAGGATTGTTGCCATACTGGTTTCTGACAGAGCTCTATTTTTTACCATTATTAAATACAGTTAAATTAGCAGGAGAATTTAGAAGTGAAATTTTGTCTTCTGCTCCTGACACATGACCCTCTGAATTCATGCCACATATTTTTATTTCTTCTTGTATTTCAGCTGGTGTAATTATAGTGGGGAACTTGAACAGTTTGAGCCGTACCAGCACTGCCATCCCTGCTGATTCCTACCAGATAGGGGCTATAGCAGGCATCATCATTCTTGTCCTGGTTGTGCTCTTCCTGCTGGTACTGTTCATCATTTACAGACATAAGCAGAAAGGAAAAGAAACAAATATGCCCACAGTGACCTACACCCCTGCTATGAGGGTCATGAATGCAGATTACAGCATTTCAGGTAAGTGACATTTAGAACAGATTTTATCCTGAAATATTTTTCTTCATTAAACAGTGTAAATATGGACATATCTATTCCTCTTTGCCTGTTTTTAAGTAGAATTGGAGTGTGGCAAAATACAGTTTCTACAGAGACCTTAAATTCAATGCCAGCAGCTTGAATACAGAAAGACTGCTATGGCTGTAGAAAATCAGCATTTCACACTATCTGTGGCAAGATTCTGCAGAGAACCAGGCACCAAAGTGTCTCAAGTTTGAAACAAACTGAGGAGCAATGAAACAAACAGGAGTTTTTGACCTGTGAGAGTGCCTGTGAGTCGGGATGCAATGGGTACATGAAACTGCAGGCAGTACTGGTTTTTGCACACCTCTGTTAAGGAAAGCAGCAGCTAAAAGAACAGAACAGAACAGTTGTCAGAGTTAAGAAAAAGCAAATCAGCAAAAATGCTGGTGCTCCTGAAGCACCAGAAAGTGCTGGTGTGAACTTGGTGGCACAAGGGACTGTAATTAGGACAATGTTTTGACTACAGAGGAGAAACAGAGCAAGGGAAAGAGTTGTTAGCAAGTAACACGTGACTGCTCTTTGCTGAAAGTGGGGACAGGACTATTCACTTTCTGCTCTGTATCTCTGATTTCTTTAAATTAATGCAAAATTTATAGGGGGTTTTGTGGTTTTTAAGAAACTCAAAATCAGATTCTGAAATCACTGCACCACTGTTGAAAACATATCTTAATATTCATTTTCCTGTCTTTTTATTTTCAGAAACCATCCCTCACAGTAATGGTGGGAATGCCAACAGTCACTATTTCTCTAATCCTAGTTACCACACTCTAACTCAGTGCACTACCCCACCTCATGTCAACAACATGGACAGGCTGACCTTGGCAAAGGTAAAGCATAAAAATCTGGAAACTTCTCTGTCCACTAGTTTATTTTACTTTGTTCCCTAACCTCTCTCATTTGGTTTATTTTTGCTTTCCCTGATTATCACGTGGAAATTCAGTGGCTTCCCACCAGTTTCAGTTTTTATTGCCTTTCTTTGTAACAGGCAAAAAACAATCAGCTGTTTGTGAACCTTAAAAATGTGGAACCTGGAAAACGAGGTGCTGTCATGGACTACACAGGAACGCTGCCAGCAGACTGGAAACATGGTGGATACCTCAATGAGCTTGGTAAGGAAGAGAAAAGGAGGAGAATCTGAATGTTATTCATTGTGTGGAGGATGGATTAGAATGCAGGGATGTTTTTGTGATTCTCCTCCCAGGGCAAAAAGGGGTTGTTCAGATTGTGTGTGAGGGTCAGGGTTATGGGTTTGACCTTCCCTTAGAGACAAAAAAGTGACTGCTTGTGAGAATGGTAGAACACCCTGGTTCCCAGACAAAAATACCTCATATTATTTTCATTACAAGGTTTGCTTATTGATTAGTTTCATAAAGCAATGAAGTTTGTACAATAAGGGTCTGCTTTGAAAAAATTACATATTCTGATTAAATAAATGAAAGGTTGGATTTTTGTTAAATCCCCATCAAATGGAATCAATCGTTTAAAAAGTAGTTTCTCATCATCTGAGCTGCTTCAGATGTAAATGCTAGATCTTCCCAGCTAAGCCTCCTGTTTGCTATAAGACAGAGCATTGTCCCTAAGGAGAAAAATTCCCAAGAAATGGTGAGAGTTGCTGTATCCTGCTTTCTGCTGTCTTTTCATCCTTTTTTGAATCTCATGCATTCCAAAAAGGCTGGATTGCACTGACCAGTGAAAGCCTTAAAAGGGATTTTAAGTGCCAGTAGAATTTAGATCATTTAATTACCTTAATTTCTGGTATTTACAAACATATGAGATTCTGGGAATCAGAACACCATATGCAGCATTATTTTGTTTCCTGCTCATCCCCAGTCTTGGTCAAACTATAGTTCAGGCTCAGATCTGTTGGGTTTGTTTCAGGGTTTTTTTATTTCAGAAAAGGATTGCAGTCATAATGCTCCATGTTCGACTTCACATTTTCTTAGAGCATTTGTACTTAAGGCTCCTAAGAGACAATTGCTGTGGTTAACCCATGGCAAGAGATTTTGAGTAACAAGATGATTCTAGAGGACTGGATGAATGCTGATACTAGGTCTGTTTTCTAGGAGATCAGATAGGATTACCTGGGTAACTCAGTGACCTGGGCATTAGACTTGTAAAAACAACAGCTGACATGAGATCTAATAAATAAAGATTTGGTAGGCATAAAATTAATTAGGTCTTCTTAAATAGTATAATTTCCTTCTTGGAAACTATGTATTTTGTTTACAGAGATACTATATAAATATAATGATTTTAGGCTTTTATAAAGCTTCTAGCATGGTACCACAATACAATCTGCTTAAAAAATTATCTTTCCTCAGTACCAGTCAAAGCTATTTGAATGGAATAATAACCAGGTAAGTGCCAGGTCTCTGGAGACAGCTGTCATGCACTGCTGATGTTTACACTGAGATTTATACTGAGAGAAATCTGTTACTAACAGGTAATTGCAAAGTTGTAGACTTAGGTGCTGTGTGTTTAGGTCATTCCTGCAGGTCAAGGGAGCAGAGGGACTCTGGACATGGGTAGTTTTGGTAGTGATTAAATTTGGAAGCAAAGTATCAAGAATTGAAGAGAACTTTCCATACCCTGAGTTTTTCAGGTCAAGATGGGATACTCTTCTGGAAGATATGGTTTATCCAGACAACAAAGATGCTTTAACCAAGCAGCAGTTAATTTGGCTCATTGAAGAGTAACTGGGGCAAATGTAATGGCCTGTGACATAGGTGAAGTCAAATGAGATAATTTAGTAGTCTCTTGTGATCTTAACCACATTCCCTGTTCAGATGGCTCCTGCCTGAAAGTGTGCAAAGCAAATAGTAACAGTGCTTCTGTACCCCATACTGGGCAGTTTCCCAGTGCTTATGACAGAATTATTCTGCAAAAGTAGAAATTAGTCCCAAAGCAATTTTTAAACCTTTGGGAGCTGTTGTCTAACCACTTTTACTTTCTTTGATTTTAAAACTACTGGTTTTTATATAATTTTTTCTCAGGTGCTTTTGGACTTGATAGAGGATATTTGGGGAAGTCTCTGAAAGGTGAGGTTATTTTCTGTGTTTTCAGATGAAATTATGTGGACATTCAATTTACTTTTCTAAATTATCTTTTGGGTGAAGAGAATATAAAAATAATTTTGGACTAACTTTTTCCTACACATTGAAACAATTCACACAGTCAGGTTTTTGGGTTTTTTTTTTGAAGGGAGGTTATTGTTTAAGGAAAAAAACCCCCAAGACAAATCAACAAAGAACAAACTGAGCCTTAAGTCCCCTATGCGTCACACACATCAAACATTTCTGTAATGCTTGAGTCACAACACAGCTCCATTCTAGACAGCAGAAAGGGGCATGGCCCTTGAATTCAGCCTAGAGAGTGAGGAAAGGACACTGTCACTGCTGAAAGGCTTTAAAAGAAAGCCAGTTTCTCCTGCACCTGGCATGGTCAGTGTAGGTCTGTGTGACTGTCGTGCTTCACCACACTCCCTGCAGGCCTTTGGAAAGCATATCAAAATACAAACACACAGAAAGGAATGAAAAGCTTCAGAAACTCAGGATAGTGATAGTGTTTTGCTCTTTTGAGTTAGTGAGTTTTCTCATAAGACTTTATACTGTACCATACCTGTGCGTGTCGCTATTTTTGGTACCTGATTAAGGTGTGCCAAGGGTGCACAGAATGCCTGGATATCCGAACAATGAGAAAGGTGTAACTAAGTCCTTATAAATAATGAGGAAAATAAATAAATACATAAGCAAAAGCATCTGGTTTGTGCCCTGGTGCATAACATGGGACAACTAAACCGAAAGAGTGATTTACTACACCCAACAGTTCCTGGTCTTGGGTCACAACAACCCCCTGCAGCACGACAGGATGGGGGCAGGCGGTCTGGAAAGCTGGAAAGGACCCTGAGGGTGCTGGTGACAGTGGCTGAACATGAGCCCAGGTGGCCAAGAAGGCCAGTGGCCCCTCGGCTGTCCCAGTCATGGTGTGGGCACAGAGGGGCTGTCAGGCATTAGGAGAGGCTGCCCAGGGATGGGGTTGAGTCACCATCCCTGGAAGTATTCAGATTTGGCACTTAGGCACGTGGTTTAGTGGTGGATTTGGCAGCGTAACATTAATGATTGGACTTAATGATCTGAGAGGTCTTTTATAACCTGAACAGGAATAGGATCCTATGATTAGGGAAAGGCCAATTTAAATGAGTCACAAAGTTATTAGCACCTACCTACTGACAGTTTCACCAAGGTTAGTCTCATGCTGGATATTGAGTGATGAACAAGCTGACAAATTCTCATGTCTGAAGCCTAAACAGCATAGCATACCACAAAACAACACAGAGAACAAGGTAACACAAACACCACAAAATTGCTTCCCAGCATAAGAAAATACATCCTTGACACCACAGTTTCTCTGTCCTTCAGTTTAATCCCGAAATCACAAACCACCTGATGTTTCCTTTCCAGTTCTCCTGTTTTCACCTCAGAGGAACTTTTAAGAAGCTGGTTACTCTTTCAGTTGTGGCTGCATAGTCAAACTTTGCACCAAACATGCCATCCCTAGAAGTCACATTACCATTTGCCCAGACATTGCTCTTGGGAACATCTCTTGAAGAGGCAAGAAGTATTCTGAAGTGCTTACTGAAAATGGATACTCACATTATCTGTATATAATGCCAGCTACTATTTTAACCAGAGTTTAAGTTACTCAGACTTCAAAACAGTAATTTGGTCATGGCAAGATCAGGCCCACTGAAGAGCGTAGCAGTTGAGGTGCTTTCATTGATTGCTGTACGGTAATTTTGAAGTGTTACGGCTGGCTTCCATTTAAATGTTCATTTATGAGTGACATTTTAGAACTCAGAGTTACAGAATGCCCTTTTCTGGTAGAGATGTCCATAATACGGAGCATGGCTTGAGAGAGTAACAAGTTTTTCTTTTGGTAGATCTGGTGAAGAACTCGGAATACAACTTAAGTAACTGCTCACTAAGTAGTTCTGAGAACCCATACGCCACGATAAAGGACCCACCAGCTCTGGTACCAAAAAGCTCCGAATGTGGGTATGTTGAAATGAAGTCACCAGCGCGCAGGGACTCCCCGTATGCGGAGATCGCCGGCTCTGCCACAGCCAACAAGAACGTCTATGAAGTGGGTATGTACCAAATCTACTCCTAGGTGGTGAAGGTTAAGGACAAACAGCACAGGACCTTTTTATTTTCTTTAATTCAATCAAAACACATGAAAAATCACTGAAAATATGTTTCTGATTCTGTTCAGATTCTGTTTCCTGCGCAAAAGCTGTAACAAGAACCTTACTCTGCTAAGTGGTGTAATTCACGTGAACAGGGTTTGAAATACCTTCAGCTCTGTTCTATAACCTAGACATACTTCTGAATTTCTCTGGTTTGAAAGCCTTTCTTTAAACAACAGATTGAGATAAACTTAGCGTTCGATTGCACTGCAGTTCAGCTCTTGGTTAGAGTGTTTAAGTACTGAACACAGCTGGAGTAAGTGTATGGGAGGGAGAGAAAAGATCTGTTTCCTTCCCTCGATCAGAATAAAACAGCATCTACACCCACAGACACATTATTTGACTAATATGGGCCCTGTCTAGTTACTATATTAGTGTAGTTACAGACAACTTTGGCATCTTGTGGAATGGGAGCTATCCTGAATCTCTGGACTAGAATAAATTGCGTCCTACATCAGAGGATATATTTTCCCTTTCTGTCCCCAATTAAAGATTGCAATCTATCAACATCCCCATTGTGCTTTTAAGAACTGTTATAAAATCTTGATTAATAACCCTAAATTCAGGGTTTCTGGTTTCATGGGGTTTTTTTTAAGTTTGCCCACACTTAAAAAAGAGATGCTGATCCACTTGCTTCTGTCAGTAAATATCCTCATGGCAGGGCCCTGCTGCAAGTCCACGGGTGTGAAGCCAAAACCCCTAAAGCACCGACCTGGGTTGCTAAAACTGCATTTCAGGAACTCAGCATGACAAGGAATCTTTACATTGAAGCAGAAACTGAAATTATATACAGTGTTTTCCTTCTGTTTGCCACTTGTAATGTTGAATATCTGTGCTCTGTTCTGTCACAGAACCCACGGTGAGTGTTGTCCAGGGAGCATTCAGCAGCAGCGGACGTTTCAGCCAGGATCCTTATGACCTTCCAAAAAACAGCCATATTCCCTGTCATTATGACTTGCTACCAGTTCGAGATAGCCCCACGTCCTCTACAAAGGGGGTCAGCACTGAATGACCCCAAAAGCTGATCTGTAGAACAGTGGGACTCTCAAGGGGCAGAGTGGCATGGTTGTGCTCCTTCCTCTAGTTTACCATCATATTTGGCTCCTAATCTGTCCAGCAGGTATTTGCTGTACGTTAAGCAGAATCTCAACACGAGGTTTGTATCATGTATACCAGTGACAGATGGACAAATGCCACACTCTGGGGATCCTGATTATTTTTTTCTCATGGCAGTAAATTTTATAGAAACAGGAATGCAACACATTTATACTGTAATATACTGGCTTAAAAATATTAGTTTGCAGATTGGTTTTGATAACATACCATTTTAGCAACTTTAAAAATAGACTTCATGTTTGTCATTTTTCAGAGTAGAAATACTCCCAGGACAGTGCAATTTACCAAATACCACTTTCTACAGGTGATCTGATTCACTAGTTATTCACTAGTAGAAGAAAAACTGCCTTGCCAAATTTTACCTTCCATTCTTATCTTAAGACATATTAAGCAGCAAGATGTGATGGGGATAAGTAAGCACAATACTACAGTTGTTTTGGAAATCCATCATTAGGCTTTATTGCCCAATACTGATGGTGGACATATGTTGCTTGAATAGTTCTGGAGATAAAATAATTGCATACATCAGTATTATATGATGCTTCAAAATCTCTTAGTACTGCACCAGTCTTCAACAAATATTTTGCTACTGTTCATATGTTGCAGTTCTGACCACTATTTCTGCCACACACAAATAATCCATAACATATCAATAATTACTTCAAAAAATATGTAAATTAAATCAGTTTATTTTTGTCACCATGGACTGATTATGTAAGGAGTGGACAACGGTGATGACTTCTGTAAATCTTAACTGCAAGGAAGGGTTTACATTTTATAAAGAGGTAGTAATAATGACTGTAATATAGAATAAAAATAGTAAAGTGTTCTGATTTTTCTTTTTCTTAGAAATAACTAAGCAAACTCTGTGCATACTTGCTAAAAAGGCACCTTTTTTATAGTTGATGTAGGCAAACACATGCTTAAGCTGGTCTTTTGCATTGCTAATAATGTGACACATGTACCCCCCCTTAACTTCTGTCTCCATTTTTATTCTGTGTGTCTGTGTTTCTAGTGAACCAGCTTGTAATTGCAAAAATATTCTACTGTGTGTCCATTTAATTTGCATTTTTTGCCAACTGGCCTTTATTCTATCTGTTTAAGGGGACCTCTGGGCAGAGGGAGAGAATTAAAGTAAGAATTCATGTCATACTGATGTCTATCATAGGTGATTAGCCAATACATAACAGTTTAACTTAATTCATTAATTGGGACAAAAAATTCATGGTGTTTTTGTTGAGAATGGTAACGAGAATGCAGAAGAAAAGTAAAAAACAATTCCTCTTTAAAGTTTAGCTTAGTCTGTTGACCATCTGCATGAGGACCTTTCCAGAAGAGCCTTCTTTCCAAAAGAGGCTTTCACTCCTTCCAAAACAGTCTGCTCTCTGGCTTAGCACAGGAACTGCCACGACATCTGGACTGCAATACAGTCTGGCATAAAGAATTATCACTATCGTGGCAGCACTGAAGTATTCCTAAGAAACCCACAACCAGTTGCCTTTGAAATACTAAATGCAACAGAGGAACAACTGGAATTAAAACTGACAAAACTTTCTGAACCTTTTTTTTTTTAAAGGAGCCCCAGAGCTGAAATGGAAGTACAGTTTCCTTTTATTTGTTGTCACTGAAGTGGTGAAAAATGAGAGATCTGCATCCAAAGACATCGTTGCAGATGTGCCTAAGCCTGAGAATTTATATGCCTGTGTGAAATGTCCCATAACATTCTTGGTTCTTGCTGGCCATGATAACTGGCTGTTTCACAATTCCCTGGGCATTTCTTGTACATCCTTGGAATAAATAATTTTATTGTCTTCAAGTGCAGACATTAACTAGAAGATTTGAACAGCTGGTTACCATTTAATCCCTCAATAAGACAAAGTATTGACTGAGTTTGTATGCATATAGATAACGTGTAGAGCTACTGGTATAAACATTTTTTTTTGTATTGTGTGAAACAGACTTTCAAATAAAACATTTCTTTTCTAAAGCCATGAATAGCAAATGCTGCCGTTTAGCAATTGTGAGCTCACAAAACCTTGTTTTCTTGCTCTGTGTAAAATTTGGAGGCCATTAGGTAAATTAATCTTCATAACCTAAACAGTTCTTTTTAACACAGAAAAGTGAAAAGTGGAATAAATGGTATTTTTTTAAAATCTCCAGTATGTCACATATCCTCAAGTGATATATTCAGTCAAATATTTATGAGAACAGATGAGTTTATGAAAATGTTGCCTATTGTGTATGTTCTAAATATATACACTACCAAGGTCTGCCTCTGTGTGTGGGTAAAGTTCCTGCTGTGTAGTCAGCAATGTCTGCATTTATCTGAGCTGGATGTGCAACACACACAGGTAGAGTAAATGTCCTTGAATTTACTTCAGTCAGTGACCTTTGGCAGGTGCTCACAAAACACATTTCCTGGAGTACACTCTGCTCTCAATTTAAGAGACCCCCCCCAGCTCAATCCTCATGACTCTCAGACAGCCCTTTTCGTAGATCCCGCTCTGGTCTTTACAACTCTGGGTATTTCTGAATGTCCACACTTACATTGGGAGGAAATTGAGTAAGGTGATGTAGTAATCTTAGCAAACACTCAGAAAATTGGCTTCACCACAGGCAGGAAGGAAAAGAAACTTTGCCTCTATATATTCACAACAGTAAGAAACATAGCATTGAAAATGGACATTGCTCTCCCCTTGCAACATGTCATCATTTTAATAAAGTGCAAAATGCTGCACAAAGTTAATAGCTGGATTTAAAATAAGTAGTGAGTATAAACATTAGGTTTTAGGCATATTAATTCAGGCCACTTAGAATATGAACCTCAAGACTTTCTACTATATCAAAGATTTTTAATCACAACACATTGTCACACAAAATTTATCCTTATCTTGATCTACCCAGAGAACTTCCATTAACTTTAATTGGAGATGCACATGCAGATTACTGGGGAAAGAAGATTTCATTGTACCCACACTTTCTGTTGAGACAATCTGCAAAGTCAAGTTCGTATAAAATAAAAGTGAGGAATGTGTTACTTAAAATACATTGGATTTTCAAGTACTGTAATTACAATTTTTATCAGATATGTGTCCAAATAATAATTCTTAGACTGAAGCTCTGAAGACCAGACTGAATGCAGAGCTAATTTTGACAAAAAAAAAATCCTTTTTATTAAAGACTGTGTATATAGTATCTGAAATTACTGAAAACAAATGGGTGTATGTTTATCAATTGCTGTACAGAAAATCTTCTCATTTGATACACTCATACTAGTGCTAGAGCACTGAGCCTAATTCTTCTATCTTCAGTTTTTTAGCCCACAAGACTTCACTTTGATACAATTGAACTGTAATATATTTTTAAGGAAAACCTATTAAGTATGCCTGGCTTCTCAGTTGTAATAAAAAAAGTGTTTTGTTGTGAAAATATATATATTTTCCAAAGATGACTAATGTTCATCGTTCTGCCCCTCATTACCATTTACTTCATTTCACATACCTGTAGGTTAATAAAGTTTCTAATGAAAGATGGGAAATGGTTTGAATTTTTTTCCTTTGCTTTTCATTTGCTTACAATGGATCTTGAATAGGGGAATTTATAAAATGTCGTTCTTGCTGACATGGTTTGACCCCAGTGACAACTGAGTACCACACAGCCACTCACTTCTCCAGGAAGTGGAAAGAAAACTTTGTGGGTTGAAATAAGAAGTGTTTAATAATTGAAACAAATAAACTACTATTACTAATACTAAAACTAAGAATTGTAATGAAAAGGAGAGAGAAAAAAACTGAACCCCAGGAGAAACAAGTGATGCATGTGTATGGTTGATCACCACAAAATGCAGCACTGTACCAGCTACTAAGATGAAAATTAACTCTATCCCAGCTGAAACCTGGACGCTTGTCTGTGCTATTCTACCAAATGATGCATTTCTTTTTCTCTCTTTTAGAAAACAGGTAGTTTATCAAAAGCTTCGTGGAAAAATCAAGGCTGATTTTGCACTGCCGAATGTCTGTGATTACTGTCGGGTGCTGCAGGAATTAATTCTGTAAACAGGGCAATTCTTTTCAACCTGTCCCTTGAATGCCTAAAGCTTCAACGTAAATGCCTAAAGCAAGGCATTCCCCCTTTTAACTAGGACAATAGTCTAATAAAAAACAGTAAATAACAAACACAGCATAAAGGGTTGTAATGTATTGTAACTTCTATTTTCTAACTCTGACCCCCTCCCATGAATTCAAAACACAGGCTACAGATGGTGCAAGAAATTGTGCTTTACTATCACAGGCTGACTGAGAAGGACAGACTTGACATTAAAAACTAATCACAGAAAAATAAAATTGTTTGGATGGGAAGGAGGGATAGGAGAAAACCTGTGAGACTGAGCTGAGTGCTGCTGGAGGCCCCTGTGGGAGGAATGAGGGGGACACAGAGAGCTGAACAGCAGCTGGACATTTTGTCCTCCCAGGTGTTGTCTAGTGAACCCTCCTGCCACGTGATTTATTTGATCATAGAGGTCTAATGCTTAAGATTCAAAAGGCTACAATTCAGTATTGTAAAAGCATAGTCCCAGTTTCCACGCTTTTCTGAGCAAATCTGAGAAATACAACCTCATATTCCTTCAGCACTCTTGAAACAGGGGGCTTCATCATAAAACACTGACTTGTTTTACATTTAAACAGCCATCTTGTTGGTAAGAGAAGAAAATGACAAGAAGTGATCCTGCTTAACTACATAGGATAAATAATCATTAGTTATAAATTAATATTCTCAATAGTCATGTTTCCTTTTTATTAAAAAAAAGGGCTTGGACATTTCAGATCTATTCCAGTACTCTGCTTTCAGCTTATGGTGCTATAAAACAAGCTTTTTAATACCACACAGAAGTTACACTGAGCCTCAGACAAGTCCAAATGGCCAAATTAAAGAATGATGCTTTTTAAACATGTGGTCCACAGCCTCGGGGCAGTGAGTTGCTTTTTTGTGTTGTCTGCTAGAGTGGGACCTTCAGAGCCTTGCAGGTATGGTGAGAGAGGGAAAAAGAGAGTCAGAATTCGAACCATCTAAGGAAACCTATCCCCTTTCTGATTTGAAACCCTTACGAGATCACACAGGAAAACTGACAGTGTCTCTCTGTCTTCTAATTAAAACGGAATATACTTATGAGGGGATGATGACATACCCTTAATAGCAAAAAGAAATTCCATACACAGCTACCTGTAGCAGTGGGGTTAGTATGGTTAAAAATGGATCACCCTTAACTGAAAGTTGAAATCTCCACCTAAGCCCAGGAAAAGAGTACCTGACCACTCATGTTCAAGGAAAGGAATTTAAAATGACTGGCTGGGTTTGCGTTCATTCCACACCTGTTTAACCACTCCCATCAGGGGCATGGAAGATCATGTGCCACCATTAATAAAGGATTCGTTGCCTTGACATTTGAGTCTGTTGGTCCATGCCAATGTCACCACAAATGGCACCCTGATCCGAGGACTTTCGTAGGGGTATTGGCAAGCAGGAGTTAGATCTCACTGGGATACCCACCGGTGGTGACTCCTTGGTCAAATGAGAGAAGAGCTCTTCAGGGAAAAAGAGAAAAAAAAAAGCACGTGTATCATGACCTGCTGGACAATAAATAAAAGAATATGGATTGGAACAGAAACACAGCCACACAACAGGTAAGCGACTAAGGAAATGGGAGGGGGAAAAAAGACAAATGGCTGAAGCTTTGAGCTACCTGTTAAAGAGGCAGAAAACATACATTCCAGAAGTTAAGCTGATTGTACTTCTGAGCTGGATTTATAAGAATGTGCCAGAGTTTCCATGGGCCGGAACCTCACAAGTCACTCCTTGGCAAAAAATCGAACAGCAACTTTTTAATAGAGTTGGGAGCAAGGACTTGTAAGGTTTTAACCCCTTGGCCGTTTGCGAGGATATTACTGATGCCTTAAAAAAGCTGTGGACAAGAGTACTGCCCACTGAGGCTGCAGCTCCCACTCCCCCTGATCCTCCTGAGGTCCCCCAGTGACGGATCCAGGCACGGGAAGGTTCTCAAGGCCGAGGCAGAAGAAGGAATGGAAGGGATATTGTGTGCCATAAGGGCCACCACCATCTTCTGCTTACCACCATGAGGTGGTGGCTGCGGAGGCTCCACTTCTGCCACCACCAACAGGGTCCTTTGTGCCCCAGCCTGAAAATTTTAATGATGAATATGACGATCCAGGTGGTGATGGTTTTGCAGAGGGCACTGGGAAGGAATTAGATGTTTTTCCACCCATTAAGGAACAGGGGCTGTGTGGTGGTATCGGTATGAGTAAATGGGAGACGTGCAGGGAAGAGGCATTGTGTGTGGGTGACTGGAGAGTGGCTAATGCATGTCCTGTTATTTACCAGCCTCTGCAATCCCCTTGATATCACAGTTTATCATATAAGATTATCAAACAGTGCAGACAAATAAAGAGTGGAGTTTCATCACCCCATGTTTTCTCATTCTTAGAGGCATGGAGCAGTTCTTATGTGTCTACTCCCCACGTCCGGAAATCCCTGTTGAAAATGGTCTTATTAAATACATAGTTTAGTGTGGGGTTAACAGATTTTTAGGAGAGTTGTGCAAGTTATGTTGTTGAAAATCAGCAGCTGGGGATAACTTATGCCCAGCTGGCAGGGGAAGGGGCTCACAAGACCCCTGGAGCCCAGGTAGATTATTCTCATGAAGTTTATGACTTAATTACAAAGCTTGTGTTGTGGGCAATTCAAAAACTCCTGAGTTCCAATAAGGATGTATGTAATTTGCTAAGGTTTTGCAACACCCTACGGAGCTGTTTACTCAGTTTTTTGTTGGGGAAAGAAGATGGTGACGAGCAAGAGTGGATATAACATGCCAGAGTGCTCGACCCTGGGGTCACAGAAGAGGCAAGGAAGAGGAACATCTCACCTCAAGTGTCTGACCATGTGTACACAAAATCCCTTGAACCGATGGCTAATTTCAACAACCACCAGGCTGAACTCGGAGGAAAAGGAGAAGCTTCTCATGAATACTGCGTACACACATCATCTCCGGATTTATATGACTACAGGAATCAGGATCACCAAGAAATTGAAAAGAAAAGAAGAAAATAAGGTGTTCAGCGAGCCAGGGGAATGGGGAGAGGTAATTCACAAGAGATAGAGAGAAATGCTGAAGCCCTACACCAGTAAATAAAAAGAAGGAAAAAAGAAAACACAGAAGCCAAATTATTATCACTTTTAAAAAGGATCGCAGTGATGGTACTGGGATTTCTGCTGGTTGGAACCCTTCAGATAACTACCTGGCAAAGAATTGGAAAAAGACTGTATGAGGAAGCGATTTATGGAGATTTAGAGTCATTCAGAAATCTAGCTACATGGGGAGAAACTACAGATGCTTTGAAAGTGTCATGAAGGAGAATAGCTCCTGCTGCAGTGATGGGTCCCATTCCCTCAGTTCCTCCTGCTGCCCCTGCTTCCCCTAGGGTTTGCCCAGAGACAGGGTGCAAATGCGGGGGTGAGGGAGGGCCCTCAGGACCAAGGGAGGAGGGAGAACGGGAAGGAGATGGTGTGCAGGAGAACAAAATTACACCAAATGGAAAAGAAGTAATGAGACTGCTTGACAAGACTGGGTGTCAAGGAGGAGTGCTTCAATCAAGAGCTGTTTTCCCAGAGAACAGAGTTGATTATCACTTATCAGGTTGTCACGAGTTCCCTGGTTTATGAGTTTATAGTTGTAAAGTTAAAAAACCCATATTTGAATATTGTTCAAATATGCCATTATCTGTTAGCTACCCCACTAAGTCTTGAAGACTGGAATAACCTGGGATTTTTGCTGTGGGACATGGCAGAAAATAAACTGGACTTGGAAGCATCCAAAGGCCTCATGGCATGGACCTCCATATATAGTATTTTAAGAAGAGTCAATAACACTGTAATCCCAAGAGAGACGGGGAGTGACGGCTGGGGAACGGGGTCCACATCAGGTCCCCATGCTGCTGAGTCATACCAGGGAACCCAAAATGGCATTGGCATAACCCAAAACGGCATCAGGACCTCATGCTCCCCTTCCCCTCAGCCTCAAGGACAAAATGGAGGCTCCGTCTTTTCTGGTTCTCTGGTCCCCCCCACTTCCGGCTTCATCTTGGAGGCTGGAGGAAGTCCAGGGACTGGAGTTCCGGAAGCGTGGAGCCAAGATGGCGGTACCCAGGCCCCCCAACATCTGGGCCCGGAATGTAAACATCCAGCCCAAGATGGTGGCACCCATGCCCTTTCCCCACCGGCCTACCCAGCACCAGCCTACCCACCGACCACTGCAGCCTAGCCCGTGGCTCGTCACATGGGTGAGGCCTACCCACCAGCCCGCTCTTGGGGGGCCGCCATCAGGAAACAGGCAGGGGCTGAGGGAGACCTTGAGTTCCAGAACACCCTCCCTGTCTTCTACGATCCCAACAGACATTTGGGAACCATTGCACTACCCCATAATAAAAGATATCAAAAAGGCGGTGCAGGACTATGGATTAAATGCACCTTTCATGATGAGCTTGGTGGAATCCCTTTTTGCCGTCTATGTCCTAACACCTACGGACATAAGGACTGTCCTCTGTTCTATTCTTTTGTCATTACAACTTAAAATTTTTGAGATTGAGTGGAAGTCCCAGGTGAAAACCTGCATGGAGAATACCCTTCTTAATACCGGGGTCCCTGTAATACAGACAATGGACATGATGCTGGACCAGGGCCCTTTTACACCTATTGCGGCACAGGCCAAGATTCCCACCACTGACTTAAATACTTTCAAGGATGTGGCATTTAAGGCCTTACAGGTCGTTGCTGAGGCTACCAGGGTTACCCCTTCATTTACTTCCATACAACAGGTACCCAAGGAGCCTTTTACCGAGTTCACGGAGAGACTGAGAGAATCCATAGTACACCAAATTCCACACCCTCAGTCTCAGGATGAACTTTTCCTCAGACTAACCATCAAAAACGTGAATGAGGATGTCAAAAAGTGCTAAGAACATTGAAAGATCTTGTGGGAGAACAATCTTTCACCGAGTGGAAGAGGCATCACGGAGCAGATTGCTGAGGTGTGAATGGAAGAAAGAACACCCGGAACAACAAGCTATTCGAGCACGAAAGGAAATACCTATATCTGGACAATGTTTTAATGGCTCTCAATGTTATTACATGATTCCACAGTTTTGTATGTTTATTGTTACATATATAAAATACTGCTCAAAATTGTTCCCCAGTTTTCCCTCATGCTCTCCTTGTCTTCCCATTGGTTGAGATCTGCCACAGTGTGGTCTTACCATATATGGTTGTCTCCTCCCCAGTTATCCCTATAAGGTTATTGCCCTTCCTCCTTTTCCCTTGACTGTAAGATGATTTGCATGCTCCTCCCAACCTCCACCCAAGTTCTGTAACCCTCCTGTAATCCCCTATTTAAGCCCCAGCCTCATTTGAATAAACTGCCATTCCGTGTTTGACTCTCTCTGGAGTGAGCTGTCATTTCTTCCCTTCGAGGACCTTGGCAATATCCTACCCCAGTAGACATGATCAAGGCATGCCATAATATAAGCTCACATTCATACAAACAGTCAACAGCCAAAGAAACCCTAGAGGTCAACACAGCCCAAACAGCATCAGTCCTCAAGGAAGTTCAAGAGGCCCAAGCTCGGCCCAAACTGCAGCCCCCTAAACTGAAGGAGTTCACATATAAAGACTCCGACCCACAAGAATGGGAGATATTAGGGTCCCTTCCAGCGACCTGCTGTTTCTTTTTTAAGGAATTGGATAATGTCCCATCGCACATGCACGTTGATGTCTCACCCAACAGTTCATATAAGAAGTTCAACACGTGGTGTAATCAGTCACTAGAGTCAATAATCACCTTAGTAACTCCCCCAAAGACAGTTGTCCTACCACAGAAGGCTTTCCTTATATGCGGCTATGGAGTGTGGAAGGAGATCTCCCAAGGGGCTTTCAGAGGGCCCTGCACCTTGGAGAGGCTCACGCTTTTCTTTCCACCTAAGACCATCTCCTTCACACTCATCAAAACACTGGTACAAACAAACACCTCTTGAAGTAGGAGAGAAGCTAAAGAGACAAATAATATTGAGAACAACCAACACCTCTTTAACAGTGGGAGCAAGCAATTATCATGATTGGAAAAGGACAAAGACTGAAGATTGTCGCGACCTTGAGGCTGGAGAGGGACTTGAACTTGCGAGCTATCCCATCCAGAAGAGATCATGTCCCAGGAAGAGGTGATGGAGGATCCCAATTTCCTATGTTTTACAGTTTATTGGAACACTTAAACAGTTGTAATATAATGTCTTATATTACTTGTTATAATTCTGTAAATCCTCTCAGATGTACCTGTACTACCAGATGTTGCTGATTGGTCCATGTTTGCTGCAATGTGACACGACCATATAAGGTTATCTCCTCCCTTGTTTTCCCTATTTGGTTATGTTCATCCCCTATTTCCCCTTATTTGGCTAGTCTCCTCCCAGGGTCCACCTACCTTCTAGCAATTTCCCTCAGCTCCATATAAAAGTCTGATGCCCTGTTAATAAAGTGCCATTCCTGTTTCACCCTATTCAGAGTGTGGCATCCCTCTCTGACCCGCAAAGGATCACGACAAATGGCACCTGAACACGGATGACAGGCCTAGAATATACTAGCATCTAGTTGACTAGCCCATCCCTCGGGAATAGCCAAAGGCTATACCAGGGCCCTGGAGGCGAGTCTTTGGCTCCAGCGATCCCCCAGCTGTACTTTGATTACAGCACCCATGGATTGACAGGTGAGCGGCTGGGAAGTGGATATCTTTTTGTAAACCTCCCCAAGCCCATCCCATAACCTTTATTTTCCAGACACCCGATTTGCTTAATTCAAGGAAATGGGATCTGCTCAATATAAAGCCACCACCAAAATCTACAGCTGTCTCAAATATTTTATTAAGTTTCAAGGTCATTCTCTAGAAAAAAATCTTTAAGGGTGTTGTCCAGATGGATGGTGACATGCTGGTATCAACTGGCTCTTCCATTAACATATGAAGCCAGGGATAATCTGGGATTTGTACTTTGGGATGCTGCGGAAAACCACCATGATGCAGAAGCATCCGAAACCCTTGTGGCTTGGACAACAGTCTGTAACATTCTAAAGAAAGCTGAAAATTGCAGAGTGACCAAAGACGCAGAGACTGTTAGTCGGGAACTGGGTCCTGCTTCAAGTCCTCTAATTGCAAAGTCATCTTCTGAGGCTCAAAATGGCGCTGATGCTACCACCCAAAATGGCACCTGGACCCCAAAAAATGGCATCGGGACCATGTACTCCCCTCTCCTTCCAACGTCGGGACAAAATGGATGCCCCATCTCTTCTGGTCCTCCAATACCTTCCACTTGCAGTTCCATCATGTGGGATAGGGGGAGGTCCTAAGACCAAAGTTCCAGAAGGGCAGATCAAGGATGGCGGTGCCCAGGTCCCACAACATCCAGGCCTGGGATGTCAACACCCACCCCCAAGATGGCGGCACCCCTGTCTCCTCTCTGCCGGCCTACCCATCCACTGCCGCTATGGCCTACCCTGTCGCCCACTCCACCAGAGGCACCTACCCTTCCATTCACTCACGGTGGGCCCAAGCTAGGAAGCAGACAGAAGCAGAGGGAGACACTGACTTCCTGAACACCTTCTCCGTGTTTTATGATCAGGGCAAGCTGCCAGTGTGGGAGCCCTTCCACTACCCCATAATGAAAGACATCAAGGAAATGGCTCAAATATATGGCCTAAGTGCCCCATTTATCATGGGAGTTATCAGTGGAGTTATTGTTTGCTGAGTATGTGCTCACACCAACAAACATCAGGACAGTTCTACGCTTCACTCTCTCAGCGCTACAACTGACAATTTTTGAAAATGAGTGGAAATCTAGAGTAAAGAACTATGCAGAGAACTCCTTCGTAAATGCTGCAATCTTGCAGGGTAAATAAGGGAAACACACTCTCATGTGGGGTGTGAAGAGAATGGCAATGCATTAACATGGAGGATTGTGGAGGGAGGCCAGGAAGAAAGCTACCACGGATGGAAGAGGAATAACATGGACTTACAGAAGAACATCAATTTACCTGCCTCCCTGAGACCGAGGATGTGGGATTTACTTAGAAGAGAAGAGTCTACAATGTAAATAGTTAATATATAGCCGGCTGAGTTCGATAAATATGATTGTATACGCTTTATTGTAATATAGGAGTTGTCAACACAGTTGTAATGATTACGATTTCCCGTTGGTTGATTTCATGAGGGGACTGTAATATGATTGGTTCAGTGTTCGTGTCCTACGTGCACGGGGTTTGATTGGTTCGTTGTTGGTGCATTGCAGCTTTTCCATGTAAGAAAATGTTCTGTAAAGTTCTACCCTTATTTGTACATCCCCCCTCCCTTTACCCTTATTCAGCGGGCTCTCCTCCCCTTTCCCCTCCCTCGTTTCCCTTATTTTTCATGTCCCTTCCTACATTGCCAGAACCTTCCACCCCTGACCCTATATAAATCCCTTGCTCCCTCAATAAACCACCATTCTTCGTTCTCCCCCAAGAAGAGTGTGCCTCATCCTTTCCTTAAGGGACGTGGCATATGGTGCCCAACGTGGGGCATTAAGAGCAATAGCTAAGCATCCTAGTGAGTCCTTACAGCTCCAGGAGAAAGGCTGCTTGACCCACGAGACTTGACAGCTCGCGTTGAGGAAAGGCGACGGGATGCCTACTACCACAAGCAGCGAGGAAGATCGCCGTCGACCCCGCCGTCCCCCTCCGGAGAAAAAGCCCACATCGCTGGACGAGGTGAGCACCAGGGAAGTGACACCCTGCCCAAACCTCCCCAGGTCCGTCGCCATCGCCCAACCCCAACTACAGAAGAGGCTGTGACTTTTAATCTATCAATGGACTCTTCTCTCATAGTTTAAAACGATGGGCTCCTCCACCTCACGTTTAGCAAATAAAAATTACCGCAGCCTCAAATGCCATCTAACCGTTAACGCCCATCTGTTAGAAAAAAAATCCCTCCACGAGTTATCTAAGTGGATGACTCACTGAGGATATTTGGTGAAGACACCAATTGATTTTGACTCCTGGGACAATCTTGGATTTGTACTTTGGGACGCTGCATACCGTCACAATGATAAGAAAGCGGCGAAGGCACTCCCCGCCTGGACCAGCATGTATAAATCTGTTAAAAAAGATTCACCTCCCGCTTCTCTGCGTCCCAAGGATCGTGAAACACTCTCCTCTAGTGTAAATCCAAGTTCGTTGTCCCCTACTAACACCCCGCGGCCAGCCCTAGTAAATCAGGCAAATCTAACATCTTGCGCGATTCCTCCCAGCGTCGGGTCCCCTAATCCCTTTATAGGATGCCCTTCAGGTCACCTTGGGCAAAATGGCGGAGCCATGCGGTCTCCCTTCACCATGGGAGAATCGCAAAATGGCGGGTCCGTCTTTTCCGGTGCAAACCCCTTTCTTCCTGCCCCCGGAGGAGGGGCTGGTGCGGCATTTCCGGCCAAACCCTCCCAAGATGGTGGCGCCCAGGCGTACGGACATCCGGGCTTGGTTAGCCTACATCCGGGGCAACATGGCGGCCCCCGTGGCTCCGGCCTACCGGCAGCGGAGGCTTACCCTATTGTGGCCCCAACCGCTGCCGGTATCATGGGGATTGCAGATGAATACCCATGGGCCCTCCAGAGTAGATAGGAATCAGCACGTAGAGAAGCTCAGGCCGCGGGTGATACGGAATTTTTAAATGCTTTTCCCTTGTTCATCGATTACAACAGGCCCCCTACAGGGGAGCCATTTCACTATCATATAATTAAAGATATCCAGAAAGCAGCCAAAGAATACGGGGTTCATGCTCCCTTTACAATGGGACTTATTGAATCCTTATTCGTGGCCTACATACTAACACCTAACGACATAAGAACCGTCCTCGGATCAGTATTGTCATCCCTCCAGATGACTATTTGAGAATGAGTGGCGAGCGAAAGTAAAACAACACGTTGAGACTAACTATGGTTATCAAGGTGTTCCAGTCTGTACAGTTATTGACAGGCTTCTGGGACAAGGAGCATTCACAACGATAGAGATGCAAGCTCGGATTCCGGTGCCAGAATTGAACACCACCAGGGACCTGGCGCTCAAAGCAGTGCATGTGGTGGCAGACTCTACCCGAACAACCCCTTCTTTTGTTACAGTTTTGCAGGGTCCGAAGGAACCTTTCACCACTTTTGCGGAGAGACTGTGGGAGGCAATCGTCCGACAGATTCCACATCCACAGTCTCAGGACGATCTCTTCCTGCGCCTGGCGGTAGAGAATGCGAATTTGGACTCCCAGCGCATCCTTAGGGTGCTTAAAGACCCGACAGTGACAGACATGATTAGGGCATGCAAAGATGTTGGAACGGTGGCCCATAGACAGGAAATGGTGAATATTAATGCCACCGAATTGGTTACCGAAATTCTCAAAAGGCTAAAGATTGCTGCCTTGATTGTGGCAGCATTGGACACTGGGCTAACAGATGTCCAAATTGGGTCCTTAGGCAGCCTGGTATGTGCCCCAGGTGCAGGAAGGGAATACACTGGTCGAACCAATGTCGCTCCGCATATGATGCCAACAGGAGACCACTATCTCCCCGATCTTCCCCTGAATTGCAGACTAAAAGAGAACAGGGAAACGGGAGAGAGAGCACGAGGAGGAGCGCGAGGATACAAAAGACCTCCCGTGCTCCTCTCCTTCCAACCCTCCCATCAATAACGGAGTAGCAATAAACTTCACTAAATCGTTTTATCCAGTTTTTGTTACCAAACAAGTTAATGTAGTTAGAAGTCCTTATTCGTTACATAATTCCGATGTATCTCTCCATGTTAAAAATATGCATTCTTCCCTGAGCGGTTTAATTACAGGAAATCCAGACCTGACGGAATTAGGGATATTTACCATTCCATTATTATTAACCGATGTTCATCCTGATGTTGTTTCTCTCACTGTTATAACCACTGCACTTCCTATTACCATTCCAGAAGGACAAGAGATCGCTCGTTTTCTGCCACTGCATATTGCCCAAAGACAACCCCAAGGAACTTGTTCAAGTACAGACGCATCAGCAGGTAATGTGGGCGGAACCTATAATGCAGCATCGTCCAATGTTAATTGGAACGTTAACTCGGATCAGGCACGACTGCGAACCTGGACACGTCTCAGGGCTCCTCGACACGGGAGCGGACGTTTCCATCATAGCTGAAAAGGACTGGCCAGGGACCTGGACAGTGAAAAATTCAATTGAAATCATAAAAGGAGTTGGAGGACTCCGCAACCCAAAAACGAGTGTCGATAAGATTATGATCATTGGGCCAGATAATCGGGTAGCAGTCATTACCCCTTACGTTCTTCCACTTCCTACAACGCTCTGGGGTAGAGATATGTTGGGGCAGTGGGGCATGGTCCTCTCCACAAATTTTTAAATAGGGTCACTGATGAGCAGCATATCCCCACCCTGACTTGGCTCACTGATGAGCCAGTCTGGGTGGATCAGTGGCCCTTGAGAGGGGACCGGCTGCACGCTCTGAACACACTCGTTAATGAACAACTGGAAAAAGAACATATAGTTCCATCTACCAGTCCTTGGAACTCCCCAGTCTTTGTAGTGAAAAAGAAGAACGGAAAGTGGAGATTGGTACACGACCTCAGAAAATTTAATGCAGTCATCGAACCCATGGGGGCAGTTCAACCAGGTATGCCGTCGCCCACCATGATCCCCCAGGGGTTCGACATTGTGATAATCAATATTAAAGACTACTTTTTTCAAATCCCGATTTCTAAAAAAGATTCCTCCCATTTCGCCTTTTCGGTTCCATCAGTAAATCAACAAGAACCGGCGAAACGTTTCCAATGGACGGTGCTGCCCCAGGGAATGAGGAATTCTCCAACGATTTGCCAAAATGTGGTAGCGAAAGTGCTATTGGCTGTTCGGAGATCATTCCCTGAGGCCCTGGTGTACCACTACATGGATGACATCCTTGTGGCAGCAGAAAACAAAGATGTACTAGACCGAACAGTCCAAGACACTATATTGGCACTTACCCAATTCGGATTTGAGCTCTCCCCCGAAAAGATACAGAGAACTTCCCCATGGAAGCACCTCGGGTGGACAGTCTCCCAAAAGATCATTACTCCTGAAAATATTTCTATAAATAAAAATGTGAAAACCCTTCACGACCTACAAGTCCTTCTGGGAAAAATTAACTGGATACGCCCGACGCTAAAAATAACTACAGATCATTTGAGACCACTGTTTGTACTGCTCAAAGGTGATCCAAGCTTGATGTCTCCTAAGAAGCTTACTAATGAAGCAAAATCTGCCCTTCGGTTGGTAGAAGCTGCTACACGCCAAGCATTCACCAACCGAAGATGGAAAGACATCCCTCCCTCCCTTTTTGTCCTAAAAGGCGAATATCAACCCCTTGCCACACTGGGTCAATTCAATAAGGTCACCAAAAAGGTTAACCTCTGGGAATGGGTATTCCTGAATCACCAATTTTCAAAAACCGTTGTCACACTCCCAGAGATGTTAGCCCAGTTGTGCGGTAAGGCTAGGAATAGGGTATGGGAATTATCCGCCATGGACCCAGAGACAATCTACTTACCACTCACCCAGTCCATCTTAGCCCACCTGCTGCAATTTAATATTAACTTTCAAGCAGCGTTGGCCGATTACACCGGAACAATTTCTATGCATTATCCTAAAACACTGATATTACAATTCCTGGGAGAACCCCAAATTTATCCCGAATCTTTATACTCCAGCATCCCCATTGAGGATGCTGTAACGGTGTTCACTGATGGTTCTGGTGGAACAGGGAAAGCCGCGGTATGCTGGAGGAGCGGCGACGGATGGGAGCATGATGTACATAAGGTGCAGGGCTCCCCTCAGATTGCCGAGCTTTCAGCAGTCCGAAGAGCATTTCAGCTGTTCAAACAACCGTTGAATATAGTCTCGGATTCGAAATATGTGGTGGGGGTAGTACAGAGGCTAGAGCATGCTTATTTAGAGGATGTTAATCACCCGGTACTGGCGGACCTCTTTCAGTCACTCCTGATGGAAATCCACTCTAGAAATAACAAATTCTTCATCTGTCATGTCAGGTCTCACACCCACCTGCCAGGTCCTGTCACTGAAGGCAACGATATCGCCGACCGATTGGTAAGTTCAGTGGTTGTCCCCAACCGTGCGGAGCAGGCTCGTCTCTCCAACGAGTTTTTTCACCAGGGGGTCAAAGCTCTAAGAAAGAGCTTTGATTTAACCCACTCCCAGGCCCGAGCTATCGTCCCGGCCTGTGGAGACTGCCAACAGGTCCTGCCGCTTCCGCAAGAGGGTGCGAACCCTCGGGGGTTGCAGCCTCGACAAATCTGGCAGATGGATGTGACCCACATTCCATCATTCGGTAAATTAAAATTCGTACATGTATCAATTGATACGTTTTCTGGCCTCATGGTAGCAACAGCATATTCCGGGGAAAAGGCCCGGGACGTGAAGAAACACCTGTTGCGTGCCTTTCCTACCATGGGGATCCCAGAACAAATTAAGACCGACAATGGACCAGCTTATACGTCCGAATCGGTAAAAGCCTTTTTGAGCACGTGGGGGGTGAAACATGTCACCGGCATCCCTCACTCACCGACCGGGCAGGCTACTGTCGAGAGGGCACACCAAACATTAAAAAACATGCTAATAAAACAAAAAAGGGGGAGTACAGGCCTCTCCCCGCAAGAACAATTAGATAAAGCCCTCTACGTCACAAATTTTCTAAACAGATTGGATCAGCAAGACCTGACACCCATTGACAGACATTTCGGCGCTAAAACAGGCCTAATTAATTCGGAAGCCAAAGTGCTACATAAAAATTTAGAAACTGGAAAGTGGGAAGGTCCTTTCCCCATTCTTACATGGGGAAAAGGATATGCTTATATTTCCACAGGAGGAGGACCGAGATGGGTACCAGCCAGGACGGTGCGGCCATATCACATGCCGGATTTAAAGCAATCTTCCTCACCTTCCTTTTCTTCTGTGCTACCACCACCCAAGGCAAAAGATCAGGTCGTACCCGAGTGACTAAACCCTCTCCCACCAGATATCCTCCGTGGGCACCCACTCCTGTCTTCTCAATGCCATGCCCGGCGCCCACCATGGGTAATTACCAAAAAATTGCGAGCGCTGAAGACTATGGAGGTCCATCCGTGTGGAGTGAGGACAGGGGTAACATGTGGGTCGAGTTGGCCAAGGCCATCGGAAGAGATTCTTTGTGTCTCGCGGTGACGGACCCAAGGAATCCCTTCCAATCCTGCCTAATTGGCGTGCCCTGGCAACATGATGATTGGACAGATTTTATAAAACATTATACATCCAGGTGCACAGACGAGGATTTCGTCCATAACCCGATCTCGCACTGTTACGTCCTGGACATGCACTCCCCGTATCGGCCTTCTATTGAACCCGCGGTCCCTTTACGATTTGCTTATCGAGATTCCATGCTCCAGGAATTCTAAATACTCGGATCAATGCCTGCACAATATTGTTTTAAGTTCCGAGGGGCAAACAATGTAGATCCAGAGGATCATATGGATTTGACACCAAATTCTATCCAGACAAAATATCATAATCAGACCTCGTGGTGCAATAAGTCTTTAGAATCATTAATTACCATGGTGGCGCCATCCTGAACTGTGCTCCTTCCTCCGGGGGCATTCCTTATATGCAGTAACAGAGTTTGGAAGGAGATCCCAAAGGGTGCCTTCGGAGGACCATGCACAATCGGGCGATTGACCTTCTTCTCCCCAAATAAGACTCTATCATTATGGATATCTGCCTTCCTCCCTCAGTTGGGGGCACCAAAAGCCTTGGATACGTTAAACAAACTGGGATGCTGGCTGTCCAGAGAGCTTAATGTGACGACGGCGGCATTAGACGGGCTAATGACCGATGCAGAGACCCTTAAAAAGGCCACCCTTCAAAATCGAGCAGCCATAGACTATTTGCTTTTAGTTAACCGTCATGGCTGCGAAGATTTTGAAGGGATGTGCTGTTTAAACTTTTCACTGAAATCGGAATCGGTCCACGTGAAGATCGCAGAACTCCGTGGACTCGTACGGGATCTCCAGATTCACGTAGCCAACCCTGAGAAAGGAATTTTTGACTGGTTTCCCTCATTAAACATCTCGTTAGGCGTGAAACGATTTATCATTATGTTGATTATGGGGGTTTTTACTTTATTGACCATCCTTTCAGTTATTCCATGTATTTTCAGTTGTTTTAAGAGACTTTTGTTAAAAAATGTTTCCGCCGTCACCATCTCCTCTCACTTAACAAACAAAAAAGGGGGAGATGTGGAGGGAGGCCAGGAAGAAAGCTACCACGAATGGAAGAGAAATAACATAGACTTACAGAAGAACATCAATTTACCTGCCTCCCCGAGACCGAGGATGTGGGATTTACTTAGAAGAGTCTACAAATAGTTAATATATAGCCAGCTGACTTCGATAAATATGATTGTATACGCTTTATTGTAATATAGGAATTGTCAAGATAGTTGTAATAATTACGATTTCCCCTNGAGAACTGGGGAGGAGATAACCTTATAAGGGGACGCTGCAATGCATCAAACGACAACTAATCAGGAACCAGGGTACAACTGAGGGGGAATAATACAATAATATGAAATAACTATTACAACTGTAGAACTTCAAAAACTGATGGCCCAAGAAAAAAGGCAAGTGTCCGTTAACTCCTGTAGATGTTCTCGCTGATGTCAAGTTCTTTCCATTGCTCATTGCATCAAACCCTGGTGTCGCGGCAGTCAGTGATGTTGTTAACTTTCCATTGGTGAAAGCTGTTTAACGCAACATCTCCCCCCTTTTTATTTAGCTGTGACACAAACGCCCCAGAAGCACTGTTGGAAAAATTATTTTTAACACAAAACACAACTAAGAATCAACAAAATCATAACAAAGACTGAGATTCCACAAATCAAAAATAACTTCCGGAGCCCTAGGGAGAGACCAAGGCTTGGAATCCAACTAAGTAAGTCTCCACTATTGTCATTTATTTTGGTTCTGAATTTGCCAACCAAGTCATGAAGCTCTCAGATCTTGGAGTGAATCGTCTTAGAGTGGGTGGAGAAATTTAGCATAAACTTTCAAATTCCTCTCAACCATGACCATTTGCTACTAATAAAAAGTCAATGGCTGCTCTGTTTTGAAGTGTTGCCTTTCCAATAGCTGTAGTGTCTAAAAGTAACCCTTCAAGTGCCTTGCTTGTAGTGTTAGCCTCTTTGGATAACCAGCACCCTAATTCAATTAAAAGATCCAAGGCATGACTGGTTCCTATTTGCGGGAGTATTATCAACCCCCAAACATTTTCTTGATGGGTCCAAAAGGCGACAGCTGAATCACAGTCAGAGATAAAAGGCAGTTTGTTGTCTTCCACATTTCTCTTTATTTTGTAGCCTTCTCATCAGTGGCCTCAGGAGTGTGGAGGAAATCGTTTTAGATGGTGTAAAAAGGTTGAGCCTGCCAATGGTGCAAGGTCCACTGAAGGCCCCCCTTGGGATTTCCTTCCACACTCTATAGCCACAGATGAGAAAGGCTTGAGGTGGAAGAACCACAGTTCTAAAAGGAGTGACTAAAGTAATGATAGAATCTAAGGATCTGTTACACCAGGTGTTAAATTTCTTATAACTACTGTTGGTGTCAGTTGGAGAAACGTCTATGTGTAACTTTTATGGAACATTCTCTGCTTCTTTAAAAAAGGAATAATACACCACAGGGAGAGACCCTAGGATTTCAATCTCCTGCAGATCTGTATCTTTATAGAGGAATTCCTTCAGTGTTGAAGGTGGGTTTTCTGGATGGAACAGAGAAAGGACATCTTGGAGGTAACAGTGAGCTATTGGATTGTGAGAGAAGCTGTCACTGGAGCACTATGAGGTGTAACTTCAGATGAATGCTTGCCACTTGAAATCCACCCATGGCATTCCAATGAGGCATGATTTGAAGGGATTCCCCGGGTCCGTCACCAAAATACACAGGGAATCCCTTCCAGTGCTCTTCGTCAACAACACCCACGTTACCTCTATTTGATGTCAGCCAAGTTGGTAAATCCCCTTTGTTCTCTTTCCCTATTTCCGATACCGAACTTTGTCTTGTCGTGGCCAAGCTGGACTCCAACATGGTGGGTGGTGGCCCAGGTGCCCAGCCTGGGATCTTCACAGTGGGCACCGCTGTGGGCGCCCATTCCAGACACCTCCATGCTGAGGTCTTTTAATCAGAGATCACCTCTGATGACGGGCACGGTGAATGCACAGATGACACAGATGAGGACAACCCTGATGACTCACTGTTGTAAGGTCATACACGCCTTGACAGAACCCACCTCGGACCTTCTCCTGTGGAGACACAAGCATAGCCCTTCCCCCAGGTTATAATGGGAAAAGGGCCTTCCCATTTGCCATTTTCCAGATGTTTGTACATAAATTTCGTGCCTGATTCAAGAATATCTTTTTTTAGGGCCAAAATGCCTCTGGATTGGCATCAGGTCTCCACTATCCATACAATTCAGAAAGTTCAGCACGTACAGGGCCTTATCCAATCATTCCTGGGGGGAGAGACCAATAGGTAAACACAGGAGTACCAGTTATAACCATGTTGGACAGGATGCTGGGGCAGGGCCCATACACCTCCATTGCAGCTCAAGTTAGGATTCCGACAAATTAATTGAACACCTCTCGAGACTTAGCTTTTAAAGTCTTGCAGGTAGTGGCAGGGGCCACTAGAGCCACACCTTCTTTTACATCTATTCGACAAGGGCCAAAAGACCCTTTCACTGAATTTGCCAAAAGGCTCCGTGAGTCAATCACCATACAGATTCCTCACCCCCAGTTGCAGGACGACCTGTTCCTTCAGCTGGCGATTGAGAACACCAATAAGGACTGTCACCAAGTGCTGTGATCCTTAAAGGACTCCACGCCGATTGAAATTATTAAAGCGAGCCACAACATTGGGTTCCATACCTACAAGGAGGCTAAAGTGAAGGAAATCAAACAAGCTAATGCTGTGCAGACCAACACTGCCATTAAGGAAATCATAGAAGAAAATGCTGCCCAAGCATTGGCGATCTTAGAGGCCACTGCCCCTCAGATGGCATCTATGATGTCGGATGTGCTGGCACATCCTCAGTGCAGTAAATGTAATGTAATGGATTGGGTCACATGGTTAGAGATTGCCCCCAAAAAACACCAATAGCTCAGTCAGGGATACGGAGTTTTTAAATGCGTTTCCGGTTTTCATGGATTACAACAGGCCCCCTACATGGGAGCCATTTCATTATCATATTATAAAGGATATTCAGAAAGCGGCTAAAGAATACGGGGTCCATGCTCCTTTTACCATGGGGCTACTGGAATCCCTATTCGCAGCCTACATCCTTACACCTAATGACATCCGCACGGTTCTCCGCTCAGTTTTATCATCATTACAAATGACCATGTTTGAAAATGAGTGGAAGATGAAAGTCAAGCATCACGTTGAAACTAATTATGCCTATCAAGGCGTACCGGTTTGCAATACTCTTGACAGGTTTCTGGGTCAAGGCGCTTACATGACAACTCAAGCACAAGCGAGGATCCCGATCCCGGACCTGAACACCAGCAGGGACTTGGCGTTGAAAGCGGTTCATATAGTTGCTAATTCTACACAGACCTCACCTTCTTTTGTCACTGTTTTGCAGGGGCCTAAAGAGCCATTCACACAGTTCGCGGAGAGACTGCGGGAATCAATTGTGCGTCAAGTTCCGAGCCCGCAGTCTCAGGACGACCTATTTCTGTGCCTGGCGGTAGAGAACGCCAACCTCGACTGCCAGCGCATACTCAGGGCGCTCAAGGACCCAACTATGACAGACATGATTCGGGCGTGCAAAGATGTTGGTACGGTGGCGCATAGACAAGAAATAGCCAATGTTAATGCCACTGAATTGGTCAATGAAATTCTAAAAAATGCTAAAGGTCGCTGCCTACATTGTGGCAGCATTGGTCACTGGGCTGATAGTTGTCCACAAAAGGTCCTTAAGCAACCTGGTATGTGCCCCAGGTGCAGAAAAGGAGTCCACTGGTCCAATACGTGTCGTTCAGCTTTTGACTTAGACGGTAGACCACTCTCACCGCGAACATCCCCAAAATTACAAGCCAGAAATATACAGGGAAACGGGAGGGCGAGCGCGAGAGGGAGCGCGAGGACACAAAAACCCTTCCGCGCCCCTCTCCTCCCAACTATGCCCTCGATAGTCGAACAATAATAAACTCTCCCACATCTCCCTGTTCCGTTACGGTTATCAAAAGTTTTAATGTGATAGAAAACCCTTGTGTTATTTACGGTAAAGATATACGTTTTAATGTTAAAGGTACAAGTTTCTTTTTGAACGGTTTAATTACAGGAAACCCGGAGTTGGTGAATTTAGGAATGTTTGTTTCTCCATCGTTACTGAAAGATGTTCACTTGAATGAAGTTACCTTACATATAACGGTTATTTCCCCTCCTATATGCATCCCAGAAGGACAAGAGGTCGCACGCTTTCTGCCGTTTGATACCGATTCAGGTAAACACAGAGATCTCACACATGTAAGGGCACACCAACAGGTTATGTGGGCGGAACCTATTGAGCAGCACCGTCCGATGTTAATTGGCATCTTAAATCAAAATGGACATAAGAGTAATCCTGTACAGGTCTCAGGGCTCCTTGACACGGGAGCAGATGTTTCGATCATAGCGGAAAAGGACTGGCCTGAGACCTGGACAGTGAAAAATTCGGTCGAAATTATTAAAGGAGTTGGGGGACTCCTTAACCCAAAAATAAGTGCCAATAAAATTATGATAATCGGCCCAGACAACCGGACTGCAACAATTTACCCTTACATTCTTCCACTTCCTGCAACGATCTGGGGACGAGATGTGTTGGGGCAGTGGGGCGTGGTCCTGTCTACAAATTTTTAACGAGGGTCACTGATGAGCAGCACATCCCCGCTCTGACCTGGCTCACTGATGAGCCGGTCTGGGTGGATCAGTGGCCCTTGAGAGGGGACCGGCTGCATGCCCTGAACACACTCGTGAAAGAACAGCTACAAAAAGGTCACATTGTTCCTTCCACCAGTCCTTGGAACTCCCCAGTTTTCGTAGTGAAGAAGAAGAATGGAAAGTGGAGATTGGTACATGATCTGAGAAAAATCAATGCGGTAATGGAACCCTTGGGGGCAGTACAACCTGGTATGCCCTCACCCACCATGATACCGCAAGGTTTCCAAATTGTCGTAATCGACATCAAGGATTGTTTCTTCCAAATTCCAATTTCTAAAAAAGATTCCCCTCGTTTCGCCTTTTCTGTGCCCTCAGTTAACCAGCAAGAACCGGCGAAACGTTTTCAATGGACAGTGCTGCCCCAGGGAATGAAAAACTCTCCGACGATTTGCCAAAATGTGGTAGCAAAAGTGCTATCGGCCGTCCGGAAGTCATTCCCTGAGGCCTTGGTGTACCACTACATGGATGATATCCTTGTGGCGGCAGAAAGCACCAAAGTCCTAGATGAATTGGTATACAATACTATTTCGGCGCTCACAGAATTCGGCTTCGAACTCTCCCCCGAGAAGATTCAGAGAACTTCCCCATGGAAGTACCTCGGGTGGAGAGTCTCCCAAAAGGTTATCACCCCTGCAGAAATCTTAATTAACAAAAAAGTAAAAACGCTACACGACCTCCAAATCCTTCTGGGAAAAATCAACTGGATTCGGCCCACCCTAAAAATAACAACAGACCAGTTAAGTCCGCTTTTCATGCTCTTGAAAGGAGATCCAAGCCTAACATCATGTAGAAACCTAACGGACGAAGCTAAAACCGCGCTTCGGTTGGTAGAAGCCGCCATCCGGCGAGCCTTCACCAACCGGAGATGGAAAGACTTCCCCTCTTCCCTATTCATATTAAAGGGCAAACATCAACCCTTTGCTGCCATTGGACAATTCAATGAAACCACCAAGGAAATTAATCTCTGGGAGTGGATATTTCTAAGTCATCAATTTCCAAAAACTATAGTCACCCTCCCAGAGATGTTGGCACAATTGTGCAGCAAAGCTAGGGATAGGATATGGGAATTAACAGCAGAGGATCCGAAAACAATATACCTACCCATTACCCAGTCGGTTTTATCTGACTTACTACAGTTTAATATGCATTTCCAGGCTGCGTTGTCTGATTATACTGGAGTAATATCCATCCACTGCCCCAAGGTACCCCTGTTGCAATTTTTGGGAGAAATCCAAATTTATCCCGAACCTTTATATTCCAGCGTCCCCATTGAGGACGCGATAACGGTATTTACTGATGGTTCTGGGAGAACGGGAAAAGCAGTAGTGTGCTGGAAGGTCGGCGAGGAATGGGAGCACAATACTCATAAAGTACAGGGCTCCCCTCAGGTCGCCGAACTTTCAGCAGTACTAAGAGCATTCCAATTGTTTAAATGTCCCCTAAACATTGTCTCTGATTCAAAATATGTTGTCGGTGTTGTGCAGAGGTTAGAGTATTCTTATTTAAAGGAAGTTGACCATCCGGCATTGGCACACCTCTTTCGTTCTCTCTTGTCAGAAGTGCATGCCAGAACTAACAAATTTTTTATCTGTCATATTAGGTCTCACATCCATCTGCCAGATCTGTCGAGGCCGCAACCCCCAAGGGTTTGCACCCTCCTGAGGAAGCGGCAAGACCTGTTGGCAGTCCCCACAGGCCGAGACAATAGCTCGTGCCTGGGAGTAGGTCAAATCAAAGCTGTTTCTCAGAGCTTTGACCCCCTGATGGAAAAATTCGTGTGAGAGCCGAGCTTGCTCCACACGATTGGGGACGACCACTGAACTTACCAAGTGGTCTGCGACGCTGTTCCCTTCAGTGACTGGACCTGGCAGATGGATGTGACACACATCCCACATTTTGGCAAGCTAAAATACGTACATGTTTCAATCGACACTTTTTCTGGCCTCATTGTAGCAACGGCCCACGCTGGCGAAAAAGCCAGGGACGTAAAGAAACATTTGTTACGAGCCTTTGCTACTATGGGGATTCCAGAACAAATTAAAACCGACAATGGACCCGCTTATACGTCTGAGTCGTTGAAAGCCTTTTTGGCCATGTGGGGGGTGAAACATGTCACCGGCATCCCCCACCCCCCGACCGGGCAGGCCATTGTCGAGAGGGCTCATCAAACGCTCAAAAATATGTTAACAAAACAAAAAAGGGGGAGTACAGGCCTCTCCCCACAAGAACAAATAGACAAGGCCCTCTATGTAATAAACTTTTTAAACAGATTGGATCAGCAAAATTTATCTCCCATCGATAGACATTTCGACGCCAAACCAGGCCTGATCAATTCGGAAGCCAAAGTATTACACAAAAATTTGGAAAATGGTAAATGGGAAGGCCCTTTCCCCATTCGTACGTGGGGAAAGGGATATGCATGCATTTCTGCAGGTGGAGGACCGAGATGGGTGCCCGCCCGGACCGNACCGAGATGGGTGCCCGCCAGGACCGGAAGACCTTATCATCAGCCGGACTCAAGACAGTCTTATTCATGCTCTTCCTCCTCTACGCAACATCCGAATCAAAAGGTTTTAAAGCCAAGTGGGGACTAGGACGCTCCCGACCAGTTAGGGCAAAAGAAACAACAAAGGTTCTCCCCTCTCCCACAACCATCGGGAACGCAGGCATGAGGAGTTCGAGGGTCCATCTGTGTGGAGCCAAGACAAAGGTAACATGTGGGTGGAGTTGGCAAAAACAATTGGAAGGGATTCCCTGTGCCTTTCGGTGACAGACCCAAGGAACCCCTTCCGATCCTGCCTGATTGGCGTTCCATGGCAGGAGAATGATTGGCTGGATTTTATCAGAAAATACACATCACGATGCACAGATGAGGATTTCCTCAAAAACCCCATCTCACACTGTTATCTTTTGGACTCAGGTTCCCCATATCAGCCCTCTAACCCACCTCTGAAACCCCTGCGGTTCAAATACAGAGACACCTTGCTGCAGGAGTTTGAAATATTAGGTTCAATGCCTGCGTTGTATTGTTTTAAATTCAAAGAAGCTGACAAAATGGACAAGAAATTATTTTTGGATTTATCACCAAATTCTAATAGGACCAATTACTACAACCATACATCATGGTGTAATAACTCATTGGATTCTTTAATCACCATGGTGGCACCCCCAAAAACCGTGCTCCTTCCCCCGGGGGCATTCCTAATTTGTGGACACCGATTGTGGAAGGAAATTCCCAGGGGTGCCCTCGGAGGACCTTGCACCATTGGCCGTCTGACTCTATTTTACCCCAATAAGACCCTATCAACAATGATTGGCAGACCCTCACAACATATTTTATTTAAGCGTAGCCCTAATTTGGACCATCTCCCCTTCTCCCAGGATTGCAATACTTTAATACACTTTTGGACAGCACAACAAAATCTATGGATCTCTGCTTTCCTTCCCCAATTAGGGGCAGCCAAAGCACTTGATACAGTAAATAAATTAGGGTGTTGGCTGTCAAAAGAGGTAAACATCACATCCGCAGCCCTAGACGACTTAATGAAGGATACAGAGACCCTACGGAAAGCCACCCTTCAGAAACACGCGGCCATTGACTATTTACTTCTCGTGAATGGTCATGGCTGCGAGGAATTCGAGGGGATGTGCTGTTTAAACTTTTCCTTAAAATCACAGTCTATTGATGCCAAAATCAACGAGCTTAAAGGTCTAGTCAAAGACTTGCAAGTCCGCGTGTCCCACCCTGAAAAAGGAATTTTCGATTGGTTTCCTTCCCTGAATCTCTCCCTCGGTGTGAAACACGTTATCGTTATGTTGATTATGGGTATTTTTATGTTACTAACCGTTCTTTCAGTCATTCCTTGTATTTTCAGTTGTTTCAAAAGACTTTTGTTAAAAAGCATTTCTACCGTCACGATCTCCCCATCAACAACAAACAAAAAAGGGGGAGATGTGGAGGGAAACTTGGAGCTGGGATATAGCGGCTGGAAAAAGAATAATATGGACATGTCAAAGGACACTGACCAACATGTCTGTGCGAGACCCAGGATGTGGAGATAGTCGAGAAGAGAAGAGTTTTCCTAGTGTTAATATTCATGTTATAGCCGGCTAAGTTATATGTATAGAAATATATGTGTTTATCATTGTTAACATTAGTAATAATTACGACTGTTCCCCATTGGTTAATTCCATGAGGGGA
>VWZF01000453.1:249282-260952 GCA_013396755.1 Sclerurus mexicanus | reverse complement strand
TTTTTTTTTTTTAGATGAAATAATGATGGGGATTGTAGTCTAGATTTATGTCCACTAGAGCAGTGATATACCATGTTTTTTTGTTTCTGACTGCCAGAATGTTCAGAATGTCTCTATGAAAATAAATCACTTTGTAGCATATGCTTTGAGATAATTGTTATTTGTACTGAAAGCAGACTTTGAATCAACATATGAGGCTTTATAAAATACTTCANTCCATATGCATTCCCATAGCTAAGCCTTATTAAACATGGTAGCATACAGGAAACCATGTTGTGAAATCCCTGGCAAGATACTGTGTGTTTACACTTTTGACTGCCAGAGATGAGAATGATCAGGGAATGGATGACAGTGATGGTTACTCTTAATAAATTTCATTGCAACGTGGACATTTCTAAAGCAATGGAGAAACCTCTGTGAATAGATAGGATCAATTTGCCAGAAGTGTGTGGTTGAATGCTTCTGCATTTCATCCAGCTCTTCATGGAATTTGAGGTTCTATTTAAAAATGAACCTGTAACAATAGCAACTTTGTGCTTTGAATAGCGTTCAGTAAGGCCCTTTGTACCTTAATATCAGTATAAAGATACTTCACAGTATTGTTTTACTTTTCTTTCCAGGATAAGATAACTTACGGGTTAAATATTTAATGATGTAATGGAAAGAACCTGTAAAGATGTTAGAAATGAACACATTTCTTTACCACGTAATACCTGAACATGATATTACCGCACACAGAAAAGCTTTCATTTATTTTCAACCTGTCTCAGGTTCACCATTATGGTTCAGATTTTATTCTTGCATGAGAAAGATACTTGCTTTGAATGAGATTAGTAGTGTTTCTTGGACTTCAAAGCCAAAACACAAATTTCTTTCATGATAAAGCACAATGTTTGACATGGCATCTATGAGATGCTAAACTGAGGTAACAGGAGTATTACTTTATTCAAAGAAAAGGAAACCAACCTTGGAAAGCAACATGAAGCCATTAATTTCAGTGCTTTTTATCTCCACTGCTTTGGATATGTGCCCAGCCAATATTAAAATAATTGGTGGAAACACTATTTAACCAAATGTATTTGCCAATTTGCCTGGAAAATAAATTTATGCTGTAAACAAATAGCACTTCTTTGAACAACTAACATTATTGGTCATCTGCTTCTCCTGTGCTTATCCAAACACTGGATCAACTTCTAGGTATGACTGGAAAATCTGTTAACTAAATGATTTGTGTTTGTTCTCTGACTAGTGTTACAATTTGAAGTCAGTCTTCCAGAATGACAGAGTATGACTTGGGGTTGAATTATAGTAGAATCTTCTTCAGACATGAGAAGATTTTGAAAAAGAAGTCATGGTAGCTAAAGATACTGTCTAATATGAGGATTTTTGAAAACTGCCTGGATGACCAACGTTGAGAGGCAGTGGCTAACTTCTTTGCACTCTGTAGAGTCCATATATTTTCAAACACCTGGAGCATTTATTCTGGAGGCTTACTACCTTCTACTCTGTTTGCTGCATTAATTCACATAGTTGGTGCAAATTAGAGATCCAGGTTCTAAATATCTGATGTAGCTGTCAGGTTTTATGTATTTATATGAATCAGTGGAAAAGTTCAGTTTTTCCATTTTTTCTACATACTGTGTGATCTACTCAGTTGACTCTAAGGATGGATCTTGCCTGGAATTAATTTTAATCCACATTGTTTTAATATGTCTGAAACTTGGTATGAGTATATATTTGTGTTCATTATATGAGACATACATAGAAATCGCATGAGACCCTATGGATTTTACTCCTGCTGAGACTAGATATGTGTCTTACCAGTGTTTCTCTTTCAGACTGCAAATGGATACATTTTATTTTTTGAAATCCCATCAGCAAGAGACAAGTATCTTTATGAGCCAATTTATCCCAAGTAAGTATTCTAAATTTTGCATCCTCGCACTGTGAAATATTAGGAATAGACAAGTCCTAAGCAGATTTTTTTTAAGAAGTATTTCCTTACAAGGTATGTTTTAAAACTCGATAAGTATATGAACCATCATTCATATGAGTTAGAGTCAGTGCTGAGAAGTTGTGTCTAATTGGATTAGACTGGTATATACTGTATACTGGTAAGATTCCTTAAATCCATCTTATAAGCTCTCAAAATCCTACATAGCAGGGTTAAAATTGTCTAATTTTAGAATTTGAGGTAGTCTGTTTTTTCATGATCTGTAACAATCTTAACTCCGTTGAGTATTTCATGTTTCTAAGGAACAGTTGAGGTGCAGTTTGAAAGTAAATTTCTCTCTGCCCCCCAACTTTTAATAACTCAGAGATTTTTTTTTAACAAATGGGGAATAAAATCTCGAGATTTTTGAATGAATATGAATATGAATACTTCTAAGTAAGAATATAGACAAGTGTTCTAGGTGCAGTGTATTATGTTGTCAGTTTCACCTTATTTTTCTTATTGTGGATGACAATACATTTCATGTGTTTAGAGTGTGACTACATTTTATGTGCTTTTGTGGTTGACTTAGTTGATCGTGTATTTGGCAAAATTGGAAAATATTTAGAATGAATTAAAACCTCGAGTATATATATATGTGTGTGTGTGTGTGTGTGTGTGTGTGTGTTTTGATAGGCAGAATCTGTAGTCATTGATTGGATCAAATTTGTCCATGGGAATAATAAAACACTCGCTCTACTTACCTTCATCATGATAGCATTAGTCAATTTATTTTTTTTTCATAATAGTAAAATGAGTTAAAATTGACTGAGGGTATGTCTACATGGGCATCCCTGAGGAGTTGGATAACCTAGGATGTCGTGTAAGAGGAAGACTTTGTTTTTTTTAAAGCATAACTGTTAAACCATGAACACTAAAAGAAAAATCAGGTTTTCACAAGCATTTAAATTTAAAATGTTTTCATTCACAAGTGTGAGTAGGAAGAAATTACTTGACAAGTAGTAAATTATTTCAAAGTGAATTTTCCTTCACTGAGTGGAAAATCTTGTGTGTGTCACTACTATAATGCATCTTTTGTCCCCTGAAATAGCTGCCAAAGCTCTGGAATTAATTGGAATTTATTGTTTTGATTCAGTTGTCTGTTTTCCAAAAACTTAAGACTAGTGTAGACAAGTTATATTACTTCCCTTGCCTCAGAAAACTGAATAGCATTTTTTTAAACTGACTTTTCACGTCTGACTTACTGTCATCAGAATTTTAAAAAAAAAGCAGACAACCCGTTGCTGCAAACTGTTGGAATAAATAAAGAGGTAGTATATCCTCAGATGTTCATCATGCAAAAAACTAAGCAGTGATCTGTCGTAAGTTTTTCTTATTCTCTTTGGAATATTGTGGGTTTTTTTAATTGGCAAAACCTGAAAACAACTGGAAATACATATAAAACATGGACTAAGAGTTAAAAAAGAAACTTTGGGAAGTTTATTTAAAATGTTACGTGTAGGAAAACTTGAAAACATCTCTTAAGCCATTGGTGGCTAACCAGTCTAACTTTTATATAAAACACTTATAATTGATTTAGGCTGCCAACCGAAAAGCACATGTTTTTTGGAAAAGTCTTTGTTAGTTGTGTGTTGAATGATCAGGGTTTTAAGATCCATTTGTATAGCCCAAAAAGGACTATTAATTCTGATTCTGTAGATGAGTAAGACAAGGTGTTTGTCTTTAGACTATTTACAATAGGTTGCTCACAGTCTCCTAAAACCAGTGCTTACCTTTAAGAAGATGAATGATCTCATTTTCTATATCTTACTGTTTTCTTCCCCTGTAACTGTGTATTCTTTGCTCTCCATTTATGTCGACAGCAGTGATTATGCAGCTGTGCCTTAAGTAAGGTCGGGTTGCTGACCTGAGGGGGAAACTTTGCCTATTTCCCCTTCCTGCCCCAGTCCCCTGGATTCCAGTAGGTTTGTTTGCAAATTGGCATTTAATAATAAAAGGTCGGCATTAGAAAATGGTGACCTCGAAGTAGCACTGAGTGGCTGCATTGTGAAATTCAAAACAAGGAGTGACTATTTAGTGGTACTTGTAATCATTCTTATAGTTCATGATAAAGCAATTGTTTGCAACATTTTAACTGTCATGCAAATAGTCATTAGGACTTGTCCAGCTCTGTCATATGTAGTCATTTGCCTGTGTTAGGCAAAGTGAGAGACAGGGTGGTGATTTTTGTGGGGGAGCATGATGATGTCCTTGCATTAGTGATGTGCTGAGACAGCTGCTGGAAAAGAAGTCAGTAAAAACTGAGATAGATGGATGGACAACGTGTTCAAATGTAGGTGTCCACATTTTGTGTATTTGTAGTAAAGGGTTTATTGTTGTTCTCTTTGGGCACTTCCACCACATAACATAGAGATGTTACAGAATATAACCTGTTGTCACTTTTTGTTGTTTGTTTTTGGGGTTGTGGGGTTTTTGTGTGTGTGTGTGTGTGGTTTACTTTCGTTGTTTTTTGGTGGGTAGGAGGGGTCAGGTTTAGTTTGTTTGTGGAGGGAGGAGGAGGGAGGCGTTGTGTTATGGTTTTTTTTTTTTTTTCCTTGTCTCTTTTTTTTTGTCCCTTTTTTTGTTGTTTAGCTAGTGAGCACACTTTTGTCAGTCCTCCTAAAAGGTCAGTCTCTTTCTGCTTTTTAAAATTATGACTAATTCGTAATGTTTATTAACTGTCCATATCTACTAACTTTTTGTAAGTAGAATGAAGCATGTTCTTTAGTAGGCTTTCTTTAGATAATATGGCCAGTTCTGACAGAAATAGAGAATTTCAATGTAGTGACTACAAAAAAGAAAGGAAAATCCTCCTAATGCAGCTTCAGCTTGAGCAATGCAGGGGAGCATAATGAGATGGGCATTCACTGGGAGTACACACCAGTAATGTCTTCAGTTGTGTCAAAATGCCGGTGCAAGATTTCCTAGTTTAGTCAGTATTCTGAAGCTGACATTGCAGCTAGGTTTGTTCGCATACAAGGGAGAATATTAAACAAGGGAGAATATTAAGAAAGGTTGTGTTTAGATTCTCTTATCTGCTTAGCTCTCATTTAAACAAAATATGCATATTTTACCATAAATAAAAGTGGGCAATAAGGTAGGTATATGACAGACAACGAGTTGTCTGACTTTAGTGGGTTTTTGAAGTCTTCCTGATTGGTTCAGTGGTAGCAGAAGTAAAGTTACAACTTCATGTGGTATTGGTGCTTTTTAAATAACTGCTTTAAAACTTGCTTGGTAATGGTTTAGCCTTGATTTGAAGAAAAGGATCAAAAAAGTTGCTGAAAATCAGAATCACTCCTCGTTTGTCTGTATGGAAGGGGGATGTTTGTGGAGAAAATATGCAGTCCTTCCAGTTTATAGTTGCTTTTATACAGAATTGTTACTATATGTGGCTGTTGAGCAAGATGGTCCAGGAGATCTTGCCTGTATTTGATCTGTTAACAGAACTGTTCTAGCGTACAGCTGTTGTGTAAACTGTAATTACACTTGCTAAAATTTTGTGTCAATACAATTTGAAAAAAATGCCACAAGGTAAAAAGCAAAGCAACAGTGCATGGTAAGTGATAGAAACAATTCTGCTGTTTATAATTCAATATGTGTTTTAGTATATGTAATCACAGTATGATTTTTTTTTTCAGGGCCAGGTCTCTCTTTTTTTCTCAATCTATTCACAGGTTTAGTAAAAGAGCTAAAGTGTGAGTTGGGGCTAAGCTGTCATCCTGTTTGAATATAACAGCTTCCTCTTATCTTTCAGTAGTGTGAAATAAAGAGATTTTGAAAAGTAAAATTGAATAAACTTCCCGTGCACCCTGCTATTGTCTGTTTTAAACCAGACAGAATCAGAGCCTAGGCAAATTGATTTCCTGTTGAAAAATGAGCATTTGGCATGATTTCCTCCTTTTCATATCAACCTGTTTTAATGGTCTTTATATTCTGAAATTCAGTGCTTTGATCAAAGTACTGAAATCCAAGATTATTAACATTTGTGGCTGGAGCCCACAAAACTTTTAGTTTTTTCTATCAGTAACTGAGGGCATAGCCCGTAAGAAATTGAGAATATATTGAATACTTTAAGAAGGTCGAGTGGGAAATTCTTTTTGAATACTATTTTATGTTTTTCTTTAGAGACTTCATCAGTTTAAAATATACTCATGTAATATGGTAAGAGTTAAGGAACTGACCTGTTCAGCATTCCACACATTATGTGTAAAAATCTGTTAATAGATTTATGTGATAAAACAAGTGCTCATGCCATAAGTGCAACCTTCTGTCATGAATTCTGAGTATATATAAAAAAGGAAACTTAAATTTTTTTTCCCTCTGGAGTTCATTGGTAGTTTTTTTGTCAAACAGTAATATTTTAGGAATGTTGTGCATTGCAGTTTTTTTTCTCAAAGGAAATATTTCTGGCTCTGTTGACATTTGGCTAGGAATTGCCAGTCTGCTCTTGGAGTGAACAGACGTTCATACTTAATGAAAAACTGAAGTGTCTTGCTTAATTTGTTAGACTAAAACCAGGAAAAAAAGCAGTAATTTCAAAGGATTTTGTTTTTTTAAATTGAGCCAAGTAGCCTGCAACTTCATTCCGGCTGTTGAAGACTTTGCTCAACGTCAGAGCAGAGCTGGAAGAGAATCAGTACTGGCCATTAGCCCACATTCTGAGGTACTTTCCTGCAGTACAGACAAGTACAAAGTCCTTCTTCAGTTAGTTCAGTCTGGTTTTACCACCCCATTACTGAAGTAATTACAAGATAGAACATGAAGAAACATATATGTATGGTAAGGTTGTAGCATGTTAAAATAAAATGTACCACTGCCTGTGATAGACCAAAGAAAAATGACAGTGCATACATAGAAGAAAATTTGTAGCTTTGTCAGCTGTGGTGAGGTATGGGGTAGTTTGTTGAGGAGTTTCCAAAGAATTTTATCAGTTATTCTGTTGTTTTCACAATGAAGAGATGTGTAAGACCATCATAGCAGAGGCCTCTCTGTACTGAACTGATAGTTATTTCTGTCTAGAGGTTTGCCAAGGAGAGTAACTTAAGTTCTGTCACTTGAAGAGACAGCATGTGTGACTTGAGGCTGAGTATATTTTTACCTTTGAAAAAGAGAAAATCTAAAATCAGCCTTTACATGGATAATTAACTAAATGTGTAATTGGAGATTCTTTTGTCAGGTTTCTTTGTGTCCTCAAGTGGTGCCTGCATTTAGGGAGTGATAGGAATATTGTGTAAATTTAGAATGAGACCTCAATACTGTAAATGAAGTCCCTGGAAGTACCTTAAAAACTGAAGTTGTTTTCTAACCAATATGGGTATGTGAAGAAGATAGTGTTCATATCCTGGTTTACTTTATTTGTGTCGTACTCTTTCTGGCACTTGTAAAAGCTTTTCTCTTTTCTATGGCATGCTGGTTTATAGGTGCCATAAATTACCTCATTAGTGGACATTTTTATAATGATTTAATGGCCTTAAGATTAACATGTACAAAGGTTTTAAACTTTAAACTCTGCAAGGGTAATCAGTGAGGTGTATGGTTAATTAACTTACTAAATCATTTTTGTTCAGAATTAAGCTTCTGCTAAACTTTACCAATGTGGTTTTCCCTTTAAATTGTTTCTGGCATTTTTTGGAAAACGTATTTTTAAAATTAGATTAGTGTAGGATTTTTATTAACCGTTATGGTACTTGCTAGCCTTTGATGTGGTTCAAGAGGTTTTAAATGTTGTCAGGAAGTCTTTGCAACTGGAATAATAGTTTGGTAAAACATTTAGCTTGTTTACATTAATACTTGATTAATAAGCTGGCTAGTTATTTCTCTTCTCAAGCCACAGAAACCTGCTACTACCTACTTGTGTAGTAAAGGCTGCACTAAGAATTACTTTTCTAAATTCTTGTTCATTCTTTGCAGTTGTTTTCATAGACTCTCTTTAATTTTGTTGGTGCAGCTATTGCCAATCTGTGAATGTAGCTCTGGATCCATCCAGACATATTTAATCCTCAGCTGGTGGCTTCCTTCAGTGTATGGTGAAGAGATGCAGATTTAGGGATGAGAAGTAGCTAATTGCATGAAAATCAAAGCTCACAGAGTAACCTGTTTTACTTGTTTAGGAACCATTCCTGAACAGCATTTTAAGCAGTGAATTCTTAGTGAAGAATCACATGTTTAGAAGGCACGATGCAGGCTCTTTTAATAAGGTATAAAAAATGAAGCCCTCAACTGTACAGTTGATTTACTAACTGAAGTGTTCACATGAACCATTTTAAAATGGTTAATAAATATTGTGTAATTGTGCTAATGTAACAATAATGGCTGTTGTAATTTTTTTGTTTTCTTGCCATCAAAGAGAACAACTGAATTCTTGGTGATGTAAATTCCTTTAGAAACACAACTCTGGTATTGTCATCTATGTATTGCCATTAATAGCTGAAACATCATGATTTTTGNTCCCATCTCTCCCCCTCCAAGTACTAATGAAGAAACCGTTTTAGCAGCAACAATTAAGAATATCATAGCCCAAAAGTGGTATACAAATGCTTGTTTGTGTCAATTACTGGTTCTAAAGATATTTCCTGATGAAATGTCTGGAATATCTAATATTTTTTTCAGTGAAAAGTCTCCATTGCTTCCCATGCAGCTGCAATTTAGCTGGTGAGAGTGGATGCTACTGCCTTGTTTGCTCTTTGTTTCTTAAGTAGTACAGTGTCTGCCATTAGGCACGCTATTTTTTTTCCTTGAAGCACAGTATTTTTTGACTGTGAGAGCATGTCTGAACTTTTCTAAACTATTATGCAACCATAATTGCTACCTATATTACTATGATTACCCCAGACAGTACAGTGGAAACTTAAACCCCAATTTAATGCTATTTCTGTCTCTGGACAAGAATTCTCCAGTAATAAGTAGAAAACAGTGGACTTTATTTTGAAATACTTAAAACAGACTAAAAAATGTGTTCTGTATCTCGGTTGCAATTATAAAGAAGTCTTTAAGTACATGCTTTTAGATTCTGTTGTTATGAACCTCATAAGTGTTTCTTAGTTGCTTTTGCTAGAAGTGACTAAGTTTGGTAATATTATTTCTGAGTGAGTTTTGTCTATGGATCATGTAACACTTAACTGCTGTGCAAGTAATGGCGGACATAAATGCAATACAGTGCACCTAGAAAAATTGTCTGCCTGGTGTTCTGTTTCTGCCTTGGACCTACCCCAGATAACAAATTTCAAGGAAGTTCTTCCTACCAGTTGAAGGGAATCTAGCTGACCATGTTTTTGCATGGTGCTGCCTCTTTCTTGAATTTAGGATGCTTTAAGTTTGGTGTAGGTTTGTTTTATTTTGGTTTGTTTTCTTAGAAAAAAACCCCAAGAGCCCAGCATTCCTAATCATTCTGTATTTGAGGTTTCCTTGAATTGCAGGTGAGGTTGCAATTTCTCACTTCTGAGTTTTAAGCAATTTTACTCACAGGCTTAGTTATATTAACAGATGCTATGCAAATAGGAGGAATTTTATTTGATTTGACAGTTGGTCACTGGAATGTGTTCACTCCTCTCATTCTTGTGCAAAAGTGAGTTACTTAAAGTTTGGCTACAACGGTAGCAGATGCTGATGTGGCAACCCAGACCAAACATTCTTTCCTGCTTTTGTCAGCTGTGCGCATTCTTCGTTTAAAGGTCAAAGTAACTTAGCCAGTAAGGCTGACTCATGCAGATGTGAGTTATATGAACACAGTGTGCTTTTGGTTGCACCTGTTTGTACTCATGCTAGAGGTTCTTTTTGAATCAATGAATTAGGTATAATCACAGGCAATTAATTGAAATACTGGCATTTTTGGAGTTTGTCATGATGATGTACCTAAGCTCTGTGTCTGGATCGGCCTCTTGCACATCGAGTGAAAGAACCCATTTTGGGGCAACAACGATAGTGTCCCAGTGGAAAACATAACACTTCACAGGTGGTAACAAATTTGCTGAAACTAGCTCCTGAAACTGAAAATATTCAAACATTCTTGCAAGCTGTTTTTTATCAAAGGTGTTTAAAGAAAAAAAGCTTGCCCACGTGAATACTTGAAATTTCTCTTCTAGCAAAAGATGTCTTTTCAACCATGTTGTTCCTATTTTGTCTTTGTAGTTTGTGTTGTGCAGAGATACTGTCTTTACACTTTGTTATGTATGTACTTTGGTCAGACACGTTATGTGGTGTGTTATACCTACCTAACAGTAGCATTTATTCATTACACAACTCTTTTCTCTCAATTTTGTTTGCTTACAAGATTCAACTCTGCCACTGGTTCTTGATAACCCAGAGTAATTTCAACTAGTTTTGAAGTATACTCTCTTGAACTCGACGTCCATGTGGGTTGAAAGGCATGTCTGCAAACACCCAGGCTTTTGTAAATCTGAAAAACATTCAACAACCCCTGAATGATAGTATTAGAGGGGAGAAAAAAAAAGATGACTAGTTATTTCAGGCCTCCTGTCAGCCCATGATGGCTAGCTTACATGAAGGGCTATTCTTTCCTGAGGCAGCTGCATTTTGCAACTCATTTTCTTTCAAAATGGAAATCAAACATTTTAATTTAAAGCTTATACAAGTTGCCATCTTTTGGTGGTAAATTAACTAACTTAAAGTAATTTCTCTCATTTTTCCATATAATTTTTCACAGCCACCATGTTTTTTTCTTCTGGAGTGGTGATACTACTTCGATCTGTTAACTTCAGAATGTCAGAGGTCTCCTTGGCCTTATCTTAGCTAGCATATATTTGTCCTTGCTATATAAGAAAAGGTGTAATGCCCATCAAAGAATAACAGATAAGAATTTTAGGTTTTGATATGAAATTGTAATGGAATTAAGGAACTTGATATCAACTGAGATAAGCAAGGCAGGAAAGAGATTGAGGTATCCAGACTTCCCTAAAACTGCATCTGCTTTGGTTTCTGCCAGGTCTTCGGTAGTTAATTTATGCCAGGATAGCCAATATAAGTGTTTTGTCAGTTAAAATACAGGAAAAGATTGCATAGATATGTCTATATATCTATTGTTTCTAACTGTTGGAATTACACTAAATTCTAACTTGTCTGCAGTGTCTTTTTTGGTCACAGTTTGCTTTATTTACTAGCATAATGCTCATGACATGGATGAGCTGGATGACATGTTACGATATTTATGATTGTAAGTCCGTTTTCATTTAAATGAAAAGAAGAAAAAGAAGTGCTTGGCACATCTGACAACCCAGACAAATAAGCAGTGCTTTATTGATGCTGTAAAGTAATGTAAAATAATGATTAAAATGTGAAATTTAAGATGAGGAACATAAAAATGAGAAGCTTTCTACATCTAGAAGTTGATACTATATAATGGTCTGTTTCAAGGAAGGGAATCAGTGTTCAGTCATCTCTTTTCTTAGTAGGCCTTAAGTGTTTTGTTAATTAGCTGTAGGGAGATATATTTCCATGAAGGATTGCAATAAATGTCTACCTGTTCTGTTATACTGCTGAATTAATACTATAAACATTGATCTGCCAAAAGGAATGGAAGTAACAGAAGCATTTTGCAGTCTATAATATCTGTAATGCATCTTGGAAAAGAACGAATTGGAGATACTTAAAAATTCAACGAAGTTAATGTAAACAGTCGAATACCAATTTAGTGAATCAATTTCCACTGATATGTATCA
>VWZF01000453.1:202406-240947 GCA_013396755.1 Sclerurus mexicanus | reverse complement strand
ATAGTACATATCTAGAGAGCAACTGGCCTATAAGGGTGAGTTATTTGGAGAATATATTCTTTCTTGTTTAAAAATATTGATGGTTTATAATTGTCCATTAAGGTGATGATTATAAGAGGAGCTCTGGAAAATGACATCATTGTTTTACATTACAGAAAGAAGATTGCATTGGGCAGTAAAGTATAAAACATAAAGACATTTTACAAATTTTTAGTCTTATGTGTATTGCCTTGTGGTGTTGTACTTGGATAGAATATATCATTTAAATAAGTTCCCTTAAATAAGGTTCTGGTTTTTTTGCAGTTTTCAGCTATTGACAAGCTTGGACAGAATGTAGCTGTTGTTGGCAAGTTTGGTTTTGCACATTATTCTTTACTCACCAAAAAATGGAAGCTGTTTGGAAACATTACCCAGGTGAGAAGTTCTGGTGTTATTCTGGTGCACTGGGGAGATTTTATTTGTTTGAATGGGAGACTTAGAGAAAATTTAAAAAAATATCTTTTTCAAGTAAACAGCCTGTAGCACACTTGGCATTAAGGATGCTGGTTTTACATGTGTTTTTCATAAAATGTCTGAAACACTTACCTTGTGGTTTTGACACACTAATTTGTGTCTGATTATTAACAGGTTTCCAAATCTGAGTGCATATAGTCAGACACTTAGTTCCATATGTCTTATCTGAGAGTTTGTGTGACATAGTTTTGGATGTAAAGCTTATAAATAATGGGCAGAAGCAGATTTGAGTTCAGGGACGCCAATAGTGTAAGGAACTGTGGAGCTGTGTTTTGTAGAATGACATTTTTCCTTCACATGCTATTCTTTGGTACTTTGGTTTTCTAAACAACAAAAACTTCATATACATAGACTATCTTGCCACTATGTGTGAAGCTTACAGAGATCATGTATGGCTTTCAGAAATTACCCATATAATCTACACCCCATTTGTGTGTATAATTATATAAAAATACATACATATATGTAATTTGCTTTTGATTTTTTTTTTCAGGAGCAAAATATGATGGTAACAGGTGGTTTAGCATGGTGGAATGACTTCATTGTTCTTGCATGTTATAATTTAAATGATCGTCAAGAAGAGGTGAGGTATTTTTCTTCAAAGTAAACATCTAATTAGAATGTCTGATCTGCTCTACAGTCGTATAAACAGGAAAAGCACAGTAGTATAAACATTTATAATCAGGTGGTCGTGTTCAGAATTTATTAATATATAATTACTTGCGTAAAATTTTTGTTATTATTAACAACTATTTTCTGCTGACTAGAGTGAACCTACTTACTATTCTGAAAACTCTGACATTTTTGCATGTTAGCATGAAGCCTGTTTTGAGATACCTAGTTACGCTGTTTTGAAACACTTCTGTAAGGTTTTAAATTAGATGGGCAGAGGAGTTTTGCTTACTCTTTGCTGTTTTAAACTAATGACTAAACCTCCTTCCTTATGGTTGTTGCTCAGTACTTCAGATTTGGCTGTACTGTATTTCAAGCACTTGAGATCCAATAATAAACTGCAATGGATAAAACATTTGATGAAACCAAAACCCAGTAGTGTGTCTTGCTAGAAATATTTCGCAGCCATTCCACAAGAAGAAAATCATTGAAAGTGGAATTACTATTAGTTTGTTGGTGAACAGAAGCTGTATTCACACTGCTCCTTTTCCTTGCAGCTGAGAATCTACCTGCGAACGTCTAATCTTGACAATGCGTTTGCGCACATCACCAAAGTGCAAGCAGATACGTTACTACTGAGTGTCTTCCGGGACATTGTCATATTGTTCAGAGCAGATTGTTCCATTTGCCTTTACAGTATTGAGAGAAGGTCTGAGGGGTGAGTTATCAGTATTTAAATGCTGTTGCAGTATGGTACTTGCGTAAATGTATTCTCAGTCTGAGTACATTCTTAGGATAATACGAAGGTGTTTGGTAACTTGTGGAGTCGGATTTTTAAAGTCAGAGGGATAAGTGTTACCTGTATGCAAAAGTTCATGAATGTTGTCACTTGCATGCATGCTGATAGGCAGATAGGTGTGGAGGTAGTGACTGATCTAAGCACATTTTCAGCTGTCTGATCAAACATGTTCTTAACTGATGGAATCTTGAAAACTGAATGTAGGTAGAAGATACCAAAAGGCACCCAGGTATTTGATTATTTTTAAATGAAAAATAGTTTCTAACATTAAAAGTAGGAATTGGTGAGGCAGCAGCAGACTGGCAAAAATGGAGATAGAAAAGGTTCAGTCTTGTGATGGTGGGGAGTTATTTTAGTGCAAGAATGTAGAGCAATGTAAGATATGCCAGATACTTTGAGACAGCTAAGATTAGTGAACCGAAAGAGGAGATGAAGATTCACAGGTAGGTTTGTTTTTTTTAAGTGCCTAAGCAGATGATTTTTCTTACAGTTATGGTAGCTTGGTTCAGCATGAAGAGAGCTTTTTGTGTTAGAAGAAAGCAAGTTGTTGATCAACTTTAGAGGAAAATATTTTCAATGCTTTTCAAAAAAACTCTGAACAGAATCCAGAGCCCAGAACTGTCTCATTAGAGGGTCAATAGAGTCTTATTCTGAAGCATTTGATGTTGTCTTATATCCAGTCATAGTTGTATTTCCCCAAACTATCAAGATAAGTAACCCATCTTAGGTTTATTTGGTGACTTTTTGTGTTGCTTATTTGCATTAATTTTACTTCAAGACAGTAACTTTATGTTAAATACTATTGTAAGATTTCTAAATGTAGTCATCTTTCCTTTCAGTCCTAACCCTACTGCCAGTATCCAAGTTCTTCAAGAAGTGTCCATGTCTCGGTACATTCCTCATCCTTTTCTTGTAGTGTCTGTTACGTTGACATCAGTGAGGACAGAGACTGGAATAACCTTGAAGATGCCTCAGCAGGTAACAAGTCTCAAAATTTAGTAGAATTGGTGCCTGGATTTGTTAGCTTACTCCTGAAAAGTTACCTGGCTGATAAGTGAATCACAGCCCAGTGATTCTTCTATGTGGTAAAATCCAGAACATGCTCATTATATAGACATTTTATGTGTGAATTGGGGGCAAGGGGATGGAAATAGAAGTAAGAGTTTGGATTTTATTTCATGCCTTCTCTTGTTATCTTGTAAGGTTTGGGGTCACATCTTGGAGGACAAATTAATTTAACTATTTCAAGGGTATGTTGCTCTTTGTGTATTTAAAGTTGAAAACCAGAGCAATCCGTGTCATTAGGAATTACCTTTCTTGCAGCAACATGTCCATTACTCAAAGAATAAATAGCAAAAAGGAAAAGATGGCATATGACCCTATCAACTTTCTTCTTGTCGATTTCCTACTACACTAAAATAGAATAAGCTTCCACGCTAGTTGTGTCAGGAGATAGATTAACAGCCAAACAATAAATTAGGGTGTAAAAGTGAAGCCCTGTCTTAACTCCAAAAATCAGTCAGGCCACTGAAAGCACAGTGCAAAGAGAACTTGGATTTTTGTTGTCTGGGGTGTAAACAGATGAGACTTAACTGAATAGCTGCAGTATGAAGTGTACTTTTTCATGAGAGCAGCTACCTTAACATGTATCAAAAGTTGTGTTGTCTGTGAGGCAGTCTGGGAGACATGTGGAGGTGCACGATTTTCCCTACCTAACAAAGGCACTGGCAGATACAAAAGTGGTGGAACAGATGTGAAGTGCAAAGACTTGTTCTTCCTTCTTTCAGTTCCTTCTAATCTAGTGTCCCACAGTGCTGAACATGTGTACAGAGACTTTGATATGGTCTTGGACAAGGGCATAAAAAGCAACATGCTTATGGTTTTCTAGTCTGTCTTACCGTGAGACAGCATCTGTATTTGTGAATTACCTGACCCTGTGGTGTTTTCTGATTTTGAGAAACAGTTATTGAAACTTTTTACAGCACTAGTAATATTTAAACTTTGCTTCAGACTGAAGATCCCCTCTCTCCCCCTCTCTGTCTCTCCCCCTCTCTCTCTATATATATATATATACCTAATTAGAAGGATTTTTCTCTAACTGCAGCTAAGTAAAAGTTCAAGATGCTGTGCCAGCATGGCTCAACTCTTTTTGGCTCAGCTCTTTTTGGGTTGTATACCAGTGTTAGCCTTTGCAGTCAGATACTGTCAATCATATAGTGATGATACTGATAAGAATACAGAGCTTTCTTTTTCTTAAAATGCTGGTGGCTTGCCTATGCCAAGACACACAGTTGGAAAAAGTCCATATCAAACAAACACATGAAATGAGTCTGGTGAATAAGAAACCTTCCATTACTTACTTCTTTGCACAGGGACTGCAGTACTTAGTTCTACCTGATTTTTCTGAGTCCTTCTGTATTGAATTCCATTAGTCAAAAAGTGGTGCAGTTGATTTACTCTTTTTAAGTTTTATTTAGTTATGAGTAAAATGATGCATTCAAAAAGCTTAAATAATTTGCATAATATTATTTTTATCCATAGGCTTGTGAAGCTGAAAGTATTATGCTTAACTTAGCAGGACAACTCATCATGTTGCAAAGGGATCGATCTGGACCCCAGATACGAGATAAAGATAACAATCCTAATCAAAGAAAGCATGTGAGTAAATATATGTGGAGTATTGCATATGGCTTCAAAAGTGTCTGAAGAAGTTGTGAAAGAGAGTGGTCCAGACATAAAGAAAACAGATCTATAACGCAGGGCAGTATCTACTTGGACTGAATTGTTGGCCGGACTGAATTGTTAGCTGGAAATAATATTCCTGGAAGAAGATTGCTATTCCATGACTTTTTTTTTCCTACAAGAATGCCTAACTAAAGTTTTTGCTAGTTGTGTTGCTAGTTATATTGCAGTGAAATAAACAAGTTTTAAGCACAAGGAGTCTGTGCAAAATTGGTATGCACCAATGAGAGAAAATGTCTGGTCTGTGTAAAACTTCTGTATGTTTATGGAACATCCAAGTTTTTGCAGAATATGTTGACAAAGTTTCTGAAAACAACAGAAGTAGAAATCAATTACGATGAAAACCAATTCTAAGTGAAAAAAGCACTTTGGGAGAGTGAAATCTGGAAAGTTCAGATGAAGATTTGTTTGCTGCTCAAAGACTAGCAGATTTGATATTCTAGACTGGATTTGTGGGCTAACTGAAGAAGCAGAGAGCAGGGTTTTATTTTTCTCCCTTATTCTGACCTCTCTGCTTCCTGTCTAAGTATTAAGGAGGTTAGAAAAAGTCAAAGAAGTGTCTTGAGTTTATGTGAGTAGTAGGTGGTGTTTTTCCAGGTGCTAGGGTGCAGTTAAGAGATATGCAGATGTGTTTCATCTTTATTAGAACAATAACATGTTTTAAGAGAGTAGTTCTTAGCTGAAAAATGGTTCTTGTGAAAAGGTTAAAAAAAAAGAATAATGAATACTGATATTTTATTTTTCATTTTAAATAGCTGCCTTTTTGTGCTCCAGTTGTCCTTGCCCAGTCTGTTGAAAATGTATGGACTACTTGCAGGATTAACAAACAGAAACGCCACTTACTGGAGGCTCTGTGGCTCAGCTGTGGTGGGGCAGGTATGAAAGTCTGGCTTCCCCTGTTTCCCAGAGATCATCGAAAACCACATTCCTTTCTGTCAAGACGGATCATGCTGCCTTTCCACATCAACATATACCCATTGGCTGTTTTGTTTGAAGATGCCTTGGTTCTTGGTGCTGTCAATGACACTGTGCTCTATGACTGTTTATACACTCAAACCAGTGCTAGAGAACACTTAGAGGTTCTCTTTCCTTTCTCCATTGTTGAGAGAACCTCCCAGATCTACCTCCATCACATTTTACGCCAGCTCTTGGTTAGGAACCTTGGTGAACAAGCCTTGCTTTTGGCCCACTCCTGTGCCACATTGCCATACTTTCCTCATGTACTAGAACTGATGCTTCATGAAGTGCTCGAAGAAGAAGCTACCTCGCGGGAACCCATTCCCGACCCTCTCCTTCCCACTGTGGCGAAGTTCATTACAGAGTTCCCCCTCTTCCTGCAGACAGTTGTTCATTGTGCTAGGAAGACAGAATATGCCCTGTGGAATTACCTTTTTGCTGCTGTTGGAAACCCGAAGGACTTATTTGAAGAGTGCTTAATGGCCCAGGACTTGGACACAGCTGCCTCTTACCTTATTATCCTACAGGTAAAGGTACCTAACATATTGCAAGAGTGGTGATATTTACTAACATTGCAATATTTTAAAAATGTCATACCAAAGTTATGCATGTTCAACACATTTTTAATTTAGGAGTTTTCTGCTGATACTATGCCCAGTTATGAAGGAATATCATGTGATGTAAGTCGTTAGTGTAATAGCACGACATTTGCTTCTTACAGTCTTTGGTATACTTGAATGTGACTCAATATGGCTTAATAGGGCTTCTGTTGCTCTACAGCAAAAGCAAGTAACTTAATTACGCTTTGTTACAGAATATGGAAGTTCCAGCAGTTAGCAGACAACATGCTACTCTCCTATTTAATACTGCCTTAGAGCAGGGAAAGTGGGATCTTTGTCGTCATATGATCAGATTTCTTAAAGCCATTGGCTCTGGAGAAACAGAGACACCCCCAGCTACACCAACAACTCAGGTTTGTCATGAGCAAAGTAAATACTGTGGCTCAAACCTTGTATGATTCATCTTGATATTACATAGCATGGTTGCTCCTTTGACTGTACATTTTAATTTTCTTGGTTCTAGGAACCTAGTTCAAGTAGTGGCTTTGAGTTCTTCAGGCATCGAAGCATTAGTTTATCCCAATCAGCAGAGAATCTCCATAGCAAGTTTAATTTGACAAAAACACTGAGTATGCCTTCTGGCTCATCTGGAAAAAGGTAATTGGTAGTAATGTCCTCTCCTTCCCCACTTTGTTAGGTGCTGTACTAACATTCTTACCAATTTAAGTTATAGAAATACATTTATATGATAGAGTTATATTTTTCATAGTCTTCTTCCACATCCTTTGCATTTGTGTTTTCACAAATTCTGTAATATCTGTGTGTCTCATAATGTTCTTGGGAGAATATATTCTCACACTTGTAAATATATGTGTGTGTATTTGTATGTGTTTTTACATAGGTATGCTTGCTGACCAAAAGCCTCTGAAACCACTGGAGGCGTGTGTAGTAATTTCAATAGCTAGTGAGACCACATACCTCACATTTGGAGGATCTGTTTTGCTGAAAGATATGTTTTGAAAGCTCACAGTTTGCAGCATCTTAGTGTATGTTGCTACCGTGCACATCTTGATCTAGCAGTGTGTTCACAAACTACAAATAGAGCCTTTTTACAGCTCGGGGGAGCCCCTCTAAACCTGCTCTATATAGAATTGATATTTGTAGGTATTGTGGTTCAGCAGCAGCACTGAGCTGGGAGTCATTATTATCTTTGACTTTTTTTCCCCATATAGACTTCTAAAACAATCTTAGTATAAATTCAAATACTCTTAATTAGTCATTTTTCATTGAGAGTACTATCTTAAAAGTTTTGATAAGAAGGGTCCTAATATCTGACAGGTTCTCTAAACCTGTTTCTCATATGCCTTTTACCTCTATTACTTTACTTTTTTCTGCACTGCTAATAGTTTAATACTCTATGAACACCGCTGCTGTTGTAACTTCTATCCTTTATTTCACCTACCTATTGAGGCAGTGGAATCTTTTAGAGAATATAAATAGCAAGGAATGATGAAACTGCTTTTGCTGTTACATTGAAGGGACTGCCCCCACTACTCTGGTCACTTGATGTACTGTGGTTGTGGCCACAGTACATCAAGTGACCACAGTTGTGGTTGTGGCTTTGCGACTCGGTTTTGTAAGTCTTAACATCGCTGTTGCCTGGTCTGTGTACAGGTGGAGCAAGGACAGTGACTGTGCTGAGAACATGTACATTGACATGATGCTGTGGCGGCACGCGCGGCGTCTGCTGGAAGAAATCAAGCTGAAAGACCTTGGCTGCTTTGCTGCACAGTTGGGCTTTGAGCTGATTGGCTGGTTGTGCAAGGAGCGAGCCAGAGCTGCCCGTGTGGAGGATTTTGTGTTTGCTTTGAAAAAGCTACACAAGGATTTCCTCTGGCCATTTCCAGTCATACCAGCTTCATCCATTAATTCACCTTTCAAGAATGGAAAGTACAAGACAGGTGCTGTAACATCTGAGTTGATAAGGACTAGGTTTCCCCTCCTGCAGTCCTTCATATGTGAATCTCAGTCTGTTCTGTTTCTATTCAGCCAAGTGAAGAATAGGCTGAGGCTTGCTACCTGCACAGCTTTCTCATACAGGGTGTACGTTTTGAAGGGATTCTGTTTGGCACAGAATCTCTTGTTGTAATTACTGCTTCTGTTGAAGTTCCCTGCTTTCTCAGGGTCACTGAACTGGGTATCACTTGTGCAGATGTTGAGTTGAACACAGAAATTGCCCCCAACATAAATTCTGCTGCAGAAAATTATTAAAATCAATATTCTTAGACAATCTCTAGATGAGGTTTTGTTTAATTTTTTTTTAAAGTAAAAAGTAATATTCCTAAGATTGAAATTCGCTTTATGTTAGAGGGTAAGAACTTTGAAGATTTCAGTGTAAACTTCGTGTTACTAATCCCTCAGTTCACTGGCTTATCTCCTTACAGCAAAGTTGGCATTAGCTGCCATGTGTTCCTCATCTTAGTTAGCAGCACCATTATTGAGTTCTGTTGATGGTAACACTTTATCAGATGATACTTCTATACCAATGCTCACATAAAAATCTGATCAGAAATTCTTGAAATACCTAAACTTGCTGCATTCCTTATTTTCTTGGTATCTCAGCAAACTAATTGAATATTGACTTAGATACAAGTTTTAGCCTCCTGAAATGCCTGGAAGACTGTCCAAATTTCCTTTTAGATAGTTACATGACTTTTCTATGGTGTGGTTTGTTTGTTCTTTTTTTTAGCCATGGGGGAGCAACTGCTAAAATCTCAGTCTGCAGACACCTTTGTAAACATGGAAATGGATACAGGGGTTTCAAACACACCACGGAGTCGAAGCTGGCTTGGTACTATCAGCTCCTCCCAGAGAGAGATTGACACTGTTTCATCCCATGGACCACACATGCAAGATGCATTCCTTTCTCCTTTGCTAAGTAAAGGTTAGTCACTCTTCCTTCTCTCTGCTTATTGGAAAAGTACACCTGGAAGTATGTGCTTATATTTTGGTATTTGCATGCCACTGTTGTATTGTTGCTTCTCAACTGCAGATAAGGAAAATTCAGTAAAAAAAAAGACTTGTTGAAAAGGAAACTGAAATGTTTATTATGGAAAAAAATGCCCATGCCATATATCTTTAAGTAGAATATGAAATTGATACTTCCTGAAGTTCCTCTGTGGTGAAAATTTGAAGTGTTTTTTCATTCTGACTAGGAGTGTTCTAAGGGATTTTTTATCTTGTACACGGATCAGCCTCTTGCACAGGTTAGCACTGCTCTAATTGCATGAACCTTGTGCTTTTGGATTTCGTCAGAGTGATATTAGATACATTATTTATTGAGGAAGTTCAGGAAATTAGAGGCCTGTATGGTTTTATTTCTTCTGATGGCTGTGTTTAAATTGCTTTTCTAGAAGCTGAAATGTATGATCAGCTTATGAAAATACAAAAAGGAATTTTTTTCATGTATTTTTTCTGAACACAGTCTGAGACAGGAAATGTTAGTCTGACCATTGACCTCTTTTTATTATTTTTTTAAACTTCTTATGTTCCCTCTTGTATCCAAGCATAAAACAACATTTTCAACAGTATCTAACTCATGTCACTTCCACTCTGCTAGGGGAAAGATGTAATTACTTAGTGTGAACAACTACCTCCGCAAGATTTTAGAGCTTTCCATGGGGTTCAGAGAATTTGGAGATCCTCTCCATCTGCTTGGGCACTGTCTCGTTCTATTTTCACTTCCATTTCTCTTGTGTATTAATTCTAGAGACTGCAAGAATGCATTAGATTTAAGTAAGTTTGTTGCAGAACTCTGCAAAAAAGCACAACTTAAATGTGGAAAATGAACGTATCTTTCCATTGCACTGATTGTACTGCTTGTCTGCCAGCGCTACTCTTTCTATAAAACAGTATTTTATTTTTTTCTGAACTGGATGAAGACCTTTGAGTTCAATGAACATCAGTGTACATTTAGAAGCAGTTTAAAGTGAAATTAACTTAATAGTCTTTAAAATATTGCAAGCTGAATTCTAAAAGTAATTTCACAAGTTACTAAACTAGCAAGTGGTATTCATGGGCAAGAAGCTAGTCAAATATCTTTTTGACTTTCTGAAAATTTTCTATGGAAAAGATGCATCTGCTTTAATATGGAAATTGTTCTGAAGGGTAGGTGCCTTCATGACTCACCCCTGTAATGGTTTTAGCTTTGCTGTTGTTACTGTTCCTTTGAAATTTCTTTGGCTACGTGTACTCTTCCTGTTTTTATTAAAACACGTTTCTCTTTAGAATTGGTGCAGGTAATTATTTACATTACAAAGCATTCAGAATCTTCAGGGTGTTGTACAAAGAAAAAACCCTTGATATTGCAACTTAATTTTTAACAGAATTAAAGGTTAAGAAAGCAGAATCTTTCAATAGACTGTAACCCTTCCTACAGACTTAATTCTAGGACTGTAGTATGCAAGAGGCTTGTCTCTGTGCTTTTATGATGATTGTCAACACATATTTAGGATCCCTTATTGATACTGTTCTGCAGGATTATTTTTACTGGATAGAAAAACTACTTAATTCCAGCAGGAATAGTTTTAGCATCTGGATTGACAAGAAGAATGCTGAAGTGGGATGGGCAGTATGCCTGAAGTAACTGTGATACACCTTATAACATTTACTGTTTAAATTGTCAATTTGTATAGCAAATAGTTCAGAAGTTCTGAGTCTTACTAAAGTAAGTAGTTTCTTTTTTCCCTTATGTTTCTGAGTGTTTTTGATAGGTGATGAATGCAGCATTGGTTCAGCAACAGACCTGACTGAAACAAGTTCTATGGTGGATGGTGACTGGACCATGGTGGATGAAAACTTCTCCAGTCTAAGTTTAACTCAATCAGAGCTTGAACATCTCTCTCTAGAACTGGCCAGTAAAGGGCCACACAAGTCACAGGTGCAGCTGCGGTAAGTAACGCCACGTGTGCATTTGAAACTTGGAATTACTGGTATGAAGCATTAGAAGAAAGAAACACGGTCTACAGAATCACTCTGGGGTTTTTGTCTTCGGAGTGGAAAAATAAGTAGAACTTTTTTTCCATACAGGTACTTGCTACATATCTTCATGGAAGCAGGATGTCTGGATTGGTGCATTGTCATAGGCCTTATTCTCAGAGAATCTTCAGTTATCAACCAGGTTTTCAGTATAATGCAGTCCTCTGATATTGATGGAGAAATCTGTCAAAATATCAAGACTGGCCTACATGCTGTTGACAAATGGGCTTCTACAGATTGGTAAGTATTATTTTCCACCTTCCTCTTCATTCCAGTTGTAGATAATTTGTTACCTAAAAAGTGCCTTTAGCCCCAGGTGAAACATTTTGTCAGGACAGTCACTTAACACAGTTGTAATCAAACTGGGAAAAAAAGAACAAAACACAAACCACAACAAACCAACCAACCTTCCAACTTTCATTGTTTTATTATGGTTGCCTTTTTCTATTTATTTAAAAAAGTTTCTGCTTTTCAGGCACATGACAGAGGTACTGTTTTTAATTCACTCATGGTGTTCTATCCTGTTATCTTCCTAGCCCTGGGTACAAGCCATTTCTAAATATCATCAAACCACAGATCCAGAAACTAAATGAAATAGTAGAAGAGCAAGTACAGCCTGAAGCATTTCAGCCGGTGAATCCTTCTAAGGTTCCTGAACAAGCGAATCCCAGAGCTGAGGAAAGCAGGACTTCATCTAGCCATGGCACTAATCCTCAGAGCGATGCTGGCAACAGCAGCACAAGCAGACATGAAGAGGACAAGGCTAAGACAGAGGATGAGGATTTGTTGCAAGAAGGCAGTTATGACTGTGTTGTGTCTTAAATGGAAGATCAACAACTTCCCAAGTATCAGGTGTGACAGGAAGCAAACCAGCTCTTAGAGATGCTTCCATGTTTTGGATTTGAACTCCTTTTTTTTTTTTTTTAAAGTGTGGTGTTTTTTGTTTGTTTTTGTTTTAATATTTCAGTCTTTGAAATCTTTAGTGGGGATAACTAAACAGCAGTTTCACCTAATTTCTAAGGGAGGCAAGATTTCTTTTTTGATGCAATCTTCAGACTGCAGCTTTACATTTTGATACTTTAAATAGTGTTGGAGAAACTGAATACATATGGAGACAGGTTCAGCTAATGTTCATTAGGACCTTTCCATCACCCACACATTCTGAAGAAACTGCTTGTATCTTGCTTGAGTTTAAAGGCAAAGAGGGGATTAAATTTAAAAACTTCTTCGCAGCTTGCCTGCCTAGTAAATGTCTGATCAATGCAGTTCAGATTGGTTTGATATTGATATTTTGTATTAAAGAACTGTAAAATATATTGTATGTTTTTGTGAATAATCTTGTACAAATACTCAAGACTGTACCATATTTGGAGGTACCTATATGTATTGTGCATGTTTCTAGATGACTAGTAAAGTTAAAGCAGAGTTGCACTTCTTTCTGGATGACGCATACTTTACTGACCTAACATTGACACAAGGTGGCTTACTGTTTTTTTACTGCCACTTACAGATCTTGTAGTTGGGTTAAGGGACTGCTGAAGGTTATTTATTTCATTGTAAATTCTTTTCTGAAAAACTGATTTTTTAATTGTAAATAATCATCATATACTCTTGCTATGGAAAACTAACAGCTCATACTTAAACGTTTTTCAAACATTTTATAATACGCATACTTCTGACTAAGACATATTTAACTTTCATACAATGTTATGGAAAGCTGGCTGCAGAAGTCTGTTGCTTTGAGGTACTTATTTTTTCTAGCTGCTGTCCCTATGTAATAACTACCTGTAACAGTATTAATTTAGATATTAGCTTGTTTGTACTGTGCAATCTGAACAAAAATGCAACATTACTCATTTTATACACAATAAACTAGTTTATTTTTTATAACATCACTTGATTACTGACATGGACCAAACTAGTCATCATAGGGTAGTTGCAGCATCTGTTGCTTTTCTAGTGTAGTTATTAAATGCATATCCATTTAAACTCTAAAAAATTAAGACTATTCATAATTAAGTTTGAAATAAATTGTGGGTTTGTCATCTTTATTTCCTTTGTAGATAAGATCAAGTGCTTTAAAATGTACAAATATTAAACTGTTGCTTTAGAGTGGCTTTACTAAGCCAATACAACCAGTACAAGTGCAATAATTGCGAGTATTACTTGGAAAGCTGGAGCTTTTAGTGAATGCAACTTGAACTTCATTTTAAGAGTTGAAACAGATATTGAAATTAGAGGAAGGAAATCCAGTGTGAGTCCCAGCATTAAGCTTATTCTGCATTGTAGCTACTGGTTACAGATAATGTCTATCATACCTGCAAGCCTGTTGTGACCTGACGTCAAAATCCATTATTGTTTTAAGGGGATAATACTTAAAGCTTTTTTTATTATAAAAAACCTGCTTAATCTATGCTAAAAGAAATAAAAACTGTACTTCAAGTTAACATTTTTCTGTGGTTCTGTGGTAATGATGTAAGCCAAGCCTAGCCTGATCAGCTTTCTGCTGTTCAAGATCTGTACAAGTAAAACCATACATTAACTGATATACTAACATTCTTAATATTCATATCTTACTACTACGCTACTGTTTAGCAGGTAAATCTTTTTAGTTGTGAAATTTTAGAAGTTTGTACTTTAGTAGTAATTATCTCTATGCAAATCTTATGTGCTAATTTTGTATTTCAATTTCACTGCTGTTACACTTGTAATTAAAAGACAAATGTATTCAACTTTTCTTGATGTTACTCCTATGAAAAAAAACTTTCTGACTTCAAGCCATTTACAGTAAATTACTAGAATTCAAGTAGGTTTTCTTAGAGAGAAAAAGCTCTCCAAGAAACCACCCAATGAAGATTGTTTTATACTCCTGTGGCCTGTTTTTTACAGGATGAAGGAATCAAGCCTTTAACTTATTGGTGCATCTTATATTCACCTTTTGCTTTGAAAAGATGTGTATTGGGTTTAAGGGGCAAGGGCGTGGTGGCAAGGGGGACTGCAAGAGATGTCTCTGTGTCAGACAGAGAGTTTCAAGAGACCTGCCATGAGACACAGCTAAGCCTGTCAGCCAAGCTGGTGCCTCCCCTCTGTATGTATTTAACAAGGGGTAAAAAATGCTGTGAGATGAGTGAGGAACAGTCCTGCAGACAGCCAGGCCTGTAAAGGAGCCAGGAGAAGGTACTCCACGCACTGGAGCAGACATTCCCTGCAGTCTGTAGATCTGTACAAGTTAAACACATGTCAGTATGATACTACTAACATTTTTGCTATTAGCATCTTACTACTGTGCTGCTGTTCAGCAGTGAAGTATTTTTAGAGCGTGGTGAAGCAGGCTGTCCCCCTGCAACACACAGTGGAACATGTTGGAGCAGATACCCACACTGCAGCCTGTGAACCCTACACGGCGCAGGTGGATGGATGAACCCTGAAGGAAGCTGCAGCCCAGCAAGCCCACACAGCATCAGGTTTCTGGCAGGAACTGTGGTCCATGAGGGACTCATGCTGGAATAGTCTATTCCTGAAGGACTACCCATCAAGAGGAGGATCCACGCTGACATAGCTGATCAGACTCTATCCCATGGAGTGGACCCCCATGCTGGAGTAGAGCAACAGTGTGAGGAGGAAGGAAGCAGGACAGAGGAAATCTTACAGACTGACCATGACCTGACCCTCAACTGACCATCCTCAGTCCTACACCATTGTAGGAAAGAAGGCAGAAGAGTGCATTTGGATCTGGGAAGAGAGGGAAGGTTGGGGGAGTCTTTTTATCTGTGTTGCTATCCTACTTTAATTGGTAATAAATTAAATTAATTTTCCCAAGGTCAGTGTATTTTGCCTGTTGTGGGAATCAGTGAGTAATGTCCCTGTCTCAGACCAGGAGTTTTCTCATCTTATGGCCTACTGAGGGGAGGGTGTCAGCAGTTTGGTGAGTACCCAACAGCCAGCCAGGGTTAACCCCCCACAATTCATCTATAAACGTGCACTATTAACCTAAACACAGGAAAAATGGGCCACTTAACCAGTTGAGGGTCAACATTTTTAATGGAATTCCAACTTGTCACTCCTCACTTTGCATATCAAGCTCACCTGGCTGATGTCTCATTACCTCCTTCACCACCCTTTGCATCTCATGAAGTTTTCTTCATCTGGTTCTCATCCTGTGCAAAACTAACTGCCTCAGAATAATAGCAACAATACTATAACTTCCTTGCTACAAATTTAAAAGATCCTTTCACACAGGATATGCGTGCAAAACTGCTTGAATCAATTTCTGACTATAATTTTTCACCATCGCTTTTGTCAACCCAAATTTTTCATCAGTGTGTTTTAGTCCAGAGCAACCCAGTTAAATGGTTTTAGAGCTGAAGTATCTGTAAGCTACAGGTTGAGACACATTATAAACTGAGAGGAGAACTTGCCTATGGCTATAATATATTATAAAATATGTAAATTGCTGAGAGTGGTAAGCTGGCTTCAAAAGGAAGGAAGGAAAGGCCCCAAGTAAAGAAACTTACTGTTTCATCTTCGTTTTCTGTCCTAGAGCTGAAGACTATTGTAGTGGGCAGTAAGATGAATGTGAGCTTATGGTGAGTGGGTTAAGTCATCCAAGTGTTTAAACACAGAAAACTTCCTGCTCAAGATCTTTATGTCTGGCGTGTTCTCAAGCTACACCTACAGCTCTGACATAAGCATTAAGTGTTGCAGCCCAACAGAACCTCTTCTGCAGTGAACAGGGAGCCTGGCTTATTTCTAGGACCAATTTATGCTCCAAAATGAATGGACTTTCATGAAGATTGAGAATGCATGTTGTGTCTTCAAAATGGAAGGCATAGTTATGTAAATTGACACCAATGACAGAGTTTTGTGACAGAACGTAGGTTTACTGATCTTGCACGTCTTACCATTCTTCACCAAGGCTGCATATCAAGGTCTAAGGTGGATGATCCTGCAGGCTCCTTCCAGATAATTACCAAAAATCAGATTAGGTTTAGCCTTCAAGGGAAGAAAGTACTGAACAGCTTTGCCATGCAGGCAAGCTCTTCATTAGCTCTGTCCCATATGCTACAATTAGCTCTGTGTAGACTTGTTGGATCTTGTCTGTTTGATTAGTGTTTTTCCAGCAGGCTTCCAACTCAGCCTAGATTGACAGACATTAAAGACAGGTCCTGCTAAGGTACCACAGCCCTGCTCACTGTGTGTTCTATCTCCTGTTCATTGCACCTATGCCAACACTTTCTTTCTTCAAATGCACACTTCTGCTTGACAGGCAATCTTGAAGGTATGGTGACACACTTTAATGATGCAATAGATTATATAACCACAACGCGTACAGGCCTACTTTGCTTAAACTGATAAAATGCTTTGCTTAAATTGATAAACTGCTTAGTACTCAGCTTCAGAAATATGTTATTAGAGAACATGACAGATTTTCAAAACCAGCAAAAGTCAGGGAAGAACAGAAGAGTAAACCAATTCAGACAAAGCTGTGGATGTAAATTGTTTCAGATAAACCCAGGGAAATTCTAATCAGCTATCTGTTTACTGCCCCCATTAAGAATAAATAATTTTTCTACTCCCTGCCCTTCTATCCTTGAAATTACTACCTGCTTGCATTTTATACACTTCACAGGGTAAGACACACAATGCTTTTTTATAAAGAAATAAACCACAGCAGCAGAAGACTAGCCTGCTTGTACTGAACAGGGAAGCAGTTGGACACAAAACCAGCAAAATGCTCTATCCATCCTATTTGTGATCAACAATAAATCAGTTTTGCAAAAAATACTTAGCTTTGCTACTAGTGACTCTTCCATATCACATCTTGTTTCAAGAACCACCTTCCGCTCCAGGAACCCAGCCAGGGCCCCCATTTTAACTTCTCTCAACTCAGATGGTTCTTATATACCTTGGCTGTGCTTATCTTCCACACAGCTCTTAACTCTAGCTGTCTAACATCACTTAGCAGTATTTCTACCCCAAGCTCAAATTAAACATTAGTGTGATGAATAAAAACAACTCAAACATGCCTTTAATCATGCTAAAAATCAAGTTTCACCCATTGAGTTTTGCTTTTATTTACAAAGACAGAAATTTGCAACAAACCAGACATACCTCATTAAATTATTTAAGAAGGGTTAAATCCTGAGATAGCAAAAGTTACTGCTTCACTGAAGTTTCAGAAATTGCCAAGAGGCATTTTTGTCTTTTTGGCTTCCAGAATGAATTCTTCATACAGCACTTTTTCAAAGCTTTAAATCAGAGGCAAAACAAAAATCAAAACTGAGGAAGACAGTAAATACCAGTGCAGCTTTAGTTCATTAGCTGTGCATCAGCCAGAGTACAGTACAAGACGTTTGTTGAGATTCAAGACATGAGTTTTAGTTTGTAACTCAAATTTTCAAATCACTAATAGCACTTTTAAATAATATAGGGATTGTAATTTCAAATCACATACAATCAAGTGAGTGATGATTTATGCACATTGATGTAGAAACCCACAGGCTTTAAGATACTAATGGCCAGTTCATTATGATAACAGTAACTGAACCTTTTACGCTAGTCCATGAGTCAGTTGACAATCTCTGTGAATGTCCCTTGCAACAAATGAAAACTGGTTGTTGCCCCTATCATGAACAATTTGAAGGAAAAATACCCACCTGGAGAGTTGTTATGCATCACACCACAAAAAAATTACCATCACAGAATTTTCTTTCATTTGCCCTGCAAACTTACCAGTACTACCATGTTTTTACTTGAAATGACAATACATGCACAAAATCTGCTTTGCATGATATTAGGCAATACTCATGAGATAAACAAAGCACTGTAAAATTTGTAGTGTGGTATTGATGTAGCCAAATGTTTCATATGCAGTTTCAAAAAAAAGCATGAAGAAGTTTCTTCAGATACAAAGAGTTCTTTGAATTTCAGAAATCACCATTAACCACTAAAAAACCCCAAAAAACTGGTAAGTATAAAAAGACGTCAGTAGCTTCTGATTTCAAAGCTTGTCAATTAAAATTGGAAGATACTCTAAATCACTCACAGTCATTTATAAAACCCATCCTGTGAAAATAAGAGCAATCCAGAGATACTAAGTATCTTTTTAAGATTATTCTTCTAGGTATTTTTCCTTATGGAAAGGAAACCTTATTTTAAGAAACAGTTAAATGTATTAGCAAAGTGCAATACTGTCACACTACCAAAAGTCTCTCCAGAGGAGATACCAAAATTAGCCAATTCTAATAAATTGGAAAGTAACTTGAAATTTAGAGCAGATTAATTAATTATAAGACATCCACATAAAGTAGTGAGGACTTAGCACTCTTACATACGAGAGAGCAAGTCATATGCTCAAGTGCTGATACTGAATGATCCCAATAGGAATAAACACACAAGATGATGATTAGGTTGAACTAACCCACTCAAGCTGTAACATCGAAGCGACAGTAAAAACGGTAGGAAGTAAGTTTTTTAACAGAAACATGTCATTTGGATGAATGGACGGATGGAGGGATGGATGGATGGAGGGAGGGAGGGATAAAGATAGTTACCGCATTCCAAGACTGATTATTCTGCATTGTGCATTTGCCAAGAACTGGGAATGCAACCTGCACAAGCACCACAGCTTTCAGTGACTTCATCCAGTGACAAAAGCAATGTTTTGCCATCTCTGTCTCCCCACCACGGGAACAAGCATCTTTTAGCTGAAGATCTGACTTGAATAGGACGGGTTGGATTGGTAGGTGATACTCCACATATGTGTGAAGTAAGTACATTTACGTTTCACACAGCATCAAAATAATTCCATGAAGCCTTTCCATTACAATTGCCACCATATATTTTGCTAATGATACCTCAAGTGCAGTTATCATTGTAAGAAACCCACTAGCCAAACTTCCATTGCAGTGGAAGAACCAAGGTGAATTGCATTGACATTGACACAAGTACCATTATATCCCCAAGAGAGCAGTAGCCTTGAAATAGTCAAACTGCCAAAAAAACACCATTTCTTGCTCCAGTACTTCAAATTCTTGTCTCTGGCATCTTGTTAAAAAGTGCTTGCCACAACAGCATTCTGTGTCAGAGATAACCCTATTGGCCCTGCAACACTACTGTCAAAAGACAAAAAGGTCGTAAGTGCAGGACCAACCAGAAGAAAATGTCCAGTTTGGAAACCTCTCCAGTAAGGCAAAAAGTTGAGGTGACTTTTGATCTTCCCCAAAAAAGTAATGTGCTGCTATAGCGAGGGAGACTATTCCATCAGAATGTTTATCTGGGGCCTGAAAGTGAGAAAAAGACAACACTGACTTTATGATTGTTTATGGCTTTTAAACATAAGATCAATCCAGATGCACTTTTCTGCACACAGTACCTATGCAACAAACTTCATCCTGCAGTTCTTTGTCCTATATGTTAAAATACTTCCTATCTTCAACATATCAATCCGATTACACGATGAGTTCAATTTTAAATGAACTGCCAGCTAGGTATTTAGATCACAGAGCCTCTGACGTGTTACGCAGCTTTCAAGTGCTCCAGCTTCATTGTTTGTATGTGTCTGGTTTGCTGACAAATCAGGATATGGACTCCAACACACTATTTATACTGATCCTTCTACTGCGAATCCTGGGGATGTGTGGCCTTCCCTGCACATCTTTGCCACTATCAGTCTTGCAAAGCTTGTCACACTTGAGACTCCTGTCTGCCTTTATCGAGTGCTCATTTGGCAAGTGTTTAGACTGCCTGGTGCAGGAATGAACAAGGGCCTTTCTGAACTTCCAAAGATTCTTGTAATATTTACTCAAAGAATAAGATACTGTTAAATCTATATACACATCTGCAAGGAGTTATTTATTGGCAAGTTAAGGGGCTTGTGGACAGATCACAAATACCACTGAAAGAGCAATGCTGGAAACCTTCCTTCCAACTGAAAATAACGTAAAAGAAAACTTAGGAAACAAAGCTTTTATAACTCTCTCCAGCTTCAAGACTGGTAAATTTTCCACCAAGGACTCTCTGTAATTTCCCAAAGCCAAGCAAACAAGTTATGTGAAAAGGAAACTACTCGTAATAGGAAAAAAACAACTCTGAAGTAACAGCAGTAAATATAAAACTTCAAAAAGGATGAGGTTAAGATTGAAGAAATCCAAACTTATGACCTAAGACCATGGAGATAAGGAAAATATTCCCCCCTTGGCTGTTTGGCAACTTAGTGGACTACTCATCATAAATATATGTGAGCTGATATATAGCGCTGATATAGTAAAAGGGGGACACTGGAACTGAGATCTATCAAATAACGCTAAGCTTCAGGAAGTTACTGACATTTTTCACATAGGAATGCAGCAATAGTGACAAGAGGGTGGACCATGGCATCACGGGGGTTCCAGCAGCGACATAACTCACCGTCAGCTCTACCCAGAAGTGCCAGGGTGCAGCCTGCAGCCCGTGGGAGTAAAACACAAAGTAGTCTCCTCCTAAGCTAGCAACCGGTGTGCCATCCCCGAGAGACCACCTGGACAGAGCCGACCCTTCGTGTGGCCGAACATAAAGAGACATGTGACTTGGGCCTGCAGAGACAGAGACACACGCCTGGATGTATCAGCAGGTAAAGGTAGAACAACCACCTGTTTCCCTATGTAACAGCATGTTATCTGTGTGTTACTACTCATGTCTTTTAAAGCATGACACAGCTGTCTTTGCTACAGAAGAAGCTTCAGTTCTTCCTAAGTATTGAGATGAGATGATGATGTAGCAGAGGAATGTAAGACTATATATAACAAATATAATACAGTCCTGGAGTGTATATATATATATGTGTGTGTGTATATACATATATATGTGTGTATATCTATGTTACATATACTAACAGAAAGCTACAAAATGGACTTTCAGAAATGACCTGCTGTAAAACAATCAAGATTTACTCAAGACAGACAAGGTTATCAACTGCAGCACAACACCCACAGCTTCTAGTGTGTTAGAAAACAGAATTAATTCGTGCTAATCTCACAAAAACTCTCTCTCTTGGAAATGGCACTTAATACTTGCAGTACTGGAGTCAAAGCCTGGCCTGTATGGGTATAAAGATAAACCAGAAGCTTCAGTCACTCACCAGATACTTCAAAGCTTAGCCTCACAGAGTTCCAGGGCATCAACTCCTTGGACAGAACTTTAAACTGAATGGGGCTTCTTGGCATAATTTCTGGAGCAGGAAGATACCAGTTTTTCCTGCAGACAGAAAAAAAAAGTGTCAAGTTATTCTTAGTGCAACACCCTGAGGTACCAAATATCAGAAGCCAAGAAGTTCCTGTATAGTATGACTGTGCTGCTACTAAATGAAATATTAAAAAGTTATTGATTCTAACAGAAGGCAGGTAGAATCAACAGCTTGTGGCCAGACAAATATTTAAAGGGTGTATTAACAGAAAAATAGGCAGCAGTGTATTCATTCATTACTTTCATCTACCTTAATTTACCAAACAATAATTAAGAATATCTGCACTTTTAAACTGCTACACTTTTGCTCACAAGACTCTTGGGGTATGAGGAACAGTCAGAGCAGCTGGTTTCCTGCTGTGAGACCTTGTTTATGGTCTAGGCGACTCTAGACATCCTCTGCTGTCAGCTAGGGTGAAGGGGGCAAGAAGGGAGAAGACATACATACTCCTACTCTGAACTGCCCTTTGGAAGGACCCTTCACCTTTTTCTCCATTGGTGCTTACATCAATTTTCCACAAGTCAACTTCTACAGCTTCTGCAGCAGATCCAGCAATCTCTTGCAGAGACTGTCAGAAGACACTGCATCTAGGCAGAAGTTTGTCTTCTGAAGAAGAAGGATTATTTACTTTTAGACCAAGACTAGCCTTATTTTTTCTTCCCTTACATAAGTGAAATTGCCTGAACAACCAATGTGCTTTGAAGTTAAGTGCTCAAGTGAAGCAGAGTTCACACAAACCGGAACATGAAATGCACTGGCAGAATCCAAGGAAGGCCACAGAAGGGAGCCTGCTCCTCGCATGGAGTTCTAATAGTGTCATTAATTTCAGGTACATGGGGAGTTATGTGAGATATTCCATTATAATCAAATCCATTAATCCATATACCAGAGTCACTTTTAACCACATGTCCATCTAGATCATGAAATCTTCTGCTTGTGTGCTAAAAGGGGAAAAAAAAAACAAAAACAAAAACCAAAACACAGAAATATGATGGAGCCTGGAGAGTTTGCAAGAGTCAGAGGTGTTTCTGAAATATCCCGTGTCAATCCTTAAGCTCTACTGCATTTTCAGGATGCACTGAACACGTATCTAAGTATTTATGATTAGAAATACAAAAATTATTCGGATCAAAAACTAACCAGGAAAACACATTTAGAAGATGACTCTGACTGTAAGTATTAGCTTGCCTACCATGACGTTCACTTTTTAAATTACCACCATTCACTCAACTCTTCTACTTAAAACCCCCTGAAACACCCTGCTCTTCTGACACAGATGAACTAAACGTTTAGATTGAACAAGGGAAACAACAGGAATTCTTTCAAATCCAGGAATAATCATTAGAGCTTTTAAATCAAACAAGAAAGAGAAGGTTACTTTCCTCAGATAGAGGAGGTGGTGGAAGTTAAGCTTTGAAAAAACAGAACACTTTTGCAACCAACAGAGGCAACAGACATGCAAAGTTCTTACCTGGAGAAAGACTCGCTTAGGTTTTGGGTTAGCTGCATCAGAACTGTAAGGAAAGAAGATTCCACTACAAACGAGAATGAGAGTGACTACAAACACAGTAGTTAAAGTTACTAGTGTTGTTTTTGTACTTTTGACAAGGTAAATGAAGTTAACCTAGAGAATAAAAAAACAGCCAAGTTATAAAACTGCAAGACTTGAGAAATAAGACACTACTTGTATAACTCTAAAATTCAAGTATGGAACTGAAAGTATGTTAAAAAACATAAGTTAAACTATCCCCTGACACAAGATACTTCTTTGTAATCTCAGTATTTAGAACCAAGAGGAAAAAACTGAGTACTTCCTCAAAGTAGGAACTTTCAAAAATTTCCTACTTTTAAAACATCTGCTAACAACAACAACCAAAAAACCCCAAACTAGAACCTTTCCAGGTTCTATGGCAGCAGAAAAAAACCACAAACAAACCCAAGAATTCTGTTTGAAGTTGTGTATGTATTGTTCAGCCACAAACTGCACCTAAAATGAATGCCTGCTCAAAATTCACCATAATACTTCATATTTTACACCAATCTTTACTATGTCATCATATAGTAATGTAAGCCCTGCTTCAATAACCTTTCTTTGACTAACACAAAACATGGAATCTTTGACTTGTTTTCAAGAACTTTCCTGTAAGATTCAAGATACTGTCAGATTATCATTAACTTCTAGCATTAATTAAGAAAAACTTCTTACTCTAAGCTCTAGGGAAAGTTTAAAGGTTTTAGACAACATTTACAAATTTTACTTACAAAATAGGATGACAGAATCATAGTGAAGACCACAATAAATCCTGCTAATACCATATCCGGTGGAATTTCTGAACCACTTCGTCCCATTACAGGTGTAAACATTTCAAATACAGTCCAACTAAGATACAGCATATATAGGTAGGGAACAAACATCCCCAGCATGTACATCACAATAAACTTCATCGTGGCACCTAGAGGGGACAGAAAAAGAAATCACAGAAAGATGTAAAACTTGAAAAGGACACAAACATGCTGCTTTACTGATATATCCACATACTGCTGCAAGGCTCAATATACAATACTGGTCCTTATACCTGACATGGGTAGAGAAAGGAAATCTCATTTTGTATAGCCAATGCCAATATAACTTTCAAAACCACCACAAAGCTATTCTTGTATTACAATAAAAAAAATTTAAACATGTCTTCTATCCCAAACACTCTTTAAATATTACAGTATTTCTTTAAAAAGTGTTATGGTCCATTAAAATATCTGATCACCTTTTTAAAAACCCACATATTGTTATTGCAGCCTGAGACATGGGATGTTTTTCAGTGTATTTTTTTAAAAAAGCTTCTCATACTTTCAAACTGTCTTTAGTTCAAGAACACTTTTTCTTGTTACAAAAATATGGCATAATTAATTTGACTATTCAAATTCAACATTTGGGATTTCTTTTGCTTAAATAGGAGAGTAGGGGCAGAGGTTTTGAAATACAACCTCTGCCCATCAAAACTCATACCTTTTTGGCTGAATTCCTTGTGGATCATCAGCTTAGTGAGTAAAGGAAATGCTACCCATAATGTACAAATGAATGCTGAACAAAGGCCCATCTGTGTCATCACAGCTAATGCTATAGACCAAATCATCAATGAGGCATCAAAAAAAATATCTCCCAGGTACTGCTCATTCATATTCTGTAATAAAAAAAAGCAAATACACTTCATTACTGAGCACATTCCATGAATTCCATCTCATGAGAACACATAGAAATATCCTTATTTCTTGTATATAATTGTTTTCCTTGGTCAATTTCCTGCTGACAATTTGACAAGCATTATTTCAACATTCTCTTACCATTTAGAGTTACCCATGACAATATACTTTTTATTATTTTTATTACTATTATTTTTTTTAATCTCCTGACATAGCTTGAAAAACAGATTACCTGGACTGGGGCAGAGAGAGGAAGGGAACGTATAAATGACAATACAAAAAGGTTACAAGAATACACAAGGTTAGTGTTTCCAGTACATAGGCAAAAAGGGCCTCTTTATAAAAAACACAATAACATAGTATATTAAAAAGTTACATAATACTTCTGTGTAAAAGAGTTATCTACACCTCCTGAGAATCTAAACTTGTTTTTGAACAGCAGCTGTCAATAGACTTCTTATACAAGCACTGTTATTAGTGCACAAATATTATACTGATGTCTTTATAGCTCATGCCATGACCTGTCACAGAAGCCTGCTTTTTAAAATGTCTTATTTGTTTTGAATAAAAGACATGCCCGGGTGAGACAATACCTGATACATTTCAAAAAAAAAAAAAAGAAAACAAAAGGAAGTTTAGACATCAAAACATCAAAAATGTAGTTTGCTTTGTTTCTTGGGTTTTTTTCTTTTTTGTTTGCTTTGATTTTTCTAAGTTACATTGGCAATGCTACAGTGTCTGCAGGGCAAGATTCCTAATTGCAAATCCTGCCAGTAGCAAGAAGGACAATGGTTATCAGAAAGCACCTAGGTCAGTTTTGGGGTGAGAAGGAAAAAAAAGGAGGAGGGTGAAGAAACATGAGTTGCCAGACCTATTTCAAAAGATAAAGCTTATTAACTCACACGCTGTTGACCTATGAACAGGCATTGCCTCTGACAGCCAAGAAAGAAACAGGATTCCAAAATTTTTATGCAACTCTAAGTAAAATGCAAGTTACAGAGGCAGCTTAAACTGTTCAGCGTAGTGCAAGCTACAGCATGCAAGACTTATGATTTCGAGATGGTTGATCTGATGATCTGGCAATCAGTAGGCATGAAGCAGATCTAGAGCCTGGAACGCCTGAAGTTAGTGAAAGTACCAGCCAGCTCATTTGAAAGACTAGAAAACAGTAACATTGCATCTATTTTATAAATGGCTCACCTTTTCCACAATGGGTCAACACTACATACACATATTCAGCATTACACACGTACCAGTTAAAACTCCTCATTCCCAAAAAATGAAAAAAAAGCCACTTCCACATAAAGACATGATGGATCCACCCAGAACTTTTCATACAATCAAATCTCACTAAGCTCTTAAAACTTTTTCAAACATTTGGATGAAGCTGGATTTGGCTTCCTAAATTTTCTTGTCAAAAGCTCATCCAAATGGCCAAGAAGATAAGTAACAGCAAGCTGAATAACGAAATATTACTTCACCTAAAACCTCAACCTAGCATGCTTAAGTAGTCAACTTCTGCCCTGGAATAGTGTCACCCATCAGATATCGCAAGGCCCTTTTTTTTTAATACAAAACCATTAAACTATCATCTGAACATATGCGATTCTTATCAGCTATAATTATTAAATTATTTTGCAAGTTAAATTGCATTGGCTAGTCCATGAAAAAGAATCCTAAGCAGAATAAGTAGACAGACAGTAATCATGACAAATGACAGCAATGGAAAGGTAACACACACCAAAACCTCACCTAACCTTGCAGGGGCCTAAACAACTTCTACCTATTGCAAGAGAATAGAATACAGACAACCAACAGCTCTGCTCCATCTCCAGCTGTGGTCAAATCAAAACAATCAGTGAATTGCTTAGGTTGGAAAATACCTTTAAGATCATTTGAGTCTAACCTTAAACTAGCACTGCCACGGTGATCAGTAAACCATGTCTTTAAGTGTCACATCTACGCATCTTTTAAATACCTTCAGGGATGTGATGCAACCCCTTCACTAGGCAGGTTGTGTCAGCAGTTGATAATCTGTTCCATGAAGAAGTTTCTCCTAACATCCAACCCGAACTTCCCCTCATACACCTTGAGTCCATCTCCTCCTGTTCTATCACTAGTTGCCGGGGAGAAGCCAACCTCACCTCACCACAACCTCCTTTCAGGTGATTGTAAAAAAGGATAAAGCCTTCTTTTCTCCAGGCTAAACAACCCCCCCTCCCTCAGTCACTCATCAGATTCATGCTCCTGACCCTTCACGGCTCTGTTGCCCTTCTCTGGATACACTCCAGCACCAAAACGTCCTTTGAGAGAGGGGGCCAAAACTGGACATAAGATCTGAGATGCAGCCTCACCAGTGTCAAGTACAGGGGGATGGTCCTGCCCTGGTCCTCCTGGCCACACTACTGCTGGTAATGGCCAGGATGCCAACTGGCCTTCTTGGCCACCTGGGCATGCTTGTGTTCAGCCACTGTCAACCAGCACCCCCAAGTCCCTTCCTGATGAACAGCTCTCCAGCCACTCCTTCCCCAGCCTGCAGCGCTGCCTGGGCTTGTTGTGATACACGTGTAGGACCCAGCACTTGGTCCTGTTGAGCCACACACCACTGGCCTTGCCCATTGATCAGATCTGTCCAGATACCTCTGCAGGGCCTTTGAGGGAAGAGTGACTGCTCAGCTCAAATTTTTACAACAGCTTCATTTAGAAAACTCTATACAGCACAGATTACTGTATTAGAAAAGGGCATGGCAGAGCTAGAAATTCTGACAGATATAAGAAGAAAGCTCTCTCATGAACCATCTGAAAAAAACTCGTATTATTTGCTTAGTGGTTTATGAATATAAATAACATCACCAAAATGACATGCATAGTAAAAGGACAGAATAAAACAGAGCTGGAATTCCAAGTTTTGCAACAAAATGTAAATGATAAATCAGATTAAACAAAGCAATAAAATAGTAAGAGATATAAGGAGGTTCCATAACAAAATAAATCATTAAATATAGGGAACCTGTTATAAAAGTACATTCAGATGCGAGAATCTCTTAGATTCAAAGAACATTTGAGTAGATGTGTAGATTCTGTAATTATCAAGAGCACTGAAAGTTAGCAAAAAAACTATATTCTCCACCTGTTGCTCTGCTCTCTTATCACTGAAAATGACAAGTAGGAAAGGTGCAAATATGGAAAGAAACAATACCTTACACTATATTCTACTAGGCTTTTACTTTTTACCCTGAAGCACCTCCTAAAAGTCAAGGCTGCCTTATATCATATAGCTCTTATCTTCCTGATTTAGAAGAGCAATCCCCATGTTTGGATGAAGCAAGTTTTACAGTGACATTTTAAATACTCAAAACTATTTGCATCTTTTTAATCAACTCAAAAGTTAAGTCTTTCACAGATTAAACACTACCCTGCCCATCAACATTAACAACAAAGTCAAGCCTACCTTGTAGAGGAACTTCTTGGCCAGCATATGTACAAGAATAAGCTTAGCTGCAGCTGCACTGCCATAGAGAGATACAGAAACATAGAAATGGGTGTACCAAGAAAGAGCCCGTCCAATGATGGAGACAAACACTGCCACTATAAGCACTGCCACCAGTGTGCAGACCCAACTCGTCAGTGTTAGGCCAAATGCAGTAAACAGTTTCTTCAAGTTATGAATAGCTAGAAGAAAAAAGATGTTGGATTCAACAGTCATGTACTCTACTACAGACTATCATCAAAATTTTAATTACCCCATAGTATAATTGCTTTAATGACCAAAATAAAACTGCTTGAGGAGTCTGCTCTGAAGGCTTCTTAAAGCATGGTCTAAACCACTTAGTGTATTTCTTTGCATGTCTTTTTGCAGTCTTCCCCACTGCAAGATTTATTCCCAGAATACTGGTGTATTTTACTGTGTTTATGATAGTAAAAATTTTACTAGGGAATGAGTGGAGCCACTCTACCTTACTTTTTAAGTCTCAAAAAAACAAAAACAAACAACAAAAAAGAAATCGAGCTGCTTTTCTTTTAACTTTTTTTTTTAGGCCAAAAATGTTTTCTGGATTTTGAGGAGGAGGTGGTAGTGGTGCGTTTTGGTTTGATTTTTTGTTTTTTAAACAAGTATATGCCTACACATACCTGAAAAAGTCCAACTAGAAGACTTAAGTTGGTTTACAACTTTTATTAAGCTTTGTTTCATTTTCCCCATTTGTTGTTTTCTTACTTCCTCCTGCCTATGAACAGGTGTTAAAGAAACATGATTCAGAAGCCTTACCTAAACTAACAAAAAAAAATAGATACTAAATATTTTTTCTTCAATTTTCAGATATTTAAAAGATGCAATTTTAGTCTTCATGAAACAAGAGACAAATACAAGATTCATAAATGTTATATATCTAGGCCTATCATGTTCTTTCATCATCATAATTACTCATAGTTGAGAGATTTAAACACAAAGCAACTCCTGTGGCATGCTTCACACCTGAAATTTCTGAAGTGTATCTAAAAAAATCCCACAATAGCCTGAGCACTTTTTCATCTACCCTTTTTCATCTACTAATTGCTGTTCATTGAAAAATAATGTGATTGTTTTCTCTAAAAAAAACCAAACTAGACTTACCTCTGGTTTTTGACTGTAATACTTTTTTGCTTAAATAAATAAAAGCAACTGCTGCTGTAATATAGTTCATGATTGTGCCAATGCGAGCAGGATAAGCCAGGACAAATAAACCAAGTATGTCAAAGAACACAACATTTCCATGTCGATACTCAAAAGATTTAGCCAATTTTTCTGATGTTGCTAGGTATTTTAGGACAGCTAGAATATTGTCACCTATTAAAAAAGTAGATACACAACCTAATTACATCAGGGTTAATAAATTAGCACACAGCTTTTTTTTTAAATAAAAATTGTATAGAAATACCTTCAACAAAGACATGAATATACAACTCATTATTCTCTCACTGGTATTCGACAGTACACACAGCATAGTATTTTCATGAGTTAATCTATACAGCTGTTACTAAAATGAAGATACTTGGGAAGCTTCATGCCTTTAAACACCACTATTTACAGTGAAGTAAATAATCAGGTTTTCAGCCCATAAGCTCTTCTTCAGTTCTGATATTTAGCACTGAACTTCAAGGCTAACTCACAGAAGAGTTTATAGTTTCCTAATCCTCCTCCTCTTCTCTTTGCCACTAAGTGATCCCTCCAGGTTTCAATGACTATGAATTACCTGCTTTTCTCTCCCTACATAACTGCAAAGTAAAGACAGGGGGGCTATTTTCCTTTGGAGCCTACAGGCACTAATCACCTTTTCCTTTCCCACAGGACAGCCAAAATACATGTAATCAAATTAGAACAATTGTTCCCAACTTAGATTTTGCTTTTGCTTGAGCCTTAAAAGTGCTTACTGAAGTGCTGAGTCCTGAACAACAGGCCCTGAGCCAGAGTTGACCAGCAGATGAACCTTTCAACCTAATGTTGTATTCAGCCATGTATCTGCTTCTTAGCCAAAATTCTGCTTAGTTAGTGCATTTGTTACAAAAATATCTATTCTTCTGTATTTAGAGACTAGTCAGGGCCATGAAGGCTGGCCTTATTAGATATGCCTTATTAGATATGACTGTCTTTATTTGACAGTAGTTGGTCCAAACTGACTCCCTGATTTTCCTCTGAAGACCTGGCCAGGCTTTAGGTGTAAACCAAGGAGAGAAGCCAGATATTTTCCACAATAAGTGACACAAGCTTGTTTGCTTAACAACACAAAAGCTGGACCCTTTTCAGAGCAAAGATGAAGACCTCAGCTATGAGCTGATGCACTACGTAGGACTTCCCAGCTACCAGGAGTGGTTCTCTCACCCTTCACTGTGACCAGGGCTCCCCAGCTGACATGTGGGTCTGGATGATGGGAATCTATTAATGGGGTAACTGGTGATGTATCCTTCTTAACCACGATAGACACTCTTTGTAGTAATGATTACATGCATTGCTAAGCTTAACCTTTAATTTTTGGCTTCTTTTCTAATTCTTTGCTGTTTTGTACTATAGTAAATTTACACACTTAGTCTTCAAAGTTGGTGTCTGTGTGTTTTCTGCTGAACCTCATCCCCTGGCAAAACACTTACTGGGTGAAAAGTTGTTTTTTTTGATCTGTGCTATGTTTAGCAAGAGGTGTTCTACATAATGATCATGACCAGTAAACTCATCTTTCCAACAGGAATTTAGAAGCGTTGCTTCTGTCTTGCAACTACACTGGTGCAAGAAACTGTTTAAACTCTTATTCATGCTGGTTATCTAAGTTAGTTCAACATAAACTTAAAGAGGGAGTGGTCAAAATCCTGCAGGTATTTAGGATTATGTTAGCTTTTCCTGGGAAATTAAAGGTCCTAGTGTCTTTTTCTCTACTGCAGTCTGTCAAATAGCCTGCTACGCTCACAACCTGTTGTAGACAATAAATCCTGTTTACTCAATCTGTGTGCTACCACATAACTTTGACTGAGATCCATTCTAAAAGACCGACCTCTGTTGGCAGAACAATCTCTATGCTACCAACTTACCCATAACCTTCTAATGAGAAACATTAATCAAAAAGAAGGCTTAGCAAGAGAAAAGGAACAGGGAATGCTGAACAATCAATGGTATTAATGACTAGATGATAACTTTGATTTGAAAGCAACCATGAAATCTAATTAACATCACTGGATGCTAATAAAGGTTATCTTCCCTAGCAGACCAAACATATTTTCTTTGTATTTAAAAGAAGTATATTAATTCTTTGTTCTTTAGAACATGTCCACCATGTACTAAATGCCATTATAATTATTAATTTCTTATGATAGTCTTACAGTAAAATGAAAAAGCAGCTACAACATTACATTTAGGTAAATTATGGAATTCTTAAAATACCAACCTGCTCTCTGAATGGAATCTGTTAAAATTCTGTCTGATGTGTCATATTTTGTATGATAAATGTAGCCATTTTCTATAAAAGCCAAATCTATTCCTACAGAAAAAGGAAAAGCATTTTTTAAATTTATGTAATCCTAAACCCCCAAAACCAACATGTGAAAGCCTCATGTAGATTTCACAGAAAATGTTGCTCTACTTTGCAGCCCAGTCATTATCCTTAAAGATGAACAAAATAGACTCTTTTGTCAAAGGAAGATTAACGGTAATTCTGAGTGTATTATAAAGAGAACAGTTTCAAAGCATTTTTAAAATATCTGTCCTTTCTAATGTACCGATTTGCATGACATCTGTATGCAACTGGAAAAACACATGAAAACTCAAAAATCATCTCAGCTTCAGAAAAGATGTACAAGGTGCTTTCCAAATGTTTACTTTCAAAACTTCAATAAACACCTACATTGAAAAGTAATAAAAAGAAGCACTGTGGAACTATAGAAACATGTCAAAATGCCAGGTGTGTTCTTTTTACTTCTAATGTGTTAACAGTTTTTCAGACAGCCAGTCTGAAAACTTTTAATTTAGAAGTCCAAATAATTTGTTCAAATAAAAAAAAACATCTACCAAAACTCAAATGTTATTCTGCTAGATTAGTTATACATTCAGGGTATCCCAATCACCTCCTTAGCTGCACATGCAAAAAGCTGCTATCTGCAATCTGAATCCTCACAATTTTGCAGGGGTTTGACAACTTAGACCTCAATTCTACCAGTGGACATAGAGGAATGAACTAGTTCTTTTATCTTTATTTAAATTACCTTTACATCAATTATTCAATTTTTATTTCATTGTCAAAAAACAAAAAAAACAGAGGTCGGTGAGAATTCATTTACCATCCAGGTATGACTGAACAAATAAAGAACATATTCTATAAAACTAGCTACTTTATTTCCAGGCTGGAAGCATACTTTCAGATAGTTCAGAATACGCCAGAAAAACTGTTTTCTTTTAACAACCAATTCAGAAATAACACTTTTCTTGAAAGTGACTTCCAGGACAACTTGTCCCAGACAACAAAGATTTTACAGAAGTTTACAGTCCTTGGAATTGTGTTCACATTGTGTGAACATTTCACATTTTTTTTCCCCTGGTCATTCTCTGCAGAATGGATAGCAAACTGTAAACAGATTAGCAAAACTAAAAAATTCTGTCTGCTGCTTAATTATGACAAAAGAAAAAAACAAAAAACCCCAAGCCCCAAGAGTAATGGAAATGCATTAACCACTACCTTTAAAAATGAGGATTTTGGTTCATTCATTATATACAGACATTTCTTTCCTGCAAGCAGGTTATTAGTGTCACATACCAAAATATTTCAAAACAGAATATTTAACAGAGTGCTGTTGATTCCTGGAGAATTTTCCTGATTTTCTGGAAACTTTTCTACCATGCAGTTTCTCCCAGGAAAACACCAGTCTTCAAAAAACATCCCTAGCAAACTATACAACAAATTAAATCTCAAAGTTCTTGACTTTGGAAAAAATCAAGAAAATTTGCCCCCAGCATGAAGGACAATCCAAATTTAAAGACGTTCACATACTGAACCACAGAACAGTATCCTTTTTATAAACTCAATGTGCATTGACATCTCTTTTGATAACGTACCTGGAACATTGCCAAAATCCCTGTAGATACGGAAGTCTGTATCTGCTGGGATAATACCACTCTGAAATATTTCCTGTGCCACCACAGAGGCAAAGGGATGTTTGGCTGCAACCACATACGCTTGTACCAACCAAGGGTTTTCAGGTCCTAACAAAAGATGAGCAGAAAAGTTCACAACAAATGCTTTTTGAACTTAAGATATGCATCTTCATGGTAACAAATAAAGAACCCAGAGGATTTCATTGCAGATGAAACGCTGTTGCTCCACAGGGTACATAATAAGTACAGTTGTGTTGGCTGAATGACTCACACTTGAGAGAAAGAATACACTTAAGGGAAAAGAAACAAGCCAGTGTTGCCTCTCATGTTCAGTGGCAGAGCAGACAAGCCATCTTCCTAAGAACTTCTTTCTCCCAAAGAAGTCATAACCTTTAGCTGAGTTTCCAATTCACCATGTATGTATCACACATCAATATTGTTGTTTAGAAAAAAGTTTCTCCCCTAAAGCATTCAGTGCAAATAAACAACTAAGCAGGTCCAGCAGTACAGGAAAGTCTGCAGTCCAACTAGGACAAGTTTAACTGTACCCTACAAAACAGAATTTTTGCTGCTTCCTGAGGAGCAGATGGAGTTCTAACAGGAACACTGCCCTGCAAAGATTTTGAAAGAACAGCTGTGAAAAATAAAAAGAGCATATGAAAATACGAGTACGTAAGACACACGTGATACCCAAATGTTTTTCTCCTTGTTACCTTGACATGAAAGGGAAAGGTTGCTCCGTTCTACAGAGGCTTCCCAGCTATGAGGCAACTTCCCTGGCAGCGCTTTAGCCTACAAGTATCTAAACAGCAAGAGCATCTTAGTTGCTGCACAGGGTTGGGAAAAAGGTATAGAGGTTCTCCTGTCTTCTGCTGATGAGTCACTTTCAATACCCTTCAAGTCTGCATTGTTTATTATCAAATTATCCTTATGTAGAAACTAGATACAATGCAAGCTCATACCTGTTTGAAAAACAAGTTCTTTTCCTCCTACACCTGCTGCCTCCAGGTTAATAAAAGCTCTGATTGACTTGGCCCACTCATGTTGTGTAATGAAGCCATGACTAGCCTTGATGGGAAAAAAGAAACAAAACCAAAAAAAACCAAAAAAACAAGGTCAAATATCTACCAGACCAGCACATACGTTATTTTCCATCACTCAAGACTGGACATAACTGAAGACATAACTCAAGATTTGACAAGGTAGACAACACATGCAGAAACCCCAAGTCTCCTAATTAAATTAATGTAGACAATATTCTTCACCTAAGTGCATTTTCCCCTTTGAAATCATACACATTTTCCTGAGAGTGTTAGGACTGTTATTTAATTAATACTTCAACAGATTAAACACAAGTCATATCTGCAGTTACTCCTTCCTTTGTTAAGAGTTTTAATATACAGCTTTTATGTATAATTCTAGTATATGTTCTCACCTGCAAAATATTTTCTTCTGCACCATTAAATAAGAATATGACAGCATGCTGCAGGGACTCTGATGATTTTGAAAGTCTGTTAAGTATTTCCAGCATCACTGCACAGCTAACAGCATCATCACTGGCACCTTAAAATAATCAGCAAAATAGTAAGGCTTATAACAGATTTGCAACAAAGACAAGAGAATAAAAAAGCTTTATGCTATTTCAGTCACTTAATCTAACTGCATTATGTCAAGCTTTAGTATATTTTCTGGTACTGCTTGTACCCTGTGTACAGCACCCTAACCCTCATCCCTGCCAGTTGGTTTTTTTTTTTTTTAATCTTGATTAACCATCTATCTCTTAGACAAAGTCTCCCATCTTCCCACTTTGGTGCAATCTGTAACACCACACTACCCCCACCTAAATAAATAAAATTTGGGAGAAAACAGAGAAATTAAACTTCACTCCTTCAGGCCTGGGCTGTATTTCTGTTACTGGCACACACCGAGATGACGACAACAGTGTGGTCAGGCCTCAGCCTACTATGAGCGTATACTTGCTGGCTGTTCAAAATGTTCAATTTACACATTAAAAAAAAAAAAGGCACCAAAAAAAAAGCACCATTACCAAAGCTTGTCACAAGACAAAACTTAGACACATCTGCCCTTTCCATGAAAAGGGAATATTCCTGATACAAACGTAAGTATCAGTCAAAATTTTAGTCTCAGCTTATTGCATTGAATATATAAATTCACCATTCTCTATTCTATTTCTAAGAAAGCAATGCCTTATTCTGCCAAAAGCTTTTCAAAAAGACACCCACCCAAACACCTGGTTTAAAACCCTATCAAAGATTTTCCTTAATTTCACAGAACATTACAGAGCATTCTCAGTTGGAAGGGACCTTTGTAGTGCTACCTAAGTTCATCAGTAGTCTACTTTTAGCCACACTGAGTTCTTTTACCTAACATGCTGTACTGAAAATTCAGCAGACAAGTATAGTTTCCAGTGAGATCAGTGAGATCACTTACCTTCCTCACTGTGAAGCTAAGAAAAATAAAAGCTGCTGACTTCAACAGACATACAGATTTACATCCCATAAAAGCAGCTATGTAGCCACAGACAAGATCACAGAGAAAGGATCATCCCCAGACATTTCATACATAGCAAAACTGACAGGATATTAAAAGATTTTACAGCAAATATCAGCAACTTAAGAAAACCACACTATCAGTTATGTCTGTAATTATAATTTCAATAATGTTTCTGCCCTCAAGTTTATTAGAAAATAATTAAATAGCCCATATAAAATGAAAATTAGTACCATTAGAACAAAGATAAGTTTTAGGACTTTATAGTTAATGTTTTTCCTTTACAAGGAACACAAGCTTTCTTATGCTTGTAAGTTTGGTTTATTGAGTTTTGCTTCACTCATTTTGTATTCATAAGCACCACCAGCAGATTATATATTATCTGATTTTCAAATCTATTACTTTTTGATCATTAAGTCATGCTAATTATCGTTGAAGAGCCACATTTTTGGTAATGAAAAAAAGGTCTTTAAGCAAATAACTAAGAGAAATACAGGAAAATAGAAAACAAAAGGTTCTTGCTTAAGTTATGTGCCAGTGGCACAGTAAGAAAATGAAAGACAAAACAGTTCCTCACTGTCATAAAGGCTAGGCTGTTTTGCGATTAAGGGCAAGCAAACAGGCTTGTTTCTAGCTCCTCCACAGATTTCTGTAAAATCCTATATAAACCACTAATATTTTTCGGCACTTTTGGGCAAGGTTGTTGAAATATTTTAATGTCTGAATAACTGTAAAGAAAATAATTGATGCAGGCATAATCCTGTCTTATAACCCATAGGAATGGGTGCACAATTTACATAGGGCAACAACTGAAAGACAGTTTTCAATATTATAGTATTATGCTTGTGAAATATTCTTTCTAAGTCGACGAAGACACATATAGACTCTACATACAGTAATTAGAATCACTGAGGTTTCTGAATCACAGAGCATGTATAATAATCATGCAGTTATTAAGCTTAATTTGGAAACTCAAATTGCCCAAATGTGGTTGAGGAGAAAGAGAAGTTCTGTATACTACTTGTTGACAGAAAAAAGGAGAAGGAGTACAGCAAATGTTTGGTTTCTTCAGCTAATATTCAGCTGTTTTCTCAGTAATAAAGACTATTCGCATGTGCTAAAGAATATAAAAAATAAAGTACTCTGTGGAGTTTAAACAAAGAAACTTCTGTAAAAGCTGCAGTGTTAGTGAGATCTGTGGGTACTTTTCAACTGTAGTAACAAGCACACACCTGTAGCTGAGTGTTACAACAAACTTTGTGTTATCTTCAGATCCCTACCTTCCTGACACTGTTAAAACCATGAACATACAAAGCTGGTTACACCCTTGCTGCAATAATTATTTAACAGAATTACAATTTACAGGAATGTAGAGGAACAAGTGTAAGAGAGTAGGGACCAGTGACAGTGAAACTAGTAGCAAGAGATGTACACACTATCACGGGAACAGTATCCTAACCTTTGATTACAACAGTCTTTTGAGGCAGAAGCCTTGAATGCAGAAAGAAAAGGGAAAAAAAATGGCATAGCTTAAGCATATCTGACTAAAAATCTGAGATACCATCAAAGGGAGGGGAAACCACAGACAAGTTAGGGGGGTGGACAGAGTTGCTGGCACAAGGCATGCTGTGAAAGGAAAGCCAGGATTAAATCAGTAAAGAAGTAAGAGAAGACCTGAAGAACAGGTGGAAGCAGCACATGAACTACATGCATAAGCACTGAATTATAAGAAAGGCAGATATAACCAAACTTTCTAGAAATCTAAATACGGCATCTGTAATTTGCTGCCTACCAGAAACTGAGTGAAGTCCTGAGTTTAACAGGATCAACCTGTCACCCTAAAAAAGGAATCTCACTGAGATCAAGTCGACTAGCTGACAAACGCAGTATTCTAATACAGCTACTTTGTATGAGAAAACCACAAGGCAAGCTCTGTGGCTCATGTAACACAGAGAAATGCAGGATGAACACATGGACCTACCCGGGGTATTTGGTACGGAATCAAAGTGACAATTGGATAACACTGCATGCTCGGCTCCATTTCGAGGTTCCAGCTTCACTATGACATTGGTTATGTTTGCATAGTAACTAGTAAAGCCTCCTAAAAAGTCAATGCTGAAGGAGCCTGTAGGTCTCTGTATGTCTACAGATATCTTGTGAGCATCTGTGCCTTCTCTCGCTATTCTCCTAATTTGTTCTAAGAGGTAGTTAACTGCAAGAACTTCATTTTCTGGACTTCCAACTGTTCTGGGCCCAATTGCTGTTATGTTGTCAAGATATTCCCTGTAAGACATAAATTAAAAATTCAGCATCAACAAGTTCAACATTTAGCAATGCCATCAACAACTGTAGCATTTTTGTACACTGTTCTATTTCAAAGCCCAAGGTATGCAGAAGAAACTAGAGCCAATTAGAAGGTGACTAGTCAGGATGCCAAGGATCGCTATGGTAATGGGCATACGGCACTGATCTTTACTCAGGACTCCTTATCTTATCTATCCTGGTATTAAACAAAACTATTCGTTTTCTGGTTTGAACATATCAATCCGAAAAGAAACAAAGGGGTCAATGGAGCAGCTGAAGACTTCAGCGTGGTTCCGTATATGCACACATGCCCTTCCCCCAGCGCCTCAAGAAGCACGTTTTTGTCAAGACTCACACCTGACATAACAACACCGAAATTACAGTGTCAGAAAGCTTTGTTCTTCCCGACGCTCTGGACACACACCAGCCAAGGCGCTGCAGAGCAGCTTTCCCGGAGGCCGAACGCAGTGCCGGCCCG